>ML778131.1:2811912-2877106 GCA_009831015.1 Picea engelmannii
TCTTAATCTTGTGCAAATGATATGATTTAATCACTTTAATCCATATCTGATTTCTTCCAGTGTATAAAAAACATAGCAATTACTTGATTCAGTTTGTGAATGACAGATTTCTCTTCTTCATTAATTGGATTATTAAGTATAAGGTTTTGCAAAATAGGTTTCCCTTATTGCAGAGATTTATAAATTATATAATTGTTATGATTTTTTATGTCTTGTTTGTCCTGTAAATAAACTCAAAGAGCATTGTAGCCTATCGTTTACGAGAACCTTTTGGGTCAATCGGTGCGAGTTTCCTTCCTCCGACCAGCTTCGAAGTCATCATACACAGGGAAAAATTGGAGCGTTTCCAGGTCAGTTTGTCACTTGTTTGTTAGTATATTTATTAGTAATTTATTTTAGATATAAGTTTAGTTAGATATATATGTGTGTTTAGTATATTAGATTGTTTAATTTCAGTAAGTTTCATTTCTTGTTTATAAAATTATAAAATAAAAAAAGAAATAACTTTCTCTGTCTTAGGGCAGAATATAATGAGTTTTCCAGGTTTTATTTAAATCTGTATTTTGTGAATATTGTATATTTTGTAAATAAGTTATATTTCTGATAGTAATTAGCATAGTATTAGTTAATAGTTAGTAAATAGTAGATTAGTTTGTTTGTTTAATAGTTAGTTTTAATTAGATTAGTGTATTAGTTTGTTTTATTGTTAGTTAGTAATAGTTTGTTTTATTTATTGTTAGTTAGTTTAGTCTCTTGTATTTAGTTTTAGTTAATTTGTTTTATTTAGTTTTGGTTTAGTTTGTTTAGTTTTATTTAGATTAGTTTTATATTTGGTTTTCCTAGGACCTTAGATCGGCTAACGGAGCCGCTAAACCCATCAGGGTGGTCCATTCCAAACGGCTTGGTTATTTAGACAATCCCGGACCGGTTCCACTCTCTCAGTTGACGGACGGTCAATTTCGCCGGTCAACACAACGAAGACGACGTCTCATCAAACTCGAGCTTCCCAATTAGTTATTGGCAGAGTGGTTCACGAAATCATTCATGAATGACATCGATCGTGACATCACCATGGGTGGAGTTGTCAAAGAAGAACAAGTGATCAATCATGCTCAATACCTTGACCTTGTTTACTCACAAACGGGTACTCTTTATGATTTACTCCCTGACGCACCTTGTCCTTCTACTACTGCTACTTCAACTACTCTTGTTGCTTCTCATGTGGATGATGGTGTGATTGGAACTTTCCACGCCCAACCCCACTCCACACAAGCCTCTACCACCAACACCAAGTCCATTGCTTCTAATGTTGAACATGATCCATCTCTTACTCCTCCAACCGGTAAGACGTCTGAGGTGAACTCCGTTCAATCTACCCCTGCCAGAAAGAATAAATCCAAAAAAGGGAAGGGTAAGAATAAAGAGGATAAAAATAATCCGCAATATGAGAAGACAAAAACACAACCTATTGATGATAAGGATAAGCGCAAATCCTGATACCCTTTTCTTATCTGTGGTGATGATCACTACACCAAGGATTGTCCAAGACACACCGAGGTTACTAAGTTCCTTCAAGGGACCCCGAAACTGCCTACTCCAGTCGTGTTGTCACAACCCTTCCCTTCTCAACAACAGGCCCAATTGGTCATTCGTGACCAACCCTCCCCCTCCACTATATCCTATGTCTTAATGTGTATAGGTGATTAAAAGAAGAATGACATCACACTTACCACTCGAGCCAAAGATTATTCTTCTTCTAAAGAGAAGGTTGATGAAATACCTCCTTCCTTGGTCCAACCATCAACATCGGCTCCACCTACCAATGATCCTCTTCATATTGAACAACCAAGCCTAGGCACAGTTCTTTGCCCTCCCCTGAAGGGTGTTTTTCAAAAGTCTTCTTTCAATCCTCATGCACGTGTTGCCTAGAAATACAGTATTGTAGATGATCTAGCCCAAGCATTGTCCGCGATGTCAGCCCTTGAAGTCCTTCATATTTGTCCTAGAAAATAGAAGGCACTGTTGAAATCTATTAGTGGAATCGACCCTATGGATACAAATTTAATAATTTTTGACTTGGAAGATCACATTCCAAGGTTACCCCCTCAACTCACATTTAAAATACAAGTTATTGTCTCTAAAAAGAACATTTGTAGAATGGTTATTGATGACGGTGCCTCGACGTGTGTCATGTCTATTTCCTGCTGGAAATCCATCGAATCTCCTCCCTTAACCCAATCACACAACATGCTCAAAGCCTTCAATGACTCTGGGTTTAAGCCTTGCGGTGTCCTCCCTTTGTTGCCTATTACATTAGAAGGTAAAACGTTCAATGTTGAAGTTGAATTATTTGATGCTACTCTCGATTACAACCTTCTACTTGGTCATAGCTGGATCGATTCTATGCATGCAGTTGTGTGCACTCTTTTCCGTGTCATACGTTTCCCACATCAGGGAAAAGTAATTACGGTGGACCAATTGGCCTTCTTTAAATCTAATACACGTACCAACAATGTACCTTTCATAGAGAAAAAACCCCCTGGATATGAGAATGTCGGTGTGGGTCTTCTTAAAGATTCTTCGTTGATCGGTACTTTCCCCATTCCACCACCCGCTATTCCACACCCATCTGTTGTCTCGATCAACATGATTTCCACCGATGTTCGAGAAACCCCTGCGTCTTCTGACCCGTGGATAGTACCCAACCACGGTGATCATCTTCACTATGGTGACCAAATTCCTTTAAGTCCAGTCAAATCCTCTTATGAATCCATTCAATCGATAACCCCTTCTACCCCCTCTCTTGGTGATCTATCTCCGGATCCATTCCGTGTCATTTTTCCTATAGACGAGATGATTATGTCTATCATGTCCATAGAATATACCCCTTGGGATGATGGACATCATCATTCCATTCTCTTCCTGGAACAACACACCATTGAGAGTTACCAACGGATCTCAACTCTGTCAACCATTGTCGTCATTTCTACTGTTCTCGAGTCTACACATGATATGTTCTACAAAGGGAACTTAAGTAATATCTCACCCACCACCCCCCTCGACATATCCATTAAACCCGGAGTTGTTGAAAATGTGCATATCAAAGCTTCGTGTTCCAATGACGAAGTTGTCACCTACAAGTCTCTTTTTCAAGAATTTCATGATGTCTTTGCATGGAGCTATGAAGAAATAATGGGTATTGACCCCGACATTGTTGTACATGAGATTAAGACATACCCGGGTGCTAAACCCATCCAGAAATGACTTCATCTAGTCCACCCACATAAAGCAACTGCTATTAAGCTTGAAGTTGAGAAACTTCTTAAAGATGCATTTATTTACCCTGTGGCTCTAACTGACTAGGTTTCCAATCTTGTTTCGGTTAACAGGAAACAAGGTATGATATACGTGTGCATTGATTATAGGGATATTAACAAAGATTGTCTTAAAGAGAACTTTCCCACCCTCTTCATTGACCATATTGTCGACGATTGTGCCAGGAGTGAAATCTTCTCTTTGATGGATGGATTCTCTGGATATAATCAAATCAATATTGTACCTGTCGACCAACACAAGACCTCTTTTATTTGTCTTTGGGGCACTTTTGCCTATTGGAAACTACCCTTTGGTTTAAAAAATGTCGGCGCGACTTTTCAACGTGCTATGTATTATGCCTTTCATGATATAAAACACATTTTCCAACCATATCTCGACCTACCAGCTCATTCCATGCACCGTGTCGATCATCCAACACACATCCAAGACATTTTCCTCCGATGTCGGTTTTACCATATATGCTTAAACTCGCACAAATGTTTTTTTTGTGTAGAATCCGCCTGACTTCTAGGCTTTATTGTTTCATGTCAAGGGATCAGGGTAGATATTTTGAAGGTCGAGGCAATTCTCAATATCCCTCCTCCTTCCTCACTTCGCCAGCTACAAAGTTTGCATGGGAAGGCAAACTTTCTACGTCGTTTCATCCCAAACTATGCTGAGTTAACTCTTGGATTTACTAAACTAATCAAGAAAGGTTCTGAGTTTGTATGGGATACCACTGCCAACAAAGATTTCAATTCTTTAAAACTGACTTTAACCCGTACCCCACTACTTTTCCCACCTGATTACAGTCATGATTATTTCTTATATCTCATAGCCTCAGACTATACCATTGCTATGGTTCTAGTCCAGGAGGATGATTCTCATGATGAACATGTCATTTATTATTTGAGTTAGAGTCTTACGACTACCGAAACCAAATATTTACATGTTGAAAAAATGGCCTTGGACCCCATCCAAGATGTTCAATGTTTCTGACACTATATCCTTTTACGCAAGACTACTGTGATTTCCAACTGCAACCCGATGCAAATCATTCTTACACGCCAATTTCTAGGGGGAAAATACTCAAAATAGATTGTAATACTCCAGGAGTTTGACTTAGAATTCAAATGCGCTAATTCCAAGAAATCCTTGGTGTTTGCCGAATTGATATGCGACCTTCCCTGTTTTGAGATGAAAAATGTAGCAGAGGATTCATTACCCGATGAATCCATTTTTCTAATCAGTTCTGATGACCTTTGGTATGGGGATATCATTATATATCTCCAGACTTAGACTTTCCAACCCATTATTGTAGCAATAGATTATTTTACGAAATGGGCTGAGGCGATGCCTACATTTGACAATATCGAAAAGACCGCAACACTATTCATATTCAATCACATCATTGCCTGGTTTCGTGTTCCTCAAGCTATTGTTACTAATCATGGTAGCCACTTTAGAAACTTCATGATGTCAGAACTCACTGAAAAGTTGGGCCTTCACCATGAAAACTCAACATCCTATTACCCACAGGCCAATGGCCAGGTTGAAGCAATAAATAAAGTCCTCATTACCATGCTTCGACGAATGATAGGGATTCACAAAATGAGTTGGCACATAATGTTGTTTTAAGCATTGTGGGCTTACCAGACATCCGTCAAGTCTACTACCGGGTTTACACCTTTCCAGTTAGTTTATGGCCTTGAAGCCATCTTGCCGATTGAATGTGAGATATCGTCTCTAAAGCTATCCGTTGAATTTCTCCCAAACACTTCCGCTGAAGAGGAACTTATGTTGTATCTTATGAAACTAGACGAAACCCGTCGTGATGCCACCCTAGTTATAGAAACCCAGAAGAAACACGTCAAATCTCAATACGACAAACATTTCAAGCCACATGTTTTCTCTGAAGGTGATCTGGTTCTCCTTTATGAACAAAATAGAGATTTGCTAGGAGCAGGAAAATTTGAGGCTATGTGGTGAGGTACTTATATCGTTAGATGAGTTTTGGAGAAAGGAGCCTACGAGTTAGTGGACTATGATGGTATCCCTTTGAGTGAATCTAGAAATGGGCTTTACTTAAAGAAGTACAATGCTTAAATCATCTGTGCATGAGTTCTTGCATTTTATTGTATCATACTTTTTGTGTGCTACTTTAGTGTGATTTTTTCATTATTTGGTTTCTAGCCTCGACCGATTACCTTGCGTTGTGCTTGGTTTCTAGATGTCAAAGTCTTCGCTACCCCACAGTGGCTTCACTGATGGTGCTAGTCATAGTAGTCATAACCTTTCTTTTGCTGCATGGGCAATTTATGCACCTACAAATGAACTTATTAGTCTACAAGGTGTTTGCCTCGGTCGTGCAACCAATAATATCACATAATATAGCATCGTCATCAAATTATTGACTAATGTTATTTCACTTGGTATCTGCCCCCTGGTTATACAACTTGATTCGCAGCTAGTAGTACTATAGTTAAGTAATGTCTATGCTATCCGAAGTCCTACTTTATTGCTGGTATATCTACGAATTCTCCTCTTGGAACGTCATTTTGATTATATCGAATATCAACACATTCCTAGATGTCTAAATACATTGACTGATGCTTTAGGTAATTATGTGTTAGACATATATTTGAGACTTTTATAAAACCAATCACACATCACATGTATTATACAAAACAAAATAAGCCACTAGAAGCCGTATATATATATATATATATATAACGATCAAAAGTTTTACAAATTTTTTTTGCCAAGGACCAAAATATCAAAATATATGAAGCCCATGGATTCTACAAATTAGCATCATGGATGATGCTCATGATAACACACAACTACTCGGGCTACCCTATGGAGTAGTCGACTAAGAGACTCAGACACACCCACAGTATGGAATTGATAACGCCTTGGGATCTCCTCAATAGCGATGTCCAGGACATTCGTAGTTAGTCCCTCTAAGTTCTGTTCTATTACCTCATAGTCCTCAACATCCCATATTGCCACTGGAGCCAATTCTCCTCGTCTTTGAATGGGTGATGTTCCTAGAGGTCGATACGGCCCCACATCTATGTCGTAGAAATAAATTTTTGATTAGTCCTTGGATCGAAGACATAAAAAAATTTTATATAATAAAATTTTCAAAAACATTAAAAAAGAACAAAATGTGTACTTCTTACCTAAGTCACCCCACTGAGAATCCTCAGGCAGAACCAAATCTGGATCTCCTCAGAAATCCAATCCGACATATGCGTAGTCATCAATCATCTGCATCTGGGGCCTCAACTAGTCAAAAAATGAATCGTTATATTTGATTGGCCCTGCTACATGCCGAGCCATGAGGTTACACCACCTTAGCATCCTCAGATCTGTGGGGCCGGTAAACCCCAATCTACCTGTAGATGCAGTGGTGAGACCTTCTCAAGGAAGAATGACACCAAAAATGACCCATACCTGAACTATTTTAGGTTACCCCTTCTGCACTTTGTCAGTTGCCTCTTCATACTGCGGAGAACCGGATCTGACTAGTTGAAAACCTAAGGCTTTGTGCACTCTATTGCATAATGGAAATAGTTCTGGAGATCCATGTGCAAAGCAACACTCCTAGCCATGCATGCAATGGTAAACAATATAGTTAGCAAGGTCAGATTTTGGACACCCCAGATGGCGACTTTACCCTTGATTCTCTCCGCCTTGGAAACACAATATTGGCAAATATACTCGCTCATAGGAAGCCCGTCGCCTCTACCTCTGGTCAGAGTAGCATGGTATCCACGTCATGACAACCCCATCAGAAAATAGATATCCTTGATATCTAGTGTGAGCGTGTAGACTCCTACATGAAATACCTATTGATCCACATCTCGCATGTGGACCAGGTACTCTAACAACCTGAGTTGGGCTCTCATGCCCGGGATCTGAAATTTTTTTAAGAGCCCACATTATCGGAGGGCGGAAACTATACCCGGATCATTTCCGGCAATGAAATCATCCTCCTCGTGTTCTCTTTCCCTCCATTCTAACATCGTGATGATAAATACTTGCAATGGAGCCACGAGAAGGAAGTTAACAACTTGTTTTAACCTCTTGAATAATTGGATGAGGAATTCTACTTAGTTGTTTTACTTGAAGTTAACAAGATTGATTACTAAATTCAAATGGGTATAATGGAATCAAGAGGTTAGTTGGTAAACTATGGGAATTTGGTGTTTATATATGATCTTGGAAAATACATGAGGTAAGTAGTTGTGATTTATATGCAAAATGTTCTTTCAAATTATTGTTGTACTTAATGACACATGTTTTACTTGTAATGTAATATATTATATTATGTTATATTGTTGAAACATGTTCTTTTATTGTGTCATGATCTCATGTAGATGGTTTTCATTGAAATAAATCCATGAAGATGATATAAAGTATTGGAAGAGAGAAATTCCTCGTCTAATGTGTGAAATGAAAAAGTATATACCTCGAACATTTTTTAATGCACAAGAACACTACCTCATACACCAAGTTGAGGAGATTGAAATTTATGGACCTGTTCACAGAAGGTCAATGTGGATGGTGGAGAGGCACTTGAAATCATTGAAGGCATTGGTTGGACAAAGAGAACGTCTTGAGGGTTATATGGTGGAGGGATATATGGTATATCAATCCATGGTGTATATTAGTCAGTATCTTCCTAAATTAATAGTGCCAACTATGGATACAGTGGATTTCATTTGGGATGTGAAATCCATAAAAAAAATTGAGGATCAGGAGCATATGTTGGGGCAAGGTAGAATAAAAAAAATGAAAGGTAACATATTAATAATTGTGAAAATTTATAATAAGGGTTTCCTAGATTAATTTCATTTGTGCAATTTCATTGTAAAATATGTCATATTGACTCCTCCATTTTTGGAGGATATCGAGTGTATCAGACCACAAATGAATGAAATCACAAATGTAAGCCATGGCCACTAATCATACACCATGGATCCATGTCACCAAAATGCTATATAGCCACTAGAAATACACTGTGGATCTATGTTAGAAGACTCATATTAGGACATAGCCACATGACATACAAAGTGGATCTATGTGTCGATATAAATCATAAATACTCCATCACAACTTGGACCAAAAAGATGAAACCCGGGGTCTTCAATCCCATCGTCTGAAAGTACGAATTTAGCCATGCGATTACATGTGTCGAAGTCGAACATTGTAGAAATCACTTGAGTATCGATCATTGATGAAAACCATTAACAAGTGAGAGGGAAATCATCATTGATGTCAATGAATCCCAAGGTACCTAAGTACAATCCGAAATGAGTCGAAGTCAAAAACTTGGTGGAATCCGTCGATTAGGGACCAATGATGTGAATCCACTGTCGAAATCAAAGAGACCTACCATTAAGGCATGCAGGTTCTAAGGTACTAAATGATTTCTAAGTCTTATTCCTGGATAATGAGTTGTAATTGACCCCCCAGATGGGGTGACATGCGCCAACCAGCAAGTACGTGGACGATCGTCGGGATGCCCATTTATGGCATCCACCGGCGAACCACCCCTTGAACATTAACTAAGCACATGGACTGCACCAGGCACCCCCCGTCGATGATCCCTCTCGCACGAGGGATTTGTATCTGGAGACAGAGAAATAACAACTCGACCTTAATGGTCCCGGCAGACACGATAAAGTGGGGCATAATCGCGACGATGAATAAGGGCGAGGTGAATTGGACACTTGTTGTGTTCATTCGGCTCAATTTCAAACATCGAACTCCGTCGCAGCCAGGCAGTGCAATAGCTGAGCAAGAAGCAGCTAGAACCATGCCCAGACTCCAGGGAAAATCCCGCAGAGGGGCAACATGGTATAGAGCCGAGTCTAGGCGCAAACGCCTCCGCAATTTTGAAAGAGCACTCACTTTGGTTGCCACCAGACGAAAGCATAAAACTGAGGTGCCACCAATGGCGATAGTAGAAGAAATCAGTTGGGAAGAGGCGCAGCGACACCTCCCCTCGCTCATTAGCGCAGAAGCAACTAATCCCCTCCACAGAGTCGCCCAGTGGGACCTCAACGCTACCACTGAGGAGGACCTCTTCCCGACATGCATTGTGGAAGAGGAAGCCCCCCCCCCGACGACATCACAGGGATAGTAAAGAATGCAGGGATGGCATCTAGCGCACCAGGGGACTCTAGCACAGGAACTCACAAGGCCAGTGAGGAACAGAACCAACCTCCTGCCCCGGATTCACAATACCTCCCACTCATCTTTGAGCTCAGGAACCTGATGGACGACCACGTCTTTCACCTATCCAGGATGGAACAGCGGCTGGACATGATTTTCGCAGCTTATTCCAAAATTTCTCCAAAGTAGCAGTGCCCGACTTGCGCACGGGAATACTCGCTCCTAGCAGGCTGGCATTAGCAAAGGAGCAAGGCACCTGGTTAGGATTATCTCTGTTGTTTAGCTCAGTTAGAAAGTACAGTTACTTTTGTTTATATATGGACTATGTTTCAAAACTCTCTAGCTTTATAGCCCTGGTTTCCTTCGGGCAGGGAACCTGCATGTATTGTTATGGCCTAGCCCAGCTGTCCTAGTTTCCTGCTCAAGCAGGACAGCTGGCTGCAATAGTGGACACTGTATTCTCCTCTTTGTTAATATAATAGGTACTACCTTTTTATTTAAAAAAAAAAAAATGAGTTGGAATTGATGGAAAAATACTCATCACAGGAGGGCCTTAATGTATCCCCCATCAATGACATGAAATAAGTAATATATTTTTAGGGTAAGTCAAAGTATGAATATGATTTGAAATAGACATAGGGAAGTCCAACATGGTAAGAATTGACAACTATAGATGGCCGACTCAATGGAGGGCTTGTTTGGACTTCTCTTGAACATATGAATGACACGACAATGGTCTTGGTAGAATTGACTCAAAGACAACCCAAGATATAACCTTTTAGCTAGTTAGACGAGAGAAAAATGGATTTCCCAATCCAGATTCAAATGAAAAATAGGGGGTGTCATGTTCAAGAGCGACGCTTACTACCACTAATACAAATACCAAGACACATCTCTTTCCCAAAATTTCCCCCACCATTTCTGTCGAGTACCTCTTTATTTTTACACAATCTTAAGGAGGATAACATATGCTTGTCGATGTAAGCACATCCTTTGGACGAGTCCCTCGGAGTACATTTAATGAAGCCTAGGAAGGAGTGGTTTGGTCCCATAAGGGATTTTCAATGTTTGTTTAACGAGTCCAAAGATAGAAAACTCGGGGGTTTTTCATGTTTTGAGAGTCTAAAAACACTTAAAGAGAACTCTCTCAGTTCCTTTTTCGTAAATTAGTTTGACAAGACTGAAAAAGTGATAAAATATCACTCATCGAATGTTTTCTTCAAATACTTTTATGAGCATGAAAAGAACATGATCGCTCGACAATCTTTTCATTTTTATGTAGCATGAAAAGAGATTAAAGGATACTCCCTTATTTTCGTTGTTTTCGTGTTACCATGACGAGTATGAAAAGATGAGAAAAATATACTCGGTTGTGTTCGCATGTATTTTCGAGCACGAGAACAAATGAAGACCGAGCTTGAGGTTTTTCCTACAAAACCCTAAAAAGGTATTCGTACATGTGACGAAAAAGAAAGAAAGAAAGAAAAATAATTGTACATCGTCATTCGGGCTTCTAGGTCATCTATCTACGAAAAACCATACTCACAAGGCCATTAGGGTATTAGGTTTTCAAGAATAATAATAAAAATAATATAAAAATCAATGAGAAATAGTAAAAAAGTGAATAAATATGGGTGAAAAGCCCTTTTTACCATTTCATTGTTACTTTGTCAAAAAATTGTCCAACACACCTCTTTTTTTCCAAATTTCTTCTGTCGATTGTAGGAGGTACAAGCGGTCATTTGGAAAATGGTTTCAGCCAATGAGGTAATCTCCCGATTCTTCAATGTTTTCATGGATTACAATTGATTTTTATTGGAAAATTTAAGTGTTTGAGTCCATTTTGGGGCTGGTGGGTGCGCTCAAGCATTCTCATAGGTGGTCCATTCAGGACCTATGAGAACCTAAGGTTCTCGTAGGTGAGATTCAGTGCACCTGTGAGAATCTCTCGCTATGTGAAAGCTTCACCTGCGAGGGCCAAAAATTGGATTTCCATGCAAGTTTTTTCTTAATAAAAAGTTATTCAAGAGGTTAAAACAAGTTGTTAACTTCCTTCTCATGGCTCCATTGCAAGTATTGATCATCACGATGTTAGAATGGAGGGAAAGATAACATGAGGAGGAGGATTTCATTGCCGAAAATGATCCGGGTACAGTTGTTTCCCTCCAGGAATGTGGGCTCTTAAAAATTTTCCGGATCCCAGACATGAGAGCCCAAATCAGGTTGTTAGAGTACATGGTCCACATGTGGGATGTGGATCAACATGTATTTCATGTAGAGGTCCACATGCTCACACTATATATTGAGGATATCTATTTTCGGATGGGGTTGTCACGATGTGGATACCATGCTTGTTTGACCTGAGGTGGAGGCAGCGAAATTCCTATGAGCGAGTATGTTTGCCAATATTGTGTTCCCGAGGCAGAGATAAGCAAGGGTAAATTTGCCATCTGGGGTGTCCAAAATATGACCTTGTGGACTATCTTGTTTAACATTGCATGCATGGCCGGTAGCACTGCTCCGCAGATGGCTCTCCAAAGCTATTTCCAGTATGAAATAGAGTGCACAGAGCCTCGGGTTTTCAACTGGTCGGACACGGTTCTCCGCACTATGAAGAGGCAACTAAAAAAGTGTAGAAGGGGTAACCTAAAACAGTTCGAGTACGGGTCACTTTTGGTGTCATTCTTCCTTGAGAGGGTCCCACTACTACATCTATAGGTAGATTGGGGTTTACCAACCCCAGAGGATCCGAGGATGCTAAGGTGGTGTAACCTCATGGCTCGACACGTACCAGGGCCTATAATCAAATATAACGATTTGTTTTTTGATTGGTTGAGGTCCCATATGTTGATGATCGATGACTACACATATGTATTCTTGGATTTCGAGGAGATCTGGATTTGGTTCTTCCTGAGGATGCTCAGTGGGGTGACTTAGGTAAGAAGTACACATTTTTTTCTTTTTTAATGTTTTTGCAAATTTTATTATATAAAATGTTTTTATGTTTTCAATGCAAGGACAAATCAAAAATTTATTTTTACGACACAGATGTGGGGCCGTATCGACCTCTAGGAACATCACCCATTCAAAGATGAGGAGAAGTGGCTCCAGTGGCAAGATGGGATGCTGAGGACTATGAGGCAATTGAATAGAACTTAGAGGGACTGATTGCGGATGTCCCAGACATCGCTATTGGGGAGATCCAAAGGCGTTATCAACACCATACTGTGGGCGTGTCTCAGTATCTTAGTCGTCTTCTCCGTAGGGTAGCCCAAGCAGTTGTGTGTTACTGTGAGCATCATCTATGATGTTAATTTGTAGAAGCCATGGGCTTCATATATTTTGATATTTTGGTCCTTGACAAAAGCTTTTTGTAAAACTTTTGATCGTTATATATATATATATATATATATATATATATGCGACTTCTACCAACTTATTTTGTTTTGTATAATACATGTGATGTGTGATTGGTTTTATAAAAATATTAGATATCTATCTAACACATAATTAGCTAAAACATTAGCCAATGTATTTAGACATCTAGGAATGTGTTGATATTTGATATAATCAAAATGAAATTCTAAGAGACAAATTTGTAGATATACCCGCAATAAAGTAGGACTTCAGATAGCATAAACATTACTTAAGTATAGTACTACTACCTGCGAATCAAGTCGTATAACCATGTGGTAGATACCAAGTGAAATAACATTAGTCAACAATTCGATGACGACACTATATTTTGCGATATTATTGGTTGCACGACCGAGGCAAACACCTCATAGACTTATAAGTTCATTTGTAGGTGCATAAATTGCCCATGCATGAGAAGAAAGGTTCTGAGTACTACGACTAGTACCATCGGCGAAGCCAATGTGGGGTAGCGAAGACTCTGACATCTGGAAACCAAGCACAATGGAAGGTAAGAGGTCGAGGGTAGAAACCAAATAACAAAAAAATCACACTAAAGTAGCACACAAAAAGTATGATACAATAAAATACAAGCACTCATGCACAAATGATCTAAGCATAGTACTTCTTTAAGTAAAGCCCATTTCTGGGTTCACTCAAAGGGATACCGTCGTAGTCCACTAAGTCGTAGAATCCTTTCTCCAACACTCGTCTGACGATATAAGGACCTCGCCACATAGCCTCAAATTTTTCGGCTCCTAGCAAATCTCAATCTTATTCATAAAGGAGAACCAGATCACCTTCAGAGAAAACGCATGGCTTGACATGTTTGTCATATTGGGATTTGACACATTTCTTCTGGGTTTCTATAACTAGGGTGGCATCACGATGGGTTTCATCTAGTTGCATAAGACACAACAGACGTTCCTCTTTAGCAGAAGTGTTTGGGAGAATTTCAAAGGCTAGCGTTAGAGACGGTATCTCACATTCAATCGACAAGATGGCTTCAAGGCCATAAACTAACTGGAAAGGTATAAACCCGGTAGCAGACTTGATGGATGTCCGGTAATCCCATAATGCTGAAAACATCATCGTGTGCCAACTCATTTTGTGAATCCCTATCATTCGTCGAAGAATGGTAATGAGGACTTTGTTTATTACTTTAACCTGGCCATTGGCCTGTGGGTAAGAGGATGTTGAGTTTTCATGGCGAAGACCTAACTTTTTAGTGAGTTCTGACATCATGAAGTTTCTAAAGTGGCTACCGTGATAAGAAATGATAGCTTGAGGAACACCAAATTGGGCAATGATGTGATTGAATATGAATAGTGTTGCAGCCTTTCCGATATTGCCGAATGTAGGCATCGCCTTGACCCATTTCATAAAATAATCTACAGCTACAATAATGGGCTGAAAAGTCTGAGTCTGGAGATATATAATGATATCCCCATACCAAAGTTCATCGGAACTGATCAGAAAAAGGGATTCATCGGGTAATGAATCCTCTGCTACATTTTTCGTCTCAGAATAGGGAAGGTCGCATATCAATTCGAAAAACACCAAGGATTTCTTAGACTTAGCACGTTCAAATTCTAAGTCAAACTCTTGGAGTATTACGATCCATTTTGAGTATTTCCCCCCTAGCAATTGGCGTGTAAGAATGTGTCGCATAGGGTTGTAGTTGGAAATCACAGTAGTCTTGCGTAAAAGGATATAGTGTCGAAAACGTTGAACAACTTGGACGACAGGCAAGGCCAGTTTTTCAACATGTAAATATTTGGTTTCGGTAGTTGTAAGACTTTGACTCAAATAATAAATGACATGTTCGTGATGAGAATCATCCTCCTGGACTAGAACCATTGGAATGGTATAGTCCGAGGCTTCGAGATACAAGAAATAATTGCGACTGTAATTGGGTGGGAAAAGTAGTGGGGTACGGGTTAAAGTCAGTTTTAAAGCATCAAAATATTTGTTGGCAGTGGTATCCCATACAAACTCAGAACCTTTCTTGAGAAGTTGAGTAAATCCAAGAGTTAACTCAGTATAGTTTGGGATGAAACGATGTAGAAAGTTTGCCTTCCCTTGCAAACTTTGTAGTTGGCGAAGTGAGGAAAGAGGAGGGAGATTGAGAATCGCCTCGACCTTCAAAGGATCTACCTTGATCCCTTTATGTGAAATAATAAATACCAGAAGTCAGCTGGATTCTACACAAAAACACATTTGTGTGGGTTTAAGCGTATACGGTAAAACCGACATCGGAGGAAAATGGCTCGGAGGTGTGTTGGATGATCGAAACAGTGCATGGAATGAGTCGGTAGGTCATCGAGATATGGTTGGAAAATGTGATTTATATCATGAAAGGCATAATACATAGCACGTTGAGAAGTCGCGCCGACATTTTTTAAACCAAAGGGTAGTTTTCGGTAGGCAAAAGTGCCCCAAGGACAAATAAAAGAGGTCTTGTGTTGGTCGGTGGGTACGATATTGATTTGATTATATCCGAAGAAACCATCCATCAAAGAGAAGATTTCATTCCTGGCACAATCGTCGACGATCTAGTCAACGAAGGGGGTGGGAAAGTTGTATTTACGACAAGATTTGTTAATATCCCTATAATCAATGCACACATAGATCGTACCTTGTTTTTTATTAACCCTAACAAGATTGGAAACCCAGTCAGTTAGAGCCACAGGGAAAATAAAGCTAGCTTTAATAAGTTTCTCAAATTCAAGCTTGATAGAAGCTGCTTTATGTGGCTGGACCGGATGAGGTCGTTGCTGGATGGGTTTAGCGCCCGGGTATGTCTTAATCTCATGTACAACAATTTCGAGGTCAATACCCAACATTTCTTCATAACTCCATGCGAGGACGTCACTAAATTATTGAAAAAGAGACTTGTAGGTGACAACTTCATCATTGGAACATGAAGCTTCAATATGCACATTTTCGACAACTCTAGGTTTAATGGATATGTCGAGGGGGGTGGTGGGTGAGATATTACTTAAGTTCCCTTCGTAGAACATATCGTGAGTAGACTCGGGAACGATATAAATGACGACAACGGTCGATGGAGTTGAGATCTGTTGGTAACTCTCAATGGTGTGTTGTTCCAGGAAGAGAATGGAACGATGATGTCCATCATCCCAAGGGGTATCTTCTATGGAAAAAAGAAACATAATCATCTCTTCTGTAGGAAAAATGACACGGAATGGATCCGGAGATAGATCACCAAGGGAGGGGGTAGAAGGGGTTGCAGATTGAATGGCTTCATAAGTGGATTCAACTGGACTTAAAGGAATTTGGTCACCATAGCGAAGATGATCACCATGGTTGGGTACTATCCACGGGTTAGAAGATGCAAGGGTTTCTCGAACAACGGTGGAGATCATGTTGATCGAGGCGAAAAATGGATGTGGAATAGAGGGTGGTGGAATGGGGAAAGTACCCATCAACAAGGAATCTTTAAGAAGACCCACGTCGAAATTCTCATATCCAGGGGGGTTTTTTGCAATGAAAGGCACGTTGCTGGTACGTGTATCAGAGTTAAAGAAGGTCAATTGGTCCACTATAAGTACTTTTCCTTGATGTGGGAAACGTATGACATGGAAAAGAGTGGACACAACTGCATGCATAGAATCGATCCAGCTACGACCAAGTAGAAGGTTGTAATCGAGAGTAGCATCAAAGACCTCAACTTCAACGTTGACCATTTTACCTTCTAATGTAATAGGCAACAAAGGGAGGACACCGTAAGGCTTAAACCTAGAGCCATTGAAGGCTTTGATCTTGTTGTGTGATTCAGTTAAGAGGGGAAATTCAATGTCTTTCTAGCATAAAATAGACATGACACACGTTGAGGCACCCTCATCAATAACTGTTCTACAAATGTTCTTTTCATAGACAATAACTTGTATTTCAAATGCGATTTGAGGGGGTAACCTTGGAATGTGATATTCCAAGTAAAAAATTATTAAATTTGTATCCGTAGGGTCAATTCCATCAATAGATTTCAACAGTGGCTTCCATTGTCTGGGAAAACTTTGAAGGACTTCGAGGGTTGACATCGCAGATGGTGCTTGGCCCAGATCTTCTACAATACTATAGTTTTGGGCAGCACATGCATGAGGATTTAAAGCAGAATTTCGAACAACACCCTTTGGGGCAGGGAAAAGAACTGTGCCTAGGCTCGGTCGTTCGAGATGAAGAGGATCATTGGTAGGTGGAGACGATGGTGATGGTTGGACCAAGGAAGGAGGTATTTCATCAACCTTCTCTTTGGAGGAAGAATAATCTTTGGCTCAAGTAGTAAGTGTGATGTCATTCTTCATTGAATCACCTGTACACATTAAGACATAGGATGTAGTGGATGGGGAGGGTTGGTCGTGAATGCCCAATTGGGCCTGCTGTTGAGAAGGGAAGGTTTGTGACAACACGGTTGGAGTAGGCGGTTTCGGGGTCCCTTGAAGGAACTTAGTAACCTCGGCATGTCTTAGACAATCCTTGGTGTAGTGATCATCATCACATATAAGACAAGGGTATCAAGGTTTGCACTTATCCTTATCATCAATAGGTTTTGTTTTTGTCTTCTTAGATTGCGGATTATTTTTATCCTCTTTATTCTTACCCTTCCCTTTTTTGGATTTATTCTTTCCAGTAGGGGTAGATTGAACAGAGTTCACCTTAGACATCTTATAGATAAGAGGAGTAAGAGACGGAGCATGTTCAACATTAGAAGCAACAGACTTGGGTTTGATGGTAGAGGCTTGTGCGGAGTGGGGTTGGGTGTGGAAAGTTCCAATCACACCATCAGCCGCATGAAAAGCAACATGAGTAGTTGAAGTAGTAGTAGTAGAAGGACAAGGTGTGTCAAGTAGTAAATCATAAAGAGTACCCATTTGTGAGTAAATGAGATCAAGTTATTGAGCACGACTGATCGCCTGTTATTTTGTGACAACTCCACCCATGGAGATGTCACAAGCGATGTCATTCACGAATGATTTCATGAACCACTCTACTAGTAACTAATCAGGAAGCTTGATTTTGATGAGACGCCGTCTCTGTTGCCACTCATGAATGTGATCAGAGATATGAGTGGCTTTGGTTTGTTTGAAAGAACTCAAAATTTCGGTTCTCGTTTCATAACGTATTGGTAACTAGTAGTGGGTGAGGAAAGCCATGGAAAGGGTGCTAAATTCAACGAATAAGCCTCTTGGTAATTCTATATACCACTTCATGGAAGAACCCATGAGAGTTTGTTGAAAAATACGTAATCGAATAGAGTCATCCATCAAAGAGTTGGATGAACACCAAAGGTGGAAATTCATTACATGATTGTTCAGGTCCTCTCCCAGTTTGCCATCAAACTTAGGAATTTCGGATGGTAGTTTGGTCGGTATGGAGGGCCATTGAGGAGAGTGGTGGATAGGATTATTTAAAATTATAGACAGATTAGGGAGATCCACGGTTGCTAAGAAGGGTAACTGTCTATTCACGTGGGGGTACTGGTGACTTTGGGGAGTAAATCCCATAGGTATACCAGTAGGACCGTAAGCAGTTTGCATATACTGTGAAGATTCGAGCATATTCATTTGTTGGTGTGGAGGCATGTAATTTATAGGTTTGTATTGGTTAGGGCGATTCCCTTGAACAAGTATGTTGGGTCCAGTGTTCAAGCCCCAAATGGAATTGGATGGACCTAGATATGGTTGGCTCGTACTAGTCAAGAGGGATATGGAAATGAAACCGTTGTTATGTAAGACTTTGACCCAACAATGGGTAAATAGAAATGAATGATACAAACTTTTGTTTGATGAATTCTATCTATAGCAGGGAAAAAGGAGTTTTCTGGAACAATGCAAACTATGATATACAATTCTCTTTTTAAATGTAGTACCAAACAATCATTGACAATGTAAATTCACACTTGCACATGAGGCCCCTTTATCACTAGGTGGATCCTATTACATATGTATTTACACATTACATGTACATTTAGGCCCATATATTCCCCCCTTTGGGGTCATATCATATACATTTAGCCATATATATGCCCCCCTTGAGTCATAACATAACACCCTCCTTCAAAAATATTTGTCCTCAAAGCTTTCCATTTAAAAGCTTCACATGTGATAAAACCAAGTAATATTATTTTCTTATGCTCTTGCTTTCTTCATTCCATTTTTGATGATCTATCCATCCAAAATCAATTATTTTCGGTCTTAATCCTTGGTGTCTAGTTGTTGAATAATTTTCTTTCCTTTGATTCCATGTATTTTTGTTGACGCTTCTCCAATTTGTAGTTGTTGTTCGTCTCTGATAATAGCTTGTTGAAGAGTAGTTTGGTGAGGCCTTGCTCCATGAATAATGACAAGTATTCCACCTTGTTACTTCATAATGTTGGTATCATCCTTCTTGTCTTCCTTGAAATGTTTCTTGGTAATGAGGGTGTCGATATGGTTTTAAATTTGATGGTCTTCCTTCACTCTACACATGCATTTCATCTATGTTAATTTCAACGATAATGGAATCCTCGATCATCTTTGCTTGGTCTTTGATTACTCTAGCCTTTGAGATAATACCATCATATTTGGAATGTACATCCTCTAGATGGAGTTCAACTTCTTCAAGTATCTTCTGTTGACCTTCTTGAATCTTGTCTCCTTTCTCCTTTTGAAGCTGCAATGCGATCTCATCTAACAAATTTTGACGTCCTTCTTAAATTCTAGCTTGTATTTCTAATTTTACCTCATCAGTATTTAAGGATTCCTCAACCTTCATGCAAATTTTATCTTCCAGTCTTTTGGTAGATTCTTCATCCAAAATCCTTCTTTCTTCCTGATTCTGACAATTCTTCTTTTCTTCTTTCAATATCTTGACCTCATCCAATAGTTTTATATTATGGTTTTGTAATCTACATATCTCTTCATGTTTCTTTTTCAAATCTTCCCTTGACTCATCATTTTCCCACTTTGATTTACTATTCTTTTCTTTCTTTAAGTTCTTAACCTCCTTAATGAGTGATTCATTAAGGGATCATATCTTAGATAACTCATCACCCTTATTCTTAATCTCTTCCTCTGCTTCTTTTAATTCATTTTGAATTCTATACAACTCCTCCATTTTTGTATCCCTAATCCATTTATCTGAGAAGAGTTTTTCAAATTCTTCCCATGTGCTGTGCCATCTATTATTTTGATCAACACTCATCCACCACTTCCAAGCTTGATAAAAAAAATAATCTCTTTCCTTCGAAGGAGTCATATAGTATTGTTTTACCAACCTCAACCATTTCATAGGATTGATTTCATCTTTATCTTCATTTCTTGTAAATTTAGGTATTTCCTTTGATTCTTAATTGAGGTATAATACCCCTCAAATCACAACCTAAATATATCAAGGATAAATATCTCAAATAGTTTTAATACTTGTTCCAATATTCTCTTCTATCTATTATCTTTCCAATGGATTTTGAATCATCTCAATCGAACATTCCAATCAAAAGTTATGATAGTTTTAAGTGAACATACCTTTGAAACCCTAATTTAGAGTATGTCCTCCTAGATAACCTTATTTATGATGTATCTCTGCAATTTCACCCCTTATTAGTTTGAAATTGTGACCTATAGCACTCTGAAATTTCTTCTCTTCAATGCCATGGGTCTGACCAAAATTTTATGTGCCAAGTGGAAGTGATGGTAACTTCCCCACACCTTGCTGATTTTTTACCTTTCCAAGAGAGAGAACTTGTACAACCTGCCTCGTGCACAATAATTGATATAAAATTATGAAAATTGTACCAGAAATACTGAGGCATGTACACTATTCAATGCAACTTGTCTCACTCAATTTTGATTCTCTATGAATAAGTTATGGTTGTGTTACCTAGAATTCCTATTTGAGACTAGTCCACTACCCTATCTTACACAGGGTGTATCTACAAAATTAGGATGAACCAGAAGATGAAATTTTTATCACAACTACCTTGATAATTTCTATGAATATCCTCTGGATTTCAGGGTCTGAAATGTTACAAAAATGTTTTATAGAGATACTTCCATGATGACTGAATTCAGGATGATTCGAGAACCCTATCTTACATAGGCTATATCTCCAAAAGTATAAGGCTTCAAGAGATGAAATTTGAACCCCACGTACCTTGATATGTATACTAAATAAAATCCAAGGGGATCCTTTTGAAACTTCGTATAAAATAAGTTATAGAGAAAATTACAAGGTGTCACAGATTTAGCAATGAAACCTCAAATGTTATGATCCAAATAATTACAAATATCATAAAATTACAGAAGTACACACCATGTATAGAATCTCAACATGGAGCAAAAATACAATATAGATAAGTTACACAATAACTCCTTAAATAATAGGGGAACCCCCTCCAAATAACCAAATACCTTTCATACTTCACAATTCACATATCAATAATAAATACATGATCTCTTATATATAACTATTCACACTTGCACATGAGGCCCCTTTATCACTAGGCCGACCCTATTACATATGTATTAACACATTGCATGTACATTTAGGTCCATATATGCCCTCCCTTGGGGTCATATCATATAAATTTATGCATATATATGCCCCCCTTGGGTCATAACATACATATAAAAAAAAACCTTAAATACATTAGTTCCATTATCCATAAGTAGATTTATCAAAGTAGTTTGTTTGTTTCTTTATTTCACCGAATCAAGAAAGTGGAACCTTCTTGGAACCTATAACCAACAACAAGAATAATAAACTCACCTCTTGCTCTAGACCAATTGAGCTAATCCTTAGGACTAAGATAATTTGATTCTATAAATAATATTATTTTTGATATTTTAAACTTTAAAAAGATAAATATAATTATAAAAACTATGTATAATTATAATGTAAATAAAGTGCAATGTAATATTATACACAACTAACTATAAATATAAATGAATTTCTTGATGTATTTCCATACACTTTTATGTGTCCCGATTAGTGAATTGTTATGGATTGTGTCAACACAACAACATTGATTGACTGGTCTTCCTTCATTCCTCTGTAAGGGAAGTTGAGTGTTGAGTTCTTCGATCTTGGTCAATTGGTTGCAACAATCGATTGGCAAATTCATTAACAATTGATCGGAAATTATCTATATAGATAATTTCTCTCTTTTAAAAAGTGTAGAAGTTTGAAACATCCGACGCTATAAATAATAATAAGCTTCAATATATAAATGTAAATTTTGAAATTTAAAATGTTTTTTTAAGATTATACTCTTTGTTTTCATGGTCTAGCTGTTCGATTTTCCATGTTAATTATTATCATTTGTTATGATAATTATTTAACAAATGCTTTAGGTTGAAGTTGAGAGGTAGCAAATTAAAAAAAAAAAAAACAATAAGTTGGTTGAATATGGAACTGCATTACATTTACACATCTACACATGTATAAGCATGCAATGTGCTAACCATTTTTTTATTGATAAGTGTTGTATATAATTTCTTTTCATGGTATATGATATTAGATTTTTATAATTGCATAATTTTTTTTCCAGGCAATAATTTTTGGGGAAAACTTATGGGTACTTTTCCTTATTTTGAGAATGGTACTCATGGTAAATCCTATAATATTTAGGGTAAATCCTATAATTTACTCATTATAATCTCAACATGTCATTAACAAGAATATAACTTGGGTAGGAACGATAACACTCCATCCCACAACCAGATCAAGATTGTAGCAGAGAGTATGAACTCTACAAGTCTAGTAGATCAGATAATGGGAGTGAGATCAGAGAAATGCGCCATTCATTCTTGGCTCAACTCCAATCCATTCCAAAGTTAAAGGGCATTGAGAGGGAGTAGAAAATGACTATGAAGATGGAGATACAACAAATTATTTGCGATCACAATTTATTTACGGCCTTCACCACCATCTTCATGCATACCAAAGTTCATCTAACAATGACAACCACCATCTTGGATGCCACATATTGAGGAAAAGGTTTAATATTTTTATGCTAGTGCCACAAATGTAGTGAGTTGTCATGTGTTTCAGAATTAGAGCCAATATTTAATGTTTGGTTTATTATAATTGCAGGTAGTGTGAGAGTGATGTAGTACGATTGTAGGTAGTGTAGTGTCAAGGGTAGGTTGTCATGTATGTATGTTTGTCAACATAATACATCCTTAAAAAAAACAAAAAACATAGGATATCTATGGAAAATAAGTTAAATTCAAGACTTTATCAGTTACTATAGTACCTTTTGTGGCTGATACTAAATATGGTGTACAATGATTTCAATGTTAATTAAACCATGCAATAGAAGAATCGATGGTAGAGGGCACTCTATAATTAATATAGGTAGGTAGTACGATCTCGTTTCTCAAGTTAGTGCATTTATGAGGAGTTTGGATAAAGAACTCCTATTTATTGTATCCCCCCAAAGATGTTTTTGGAAACCCTTGTTCATCTACTGGTTTCAATGTTGCAATGATACACCCTAGATGGTTTGGGAAAGACATCACTTCAAATTTCTTCATTGATCTTAACCGTATTTAAGTTTCCCATATTTTGGAAGAGGGTCTTGTGTGAATAGGAGAATTTGAACAAAAGAGGTTTTATGGGCCCATTCAGGTGTGCTCTGTGCGCTAATAGCCTGGAAAGAACCGATCACTTGTTACTTGATTGCAATTTCACCAAACAAGTGATGAACAATGTTTATCTTGAAGTAGTCCCCCACATCTCCAAGCCAACTAGCAGTAGAATCTTGATTGGCAAATGGGTGAAACATTACAAAGGTTCGCTCCAGGGGAAATTGAATCTCAGTCGAGTTTGGAAGGCATTGCTAAAATTTGTATGCTGACAAATTTGGTCGGTAAGAAATAAAAGAATTTTCAAGGAAAAAACCATTTCTCCCCTAGTAGTAGCGCTAAATGCAATCAGTCAAATAAGGGAATTTACCCTCTATTTGATTTTTTCAACTATAATACAGGAATACATTGAAGTTCAATGAATACATTTGTGGTATGAGCAAGTTGGTATTATTTCTTACATTCCATGTCTTTCTTTCCAAGAAATATCAATGGAATAATACTATGACGAGGATCTTAACCATGTTTAAGTTTCGCATATTTTAGTCGATTTCATTCATATTTCATGGGTTCTAGCCTCATACTTTGAGGGACATTCTGTTACACATTATTTTGGTCACTCTGGTGATGTCTCTACAGCTACGTGTTCAGGCTCTCATAAGGACCTTTTGCCTGAGAAAAGTGACTATTGTCTTCTTCTACAAAACATATTTTTAAGATGAGTTCGCAGGCTGACTATGTTGTAGGGTGCGAGAACCTTGATTCTCGCAGACAACCTTATACTTGGATTGTTAGGGGTTTGCAATCTGCTCTATAGATAGGTTGCGAACCTACTTCAAAGATTAAAATAAAGAGGAAGTTATGAAGGTTCTAGAAGAGGTCTTCTAGAAAATGAGTTGGCATTCACATGGTTGGAATCCTACTGACTTCTCAGATTTACTCAGATCATCCTCATCCCTTTAACCATCTCTCCTTCTCTTATATAATGAAAGGTTTCTCAAGGAAGAGGTTAAGTAAGATTGAATAGAGAATTGATGAAAGAATAGATTCAGAATTGTGTGAGGAATCCTATTTTAATTGATGCTTGAGGTCTCCATTTGTCCATCACGCCATAGTGGATCTTCTTCATACAAGTGTGGAGCAAGTGTGTGTGTTGGAATGAAGGACCACTAAAAGGAATCTTGTGACATCAAGGTAATCTGGTTCTATCTTCTACTTTCATTCAATATAATACAGTGGCATGTCCCTTTCCTATAAAATCACTGTTATTTTATTACATGAATCCTTGATCACATGTTTAAGTCTTCATTGAATGTATTATTGTTTCTTTCACCTTGGTCGATTTGTTTCGTTGTAGATCTGATATCACAAGCATACCAAAGAGAAACAGGGGCAACAAAGACATAAGGAAGCGATATATAAAGGTATGTCACTTATTCCTTCTTGAATGACAAATTCAATGATTGTAACTTATGGAAAACTTCATGTCCTGTCCTGTTTTGTTCTATATCTAGGTGGATCTAGGGAGATCTGTTAATGTCTGCATATACCGATTTATCCTATAACAGGTACTCGCCAGAAATGGTGGGGGAAAATTGGGAATGGAATGTGTCTCTGTATTTGTGTTAGTGGTAGTTGTAGTCGCTCTTGAATATGACACCCCCCTCATCACTGTGTCTGGGTTGGTAAATCCATTTGTCTCTTGTTTGACCATCCACATGTCCATATGTAGGGTCCTCTTTAAGTCAATGCTGCCAATACTATTGTCATGTTTTTCATATGTTCAAGAGAAGTCCAACCTGAATAATCCTTCTATCGAGTCGGCCATATACAGTTATAAATTTTCTACCATGTCAGCCTTCCCTGTGTCAGTTTCAAATCACCTCATACTCTGATCTACTTCAAATATGTTACTTATTTTGTGTTGCTGATGGGGGATACATTAAGGCCCTCCTGTGACAAGTCCTTTCCTGTAGACTTCAACTCATTATCTTGTACCATTTTCCCTAGTATGGTCGCCAATTGTTTTATGGGAGTTATCAGTAAATGTGGACATAAACAAATCTCCCTAGATCCACCTAGATCTAGAACAAAACAAAACAAAATATGATGCTTTCCCTAAGCTCTAACTATTGAGTTGACTAGCTAACAAGATATTGGCAACATACCATTTAAATGTTGTTTCCTCTTACTCTTGTCATCCTAGCTACACTCTAGTGCTCCTGTGATATTGAATCTACAAGGGAACACAAGCCAACCAAAGTGAAAGCAATCCAATATACTCAGCAAGAACTTATGCATGTGATCAAGGAATCATACAATAAAACAAGACAAGTTTTATGGGAAAGAAACATATTATTGTATTATATTTAAAGTGAAAGTGGAGATTACAACCAAAGCCTTGACGTTGCAAGGTCCCTTCTCGATGACCCTTTGATCGAACACACACTTTCCCCAAGCTTGAATGATGAATATCCACAATGACTTGATGAATTGAAATGGATCCCTCAAGTATGAATTGAAGTAGAATTCCTCATCCAATTATTATCTTTGAATCAACCTTTTGTGCTTAACCTTTTCCATGAGAGATCCATATTTATATAGGGGAAAGAGAGATGGTTGAAGAGATTAGGATGATCCCACTAAATTAGAGAAGTGAGTAATATCCAAACCATTTAGATGTGACCTCATCTTCTAGAATATCCCCTTCTATAGATTTTGTGAAACTTGACCTTTTCTCAGTCTTTTGACAATGTCACACCCTAGCTATAGAGCAGACTGCAGAGACGTCGCAGGCTAGCTTCAGGGAAGGGGGCGACAATTAAGAATCATCACACCTTGCATATAGTGCATCCTACGACGGCCTTTCTTTATAAGGTTTTCAAGCAGATTAATTCAGTCACTTCCCTCATTGTAAAATATTATTTTTGGGGAACATGAACACATGTTTGTTAATGGATCACTGGGGTGACCAAAATAATGTGTAACAAAGAGTGTGGCCACATGTTTTCCCAAACACACTGGATGATATACCACACAAGTGGTTTAAAATCAAAGAATCTTGCTGACACATATTTGTCTGGAATGAAATAAAAAACAATTTACTCAAAGAATTTGAATTCAGACTTGAAGAAGCACTTTTGCAAGAGGCAACAAGAGAAATCAATTGTTTTTTCGAAAAACCAAGTCCTAAGGAGATTAAAAAAAAGGTAAAGCTAAAGTCGAAGTGGGATTGAGTTCGACTTGTAATTTAGTATCAACACATAATCCAAACAATGTAATAGCTCGTCAAATATATATGGAAAACATAAGTTTTCTAGGGTAGAGTTTTCGACGGAAGAAAAACCATCCAGGAGTACAAAACTATGTAAAATAAATCTACTCAGTGACCAAGGAAGAAAAATAAGAAAAGGAAGATACATAAAAAGTTGAATTCCCATCAAGCTATAATAAAGTCACGGAAGGATAACACCAATTGGATGAGTAAAAATTACCTGAATGGATGGATGAAAAAATCAAGACCAAAGAGGTCAACATCTCAATAGATGATAGCCCGAAAATGGTCAGAGACTATTGGTCTGATAATAAAACCATGGAAATAGTCAACCTATTGAAATAGTACTAGGATGTCTTTGCATGAGACTACAAAGACATGAAAGGGTAGGTATAAGGGATGCGAGATATGAAAATATACCTCATCCCTGGGGCCAAACCTATCAAAAATGACCATATAAGTTGACACATAAGTAAAATCCCATGGTCCAAAAGGAATTTTAAGCAATGCTAGCTATCAACATTGTATATCCAATCGAAAAGTCAGAATGGGATAGTCCAATGGTTGTGCAACCCAAAATGGATGACCCAAAGAATCTAATAATATGTGTCGACTCTAGAGGACTAAAAAATCTTACAATAACTAATTCATTACCGATGTCATTCATTAATGAAATCATCAATGAAGTCACGAGACATTAATTCTATTCTTTCACTCATTGCTTCTCTGACTACAATAAGGTGACTATGGAAAAATAAGCTCAGGAAAAAAACCACATTTGTTTATGAATTAGGATCATTTTCATATAGAGTAATGCCTTTCGGCCTGAAATATTTCGCAACAATCTTCTCTAGGATAGTGATAAAGGAATTCCAAGAACACATTTACAAAACAATGGATGTGTACTTTGATGAATGGACCATATACATCCTATTGAAATACCACATCCAGTGGTTAAGAATGATGTTGGAAAGATGCAAGCAAATTCAGTTGTCCCTGAACATAAAAAATGCATATTTTCCAAACCTGTAGGTATACTGGTGGGACATATCATATGAAAATATGGAATCAAATTCGACATGGACAATATGAAAGTTATCCTCAAATTGAAACCACCAATTAACTAGAAACAAATCAAAATCTTCCTTGGAAACACCGAATATTATATAAATTTCATCCAACACTAATTCGACAACACTTTTCCGATTGATGAGATATTAAAGAAACAAGTCAAATTCCACTAGATCCAAGAATGTGAAAAATATTTTGAATTATTGAAAAGAAAATTTGTAGAAGTGCCCATACTAAGATTCTCATACTGGTTAAGGAAATTCCATCTCCATATATATGCATCCAAAGTCACTGTCAGCTCAAGTTTTATCCCAACCATATGATGACATGGTCGACCACCCGGTCGGAAATTAAATAAAGTATAAATGAAATACTTGACGATGGAGCATGAAGATCTAGCAATGATTTTTTCCCTTCAAAAATCCTGACACTACTTACTATAAAATACATTTATATTTTTCATGGGCCATCAGGCATTGAAATATCTTGTAAACAAACCAGTCCATCAAGGGAAAAATTTTCGATGGATACCATTCTTTCAAGAATTCGACTTTGAAGTAGTAGTCCGACGAAGGAAAAAGAATGTTGGCCCAGATCATCTATCTCAACTTGAGATAGGAGAAGACTTGAATGGGATATATGATGATTTACCATATGCAAATTTATTCAGGGTTGAGGTAGCTCCCAAAGAACTAGAAGAAATTGCATATTTTCTAGAAGAAGGGAAGGCACTTGAAGATCTCCCAGCCAACAAACAAAATATCCTAGAAATGAAAGATGCACCATTCAATCTCATGAATGGATATATTTATAAGTTAGGACTTCATAATATTTTTTGAAGATGTGAATTAGAGAATGACCGTGAGGACATAATTAATGAATCACATGCATTCCTCGTCGGAGGTCACTTTCAAGCCAACACGACAGGTAGGAAAATCCTCCAAGCCATTCTTTGGTGGGCGAATGTACAAAAATACTATCAAAAATATATAAGTAAACTTGATAAGTGTCAGAAGATAGACTGACCATTATGGAAAAATGAAATTCCCTTGCATTCATTAAACCCCAGTTTACTGTTTGAAATTTGGGCCATCTATTTTTTTCGGTCCATTCCTAAGAAGAGAAAAAAGATTTGGAAAAAATATATCATTACAAAAATCAATTACTTAAGAAAATGGGCAGAGGCAGAACCAGTCAAGAATTGCACAAAGGAAATAACCACGATATCCATCAATGAAAATATAATAACTAGATTCAACTTCCCTTTGACAATAATCAATGATCAAGGAACCCACTTTATCGACAATGCAATTGAAGAATTTATTAAGAAGTTCTTGAAAGACCACATAAATATGACTACATATCATCCACAAGCCAATGAAGCTGTCAAGTCATTTAACAAGACATTACACAAGGGATTAATAAAAATATGTGGACTTGATAGAGATGATTGGGATGATAAAGTTACAACAATATTATGGGCCTATAAAACAATGTATAAAATATCGATTGGCTAGACACCATTCAGGTTAGTCTATAGTCAAGAAGCAGTAATCCCATTACACTTATGTGCTAACGCTAGTCAGATAGTCTCCATCCTGGAATTTGACCATGTTCTTAATAAAATACAACACTTCTATAAGTTAACTCAATTATAAGAAGAAAGGATTTTGGTGCAACAACATCAAGAAATACAAAAGAATCAACAAAAAACTTGGCACGATTGACATCTTAAAAAGAAGGATATCAATGATGGAGACCTGGTACTTTTATATGACATTCAGGTAAAAGGAAAATTGAGAAATATAGAAAATGCATGCTTGGGTTCGTATTTGTTCAAGGACACCCGATAATCAAGAGGAGTATAGTTAAAAATCTTGTAAGAGAACCCCTTCAAACAACTAGTCAATGGGTGTTGCTTAAAACAATATCATACAAAATAGTCTCAAATCCTGTTGGTGAAAACCTCTCTAGGGGCACTAGTAGGAATCGATTAGGTTGAAAACCCCTTGGGATGGCCTAAGTTGAAATTGAGAATAAAATAATAAATAAAGAAAAGGGAAAAATACAATAAAAATAAAATCTAAGCAATAAAAGAAGAAAAATATTAAGTAAAAATAAAAATTAAGAAAGCAATAAATAAGTCGGTTACCACAATTAGGTACATAAAACTGTTCAAAAATTACAAGTTATATGACTAAATCAAACTATCAAAGAATTCATTCATTCCAAAATGATCAAATATGAGAAGAGAATAGAGACCCTAGTCAACAATCCAATAAGTGTGAATTCCATAGATCAAGTGAGCAGGAAAGATATGAAGCAAGTGAGTGTGCAAACAATACTTCCAGCAAACAACAACACCCCCTACAAAGAAAGCATGTCTTCAAAAGGATGAGCATCAATCTAGTAAAAAAGAGAATGGAGACTGACATGGTTGGATGCTTCGACTGATCAGAAGAACCAACCCAACCAAGTGTCACAAGAAAATGTCGACCAAGTCGAGCGTACCCCCTGAGAAAAATAAATTGACATAGTCAACATGGCTGATACGTGGGAGTACGTTAACACAATTAATGCTCAATGAGAGATGTTTGACCACCATGATGTTGTCTATGCAAATGTACACTCACACAAACGATAAATTACACATAAAATAATGATCAAGGCATGTAAATTAATGACATTATCGGACGAATTAAAGTCCCCACTCCATATCCCACCTATAAATTTGGATGAGGCATATGACTTCGCCTCATTGTTATTTACACCAGAGCACCCAAGTAATCAAAGAATTGGAATTGAAGCCATGCATCTGACTCTAGAACTTAAGAAACCTCTATCCCACCAGCAATAAATCACAAACATGCCAAGGGTTAAAGGACAAGTATCATATTCAAGAACAAAAGCTAAACTCAATAAAGTGGGTTGGACAGAGATGGAAGCACATATGCAGAAGATTTGTAGGGTGAAAATGGAAGAAATTTTCTAGTCACAACACCAAAAGAATTTCAATTCCTAGGGAATGGAATATGGTATATGGAAGGAGGAAACAAATTTTCTCAAACAAGTAGGAATCTAACAATTTATGGGCACATCACAAATCATAAAATTCAATGGATGGAAGGAAGAAGATGAAAAATTTATCATCAGTTGGTATCATAATGGAAATCTCTGGTTAAATTACCCATTCAACATCACTGGAGGTATGATCCTCGAAGATGGAATATGGAAGGAGGAAACAAATTTCCTCGAACAAGAAAGAATATGACAATTTTTGGGCGTGCTACAAATTCTAGAATTCAACTGCTGGAATGAAGAAGGTGAGAACTTTCTCATCAATCGGTATCATAATGGAAATATATGGTTAAATTACCTAGTTGACATCACTAGAGGTTTGATACAAAAAATCATCGAAATACCACATGGGGGTACACCTGTACCAAAAAACCTAAACTCAAACAACTGGATTCAGGCCCTCACATTGGGGACTTCAACCAAGAACTCAAAAGGGATGCTAATTAATAGAGTAACTGACATCCATGTAAAATGGACATGCATAATAATATCTTTATTCTTTACAACTTCCATTCAATATTAATATGTGAAGATAATAATTTTTGAACCAATTGGTCAAATCCTTGAGTAAGGGGCTCAATTTGACTTGGTAGAGAACTTAGCCACACTGATAAAAAGAAACTACAAGGATTGACAAGAGAATGGACGTGCCATCAAATTCCCATCATTCCTAATCAGGATCACCATGATCCAATTCAACCCAATCAGGGAACTTGCATTTAATCTAAATCAGACCTTGAGTATGAACAACTGCACCGCTTTTGCACTAGGAAAAATTGGATCATTAGAGTCTCCCCCAAATGAGGTAATGGTTAAGTGTTTGGTAAATCATGTAAATGATGTCTCCCACAAGTGGAGAGTTGAACAAAATGTTCGATGGGCCTTATTACTCAGTTCCCAGATTCAATTATGCCTTGACCACACCAATATTTGGTGTGGATTCAGCAAGGGTCTGATGCCAGAAGAGATAGAATATTAGTCGACGAAGCTCCAAATATTTTAAGAGCTCGACAGACAATTGGATTTTCAAACAAATATCCGACTAGACGTATTGAGTGAAACGTGAACCATATTAACAACTTTGATCGATTGAGAATAGGAAGAAGAAATAGAATATACCTTAAATATCACCCCATTTGTTGAAAATATGGACATGGAAGCAATTTCCCCAACAAAGTAGACTCCGACCAAGAGAAAAGATCAAGAAAAAAAGCTAGGGGTAAACAGGTTTTCGAATTTTGGCAATCCTAAACATATTACTCAACAACTGGACCTCATATTTATCTTCAGCCTACAACAAGCTTCAAACACAGAGAACAACAATCTTCTATTTAAGGAAAACGAGAGAAGTCACCTCTAACATAAAGTGTAAAGAAACAATTTTGACCCATATTGCAAAATAAAAGGCAGTGGAAGTAGACCTATCGAAACAAGAGAAATAATGGTTGATAGATGAGACTAAGGCCCAAACAAAAACATAAAAATCTACCAAGCACCTGTATCAAATTAAAAAAAAAAACTCAGGAAGCCGAAAACAATTTTGACCCAGAGTTGACTACTGATTTTCTAGGGAAATTAAAATCAGTGGGAATAGAAGTACAATACTCTATTGAAGAATGAAATTTTTTTTCCCACCACCTGCAACAAATAACTCCTAGAATATACCAAAAAACATTTGGAGGTCTGCCAAATCATCCTACAAAATAGTCGAAGGCCACATTGACTTATTGATAGAAGTTCTAGTTCTTTGATCCCACACCATCCGTGTCAAGCATTTCGACCACTAGTCATCACTCAAGAACTCCATATGCAGTCATTGAAGGATCAAAATAATCACACATACAAGTCAAAATGACACCATTTCTACCAAATATAAGAATGCATGAATGGGATATTCCTCAAGAAACACATGAACATATAGTATAATCAACATGAAATTCATGAGCCAACAAGTGATAGACAAGAAAAGAGATTCCATCAATACATGAAACCAACATATTTTTCTTCTCTATTACTCTATATCGCATTCTAATTTTGTAAATATCTTCAAAGAGGATATAACCTACTAGTGAAAACCTCTTTAGGGGATCCAATAGAGTTTATCTATTTTTTCAAGATGTTGTAGGGGTTAGTTGACTTTGTTGACATGATCCACCAGTTAACTAGCCAAGTTGGCTACAATAGTTGGTTAGGAAAGTTGATCAAATAGACAGTTAGATTTGACTGACCAAACAATTAAGAAATGTAACGGACTTGTAATTGTACATTATATATATATATATATATATATATATATATATATATATATATATATATATATATATATATCTGTGTGTGTGTGTGTGTGTGTGTGTGTGTGCGGTTATGTAATGGAAAGACATAGACTGTTTTGGCTATTTAATAAAATGCATTGTAGCTTCTTTTACTTTCCCTTAGACTACAAAAAGGTGTCTATAAGTAGGAAATGGACTAGGACAATAAGAGAATCAATGTTTCAAGGGTGGAAATTGACACTATAACAAATGCCCCCTAAGTTTTGAGGTTATAAGAGAAACTTATGGCCAAAATACATTATAAGTGTAACACCATGTTTTCTCCCATGATTTTAATTATTCTTAAGAATTCATATGAATTTTTTTATGAAGCTTGTAATCATGTTTTGATTAATGAAAACACCCGACAACTGACTAATAAATGAAGATCCTTGAGAGTTAGGCCATGATATCACATGTGTAATTGATGAAGTGGGTTGGTGAGGTGGAGCTAAGATATATCAATGAAGAAAACATGAATCTTTCTTAACAAGCTAGCTTATGCTTGCAAACATGAACTCACACCTACCAATGTACCCAAATTAGTAGGAAAGCACATGACTAACTATGGAGGTCAGATCAGTGGTTGAGGTAGTTAATAGTTGCTGACAGTTTGGTCTCTTGGAGAAGGAAAGGGTCAAGTGAAAGATCTGATGTAGAGGACACCATAGATTACCCCTCCAGGGATTTGGACTTCAATTACCAGGTGACATTTGACAGAAGTGACGAGATTCATAAGGACTGGCAAGGAAGATAACAAAGGTGAAAAACATCATCCAGATAGATAGGGAAACATACAAAGAAGAAAGGGGTGAGGAACTTCCACGCAGAGAAAAACACAGAAGCAGGAAAGAAGTAGAGGTGGAAAATATTGAACAAATAATCAACAAGAATACAAGAGCCATGAGCTTGTAGATGAAGAGTGCACAATGAATAAAGGCATTCACTGGTGTAGATCAAAGACAAGAAGAAGTTGGAGATATTTACTTGAAGAAAAGAGGAATCTTTTCCAATTTAATGATGATTGTTGTGAAACAAAAAATACCTAGATCCAGATTGGAGAAATAAAGGGTGACATATTAGCACTTAGTAGATAGAAACCGACACTGGTAAGAGGAGGTCGTTGAGGGACTGTATAATAGAGAAGGGGCTCACTTGTGTAGAGGAAATATGGTTGATAAACCACCTAACAAACCTGTGGAATCCCCTAGCTCAGTGGGGAGGGGGAAACTTCTACTTTTGTCAGTGGAGGAAGGAGAGTAACATTCCTGTATCATTTGAGTTGGAAAGACTAGCTGAATCATTCCCTTATGATATCATGGCTTGGAACAGGGGTGGCATATTGTAGGAAGTCACTCTACAATATGGCCTAAGGTTGGGAGGAAAGGATTCCTCTCTCAATTATTTGGTTGTGAACATTTCCTCTGAACATATAAGTATCTAATGTGATCTGTTGGTATGTTTTAATGATTTAAACATGTCTTTGTTTGATTAACTCAAAAATATGAATGCCTGGAAATGATGAGTTAATTTCCCGAGTAAAATGGAATGTACTAGCAGTAGTAATTTATTAATCTATTATAGTCATGAAATTGAATCACTATGTGTAATAAACCTTAATACATGAGAAGATCACCCGTTTTAAGTCAAAATATTGCAAGATATGCAAGAATTTTCCTCTCGACAAAGTTAGGGAGTCTTTGATATTCTCAGAGTAGGCTTTGATCTTTTGCATGTCTGGTAAGATCTAGCAAAAGACCCTATGTTGAGTCAGGGAAGTTTACAACCATCGATATGGTAGGGAAAGTAGATCTCATCCCTTCGTTGAGGAAGCAATTGTCACTGGGAGCGATCGAGTGCTGGTAAATGAGTAAAGTATGATGACTTTGAGGACTTAGTGATAGGTTGAGGAATTTCGATTTGTTGGGAGTGACTTCAGTGAGATATGGACTGTTAGTACCAGTCAAATCGTCATTAGGGTATAGAATATTGGTGAAGTTGGACAATGTTTCCAAAGAGTGCCATCGACGATGAATATTTTGAACAAGAACGAGATTCATTGACCGACGTAGTGGTGGGATTGAATTCTCAATTGTAGATTACTATTGGTTTTGTTTAAGTGAGGAAAGGGGATGATGACATTATAATGACATGGCGAGACATCATGGAAAAAAACATTGCTTTGAGGGCGTGACAGGTGTCACCAGATGAATGATCGACGGGACAAGAGTGGTCTCGGAGGGTCTAGTATCCCTTAGGTCTTCGATTACAATATAAACCATCAGATCTAGATGTCATTAGAACCCAACCATTCATTAGAGGTTGGCGTGTAGGGACCTAGAATAAGGTATTGAGAATGCGATGACGATGAATGATGTCATTAGATCTCATTAACCTAAGAGAGGGATATGAGGTCGGGTATCTTACATAGTGGTATCAAAATGATGTTCAAAATATAGGATTGAATGGGTCACCAAGGGAATTTAAAATTGTTTTAGAAATATTCTTATGTTTCCTGATATGCACATTTTAAAATGATCATATAATGGCTAATAATAATTGTCGTTTCAGCACATAGGACGTAATCAAAGGTAGGAAGAGGTGAATGGTGCAACACAACATGGAAGACACCTCACATTTGAGAAATGAGGAATTTGATAGCTAGAGGGATAGGGAGACCCCTTGATATTTGATGTCCATTGTTATAAGCATGAAGACAGATGATGAGAAGCTTACGAGAGCCCGAGGCGAACAAACAAAATTGAATGCAATGCTACTGTAGATCTTGTCTTAAATCTAGAAGCATCTGCAGTAACACCCTAGTAATGAAGAGTCACAACAATAGGAGAGGTTGAACACCCATTCAGATGCCCAGAAGCACATAATTTCTCACAACGATGTGGGAAAGAGTTATTCCAAGAGAGGCATCAAGATGTTAAGAAGGGAAGATCTAGTGAAAGTATTTCCATAGAGTCATCTAGCAGGAAGAATACTTCAATAAAGTTGTCCAATAGTGGCACAGAGTCAAGTGTTCCCAAGAAAAATAAGAGAAGGCACTCTCATAGTTCCTTAACTAAAGAATTCAAGAAGGCTAAGATTCCTACCTTTGATGGAGAAATTAAGAAAGGAGAAGAGGTCGAGGTGTGGTTGTTTGGTATCATGAAGTATTTTTGGGTACACAATTACTTTGAGAATACCAAGGAAAGGATTACCATTTTTAATTTGAATGGAGGAGATTCCATTTGGTGGGAATACCTCAAGTAAATCAAAGGATTGAAGAAAAGAAACATGACTTGGAAGAAGTTTGAGAAATACTTTCGAAATGCATATCTATCAGAGAAGTGTTATGGTGATAAAATCAAGGAATTTCATGAGCATAAGTTAGGTCAACTTACCATGGATTATTACACCAAGAGATTCATGGATATGTTGAGGCATGTTCCTTATCTCAAATATGAGAAAGAAAGAGTGTAGTTTTTTCTTAGTGGGTTACCACAGTCCTACCAGAACAAAATTCAATTTGACAAGTCGAATAAATTAGAGGAAACTATAAGGAACGATGAGTGTTGTTACGATCAGTCTAAGCATAAGCAAGAGATTTCTAAGGATTGAAGAAGGAAGATAAGAGTGGATTATAGAAAAATGGATTCGGGTCACTTCCATACAAGAACTTAAGGAAGGGTGCAAATTTTGGTCAACCAAACAAAAGTGTGCATAAACATAATTTCCCATCTCAAAGTGTAAATAAACTAGTAGAGCAAGCAAAAGAAAGACCATACGAGTCTAAGAAAGGACCTTTGTAATGTTGGGGATGTGGATAACCATACCTTTTGAGGGATTTTCCTCATATACAACATGATAGAAAGAGATTTTATGATGTGTAGGAAGCAACCAAACTCAACAATGTGGCTAGAAGTGTGTTAAGGTTATATGAAATTGTGGGGAATCGACAAGCATATTGCCAAGATTTTGTAGTGGAGATGAAAGGTATAATTGCCAAGAAACCTATTTCTATATTAATTGACCTTGTCTCTAATATTAGTTATATCTCACCACAAGTTATTGAAGCATGTTCCTCATAGAGAAGGAAAAATGAAAATGCATGGTTAGTTCAATTAGACACAAGAACTAAGAGGAAAGTAGTTGAGGTCATAGAATTTTGTCCTGTTGAGATAAGTGGTTAGAGTATGCAAGAAACCTTCAATATCATACCCCTAGTATCATATGGCGTACTCCTAGGAATAGTTTGGTTAGCTTCCCACAAGGAAGAGTTGAACTGTTATGAGAAAACTTTAGAATGAAAATATGAAGAAGGAAATGCAAGAATTTTGCAAGGTATTCATAAGAGAGTTTCAATAAAGAAAATATCGACATTGCAACTTAAGAAGAGTAGTAAAAAAGAGTGTCCCTTGTATGCCATACAAGTGATTAAATAAAGATAAGGTAAGGAGATGAAGAATGAAGATCACCTTGTGTTATGGGAGTTCAAGGATGTATTTATAGAAGAGGTGCTTGGACTACCTCCAAGGAGAGATCTTGATTTTTCAATATATCTTGTATGTATAGCGGTACCAACATCAAAAGTTCCTTACAAAATGAGTACACCGGATTTGGTGTAGCTGAAGGTACAACTCAAGGAAATGTTAGATAAAGGTTACATTAGGTCAAGTGTATCTCGTTGGGGAGCACCAACCTTGTTTGTAAAGAATAAGTATGGTACCTTGGGACTGTATATTGACTACAGGAATTTGAACAAGATGACCATCAAGAACAAGTATCCTTTTCCTAGGATTGATGATCTCTTTGATCAAATTACAGGAGTTGTAGTCTTTTCAAATATTCATTTAGGTTTTGGATATCACCAAGTCAAGATTAGGGATGAAGACGTCCACAAGAAAGTAGATTTTAACCTTCTACAATTATTTACTGCAAACATATTTTCAGTAAAAGAACAAAAAATATAGAATGGAAAATACACACATTACACATATATTTTTCCCCTGGAAACCCAAACCGGGAAAACCAACATATTCTATATTCATTCACACTATACATTGTTTACAATACAATATACATATAAGAGACAACGAAATCCATAACCCTAACCTAATGAATTGGATTAGTCAACAACCCTAATTCCTTAATTAGAAATAGAAAACCATCGGGAAAAAATCATGTGCCAAAAAAATTCCCAACAATGGATATGAAAATCGAGGTGACACAAAAAATGAGGAAACAAAGGTGACAAATTTCCCAAGGAAAAAATAAATTTCTCAGGGGCACTGCCCCTGAACCCCCCATGCACGTCCGATGCAACGTAGCAAGCACTAGATCTAGTCATGTAGTGAATATAACACATACCTAAGATTCTCCCGCTTGTTGTTTTCTTTGCATACAAGGGGGTTACAGGGATACATAGTCAAGAATCCAGGGTAGGAATGCCCATATATCCTCTACACGAAGAGAAATTCTTAGTTCTCACATATTTTCTTAATGAATCTGCAACATACTTCAAAGTGTCCACCTTCATCAACAACAATTTCATTTCTTCAACCATGTCTCTCACAAAGTGATATTGAACATCAATATGCTTTGTCTTTGAATGATAAGGCGGGTTCTTTGCCAAAACAATTGCACTCTAACTATCATAATATATCCTTACATCTTGTTGTACCAACCCAATACCTGAACAAAATTTTTGTAACCATACTGCTTCATTTCTTGGATGAGTGGATGCCATGTATTCAACTTCTGTAGTTGAAAGTGCCACTACAAACTGTGTTTTTCTCATCCAACTAATTGCTCCGCCAAACATGTTAAACACATACCCACTTGTAGATATCATTTGATCCACATATCCAACCCAGTCTCTATCCACAAAGCCATGTATGTCCAACACTCTATCCAATCCTAGTTTTCCTTGGTATCACAATCCATATCTAGTAGTGCCATGAAAATCCCTGAAAACCCTTTTTACTGTTGTCCAATGCTCCTTCCCTAGTTTTGACATATACCTACTAAAAACTCCCACTTCATGTGCAATTTCTAGTCTAGTACAAATAATTGCATACATCAAACTGCCAACTGCACTCACATATGGAACATGAGACATGTGCTCCTCCTCTTCTCGTGTCTTATGATGCTGATCCACATATAACTTTACACCAATAGGAATAGGGACCTTGACCAGTTTACATTCCTACGTATTAAACCTCGGTAATATTGTATTTAAATATTTTCTCTGATTTAACCAACGTTTCCTCGTTTCCCTATATTTTTTAATTTCCATTCCCAAAATGAAATTTGAGGAACCGATATCCTTTATGTCAAATTTAGAGGACAATTGAGTTTTCACATCCTAGATAATCTCCTTGTTGTTTCCTATCATCAACATGTCATCCACATACAAGACCAAATAAATCAAATGATCACGAATTTATTTAAAATACACACAATGATCCTCTTTGCTTCTTGTGAAGCCAAGTCCCAGTATATAAGTATCAAATTTTTGATACCACATCCTTGGTGATTGTTTTAAACAATAAAGAGACTTTTTCATCTTGCATACTTGCTCATTCTTTCCCTTCACAACAAATCCTTCTGGCTGCCTCATATATATTTATTCTTCCAGATCCCCATGTAGGAATGTTTTCTTCACATCCATTTTTTCTACTTCAAAATAAAATGAAGCAACAACAGATAACAAAAATCTAATAGAAGTTAACTTGGCAACATGAGAAAAAATCTTACCAAAATCAATTCCCTCAACCTGGGAATAACCCTTTGCTAGTAACCAAGCTATTTATTTCTCCACTCTGCCTTATGCATTCAACTTCTTCTTAAATATGCATTTGATACCAATGGGATTTCTTCCATTTGAAAACTCCACTAGATCCCGAGCCTCATTCTTATCTAAGGCTACCATTTATTCATCCATGGTATTTTTCCATATTTTTCTATCCTCTAAATCCACTGCCTCCCTAACAGTTCTAGGATCATCATTAGTAATAGACAAAGAAAAAATTGAACATAAATCAGATGGAGTATACCTTTCCAGTTTCCTTCTTTCCTAAATCGATCTCCTCAATACTGAAGTATGACGATCTTCTTCTTCTTATTCATGTTCTTTTGTAGAGTCTCATTATCATCCTTTAAATCAAACTCTATTTTATCTAGAGTTTCCTTACTTGGTAGGATATCCTGTTTGAAAACATATTTTATTTCTCTAAATACCACATCTCAGCTATACACAACCTTCTTAGTTTCTTGGTTCCAAATATTATAACCTTAAAGACCATATTTATACCCAATATAGATACAGTTTTCAGCCTTCTTATCTAGCTTACTCCTATTTTCCTTTGGAACGTGAGCATAGTCATCACAACCAAATACCTTGATATGTGTGAGAGAAGGTTTCTTACCAGTCCATACCTCTTATGGAGTCTCGTCATCTTGATCTGTATTATTTTCGGCACAAAATGAGAGAGGAGATATAATAAATAAATGCACAGAGATATCGTGGATATCCAATAATATAATAGAAATGCATTAGAGATGCAACCATAAACACAGAGATACAGTAATACACAATTTATATTAATGAAAGAAATGTACAAAGACTGTAAAAATACAGAGTGAAAGACTTGCTAGAATGGCGGCCACTTATCTCTGAGAAGAGATGTGATGGCTAATCATATTCGCAAGAATATGATTTTACAATGAGTCTCCAAAGGCCTTTTTATCGTAAATAAAATACAAAACCCTAACCCCGGAAGATGAAAAGCCAAAAGTTTTGTGGACCTCGTTTTGGGTAGTTTGGTGTATCAGCTTCCTGGGGGCGTAAATTTGGCATACGATCTCCGTTTGGGGCACACAATAGCTTGTTGGAAAGGTATCGTTGAGGAAATTCATTTAGGGGGATCAGTCAGAGACTTTGTCTATCATTGAGAAGCTGGATCCAAAAAAACCTTCATTTAGGCCCTCAAAATGGCCCTAAAAGTTAAAAACTGCTAAAAATAGTAAATTACCAAAATTGCCAGAAAAATGTTTTGATCCAGTTGAAAAAGGTTGGTGGCCATAGATATCCACCTAGATCAATCCTCCCTACTTAGGAAGCAATGGTATCCATTGCATTGAGTGCCCGAGGGAGAGGGAAAGTGTTTATTTAATCTGCATCTTGATGAGCTGCTTGCCTTGTTGGAGAAGTTGCATTGCTTAGCTTGTTGAAGGTTGTCATGAACATGTGGCTTGAAGGGTTGAACATTTTTATTTAGTTTGGCTACATGAGATTCCTGTGTGCAGAAGGAATCTTTACACTTTGCTGCAATCTTGGTGACCTTCTTCTGTTGGATAGAAGGTGCTTGGGTCGAGGCTATAGTGGTTGCAATATCCTTTTGTTCACCTTTTGAATAGATTGTGAAGAAGCTAAATTTTGTAGTATGAGATATTACCTTGCAGAACTATTTAGGTGGAATAGTAGTCTGAACTACCTATGGTATTCTGTAGAGTTGACCCCCTAGAGAAACAATGCCACTACAGGGTCGTGACTCATAAACAACATGGTGCTTCCACATATATGGTTGGCCCAAGAGAACATCACAAACATCCAATGGGGAAACATCACATAATACCTCATCCTTGAAGGGATGGATGCCATATGACAATCAACACTGTTGGCTGACACAGATATCTCATCCCTGGCGAAGCCACTCGATGTTGTATGGCTGCAAGTGTAGTGTTTTTGACAATCCCAACTGCTTGACGACCTCTACTGAGATGAGGTTCTTCTGGCTTCCACTATCAACAATAAGATGCAGCGAGGTCCCCTTCACCCACATATGTGAATGAAAAAGGTGCTCCCCCTCTTCAGAATCTGTTGGTTCTTTTGGTTGAATTGTCACGGTCGTGACAATAGCAGTGGGGTGTGCATCGATGATCTGTCTTTTACCAGTATTTTCAGAATCAGATAATGAATCAGGGTTTGGCTCCTTGTTTTTGATCTAGGCCACCAATGATTGTTTTGAAAGACGTTCATCGGTGTTGTTCCATGGGATTTTGTGGAAACCGCACCATTTTCCAGTGTCCTTCTTTGTCTTCCGATGACCCTTCTTTTCCTGTGGCTTGGACTGGTTTTCGGGAGACTGTTTGTTAGGGATGTCTTTATCATACTTTGGTTGTTGCAGATTTGCAGACCTAAACTCCTATTTGTTCTGGTGCTTAAATTTTTGTTCAATTTTAACAACATATCAATACACAACAACGAGTGATGAGATATCCATAAAATCCATTTAAGTTTGAATGTATCTGTGTAGAGCCCCACGATATTTCAGAACCAAATTTCATTCGGAGTCTTTGATACCCAAATTGGTGTGAAAGGTATGGAAGGTATTGGTGAAATCCAAAACTGCTTGGCCCCTCTCTTGTGGCAGTGTGGTCCATCTCATATACTGGTCCTCATAGTTTCCAATCGGGTAATACTTTTCCTTTACCACATCCACAAAAAAATCCCAAGTGGGCTCGACCCCATATTCTCCAGACTCCTTTGTGTAACTTTTCTCCTAGTAAGTTTCTCACCAATTTTTAACATGGGGAGAGATATTTAAGGAATGAGAAGGTGATCTTTTCCTTGTCGAAAAAATTATGAACAGAGAAATAACCTTCTAATAGATTTAACCATTTGTCTAGGGCATCCGCATCTATCTAACCTTCAAATATGGGAATATCAAAATTAACCTGTACCTTGAAAGGAGAGGTTCTTCCAAAGTGGTTTTTTGATGAATATGCACATGTTTCTATCGACTGACATTGAAGGATGTGGGAAAAAATCTCCATTATTTCATCCCTCTGTCGCGTGAGAGATTGCTTAAGCAACAAATTAATAAGATCGTATGCTCCGTTGTTTTTATTTTATTCGGCCATGGAGGGTTTCTTGGGCATGTGGGAGAGATTGTATTCAAGAGAGAAAATATTGAGACCCAAATTGGTATACTCACACCTCGTTGGGGACATGCACTAAAAACAAACGATCAAGAGAAGCCTTCTTTGATACCATTGATCCAGATTATTTTCAGCACAAAATGAGAGAGAAGATATAATAAAGAAATGCACAAAGATATAACAAATATCCAACAATATAACATAAATGTATCAGAGATGCAACCATAAACACAAAGATACAGTAATACACGATTTCTATTGATGAAATAAATGTACAAAGACTGTAAAAATACAAAGTGAAAGACGCTAGAATGGTGGCAGGTTATCTCTGAGAAGAGATGTGATGGATACTCGCATTTGCAAGAAGATGATTTTACAATGAGGCTCCAAAGGCATTTTTATCATAAATAAAATCCAAAACCCTAACCCTAGAATATGAAAATCCAAAAGTTTTGTGGACCCCGTTTTGGGTAGTTTGGTGTATCAACTTCTCGGGGGCGTACCTTTGGCATACGATCTCTGTTTGGGGTGCACAATAACTCGTTGGAAAGTTTCATTGAGGATATTCATTTAGGGGGATAAATTATATACTTTGGATATCATTGAGAATATCGATCCCCAAAAACCTTCATTTAGGCCCTCAAAATGGCCCTAGAATTCAAAAATTGCTAAAAATAGTAAATTACCAAAATTGCCAGAAAACTATTTTGAGCCAGTCGAAAAAGGCGGGTGGCCACTGATATCCACCTAGATCACATCTAGTGCTGACGAGGGTTATCTGTTGACTAGGTAACATGCAATACCCATTGCCTCTGCCCATAATTCTTTCCCTGACACAACACCACTAAGCATACACGTTGATTTTTCCATCAACGTCCTGTTCATCCTTTCTGCAACTCCATTCTGGTAAGGCATATATGAATCAGTATTTTGCCTTGTTATACCGCATTTCTTACATAATTATTCAAATTCATTCCCGCATAACTCTCCACCATTATATGTCCTCAACACATTAATTATTTTCTTTGTTTGATTCTCAACAAGAACCTTAAACTCTTTAAACTTATCAAAGACTTCATATTTCTTCATGAGAAAATATATCCAAGTATTCCTCTAGAAGTCATTTATAAATGGGACATAGTACACATATTTTCCCAATGATGGAACTGACAGAGTTCAAAACACATCATTGTGAACTAGCTGTAAAATTCCTTCTTCCCTCGTTGCACCAGAGGGGAATATTACTTGATTATGCTTCCCATATACACAATGTTCACAAAAATCAAAATCCATAGATAAGTTAGAAATACCTTCAACCATACCTTTACCATGTATTAGTTGAAAACTCTTCTATCTGATATGCCTAAATCTTTGATACCATAACATAACCTTTTCTCCAGAGATTGTAGGAGTTCTTTCTTCTTCAACCGCAATATTAGGAAAAATGGAAATATTACACCCATCACTAATAGTGCTTCCTTGCAGCTTATACAGAGTTCCAAACCAAACTCCCTTCAACAACACCATTTCTCCTGGAATCATCCTGCAAGTTTCCTTTTCAAATATTGTCTTTACCCCTGCATCATCCATTTTTCTTACAAAAATAAAATTTCTGGCCAATCCTGGGATGTGTAGAACACTCTGTAGTGTTCTAATCCTTCCATATATGAGCCTCAACTTGACTTTTCCTCGTCCTATGATTTTGTTTGTCGATTCATCGCCTAGGAAAACATTACCTCCATCATACCTTTCATATTCATAGAACCACTCCCTGTGGGGAGTCATATGAAAGGATGCACATGAGTCAACCAACCATGCCTCGCGATCTTCATGTGTTCTTGAAGAAGCCAAGTACACATCCCCTCCTTATTCCTTGAATGTCTTTTATTTTGTAGAAGGAGCTTCTTCAAATCCCTTCTTTTTCTCAACTTTGGATCTACATTGCTTCCTTTAGCACCCTTATTTTCCACATCTCCATCATACCTTTACAAAATTTTCGAGAGATTTATATCTAACCTTAGAATTAGATCTCCCACTTGAGGACTTAGATCTATTTCTTTCCTAGGAGCATTCTCTTGCAAATAATGCATCTATCTTATGTCCTTCCATGTTCTTTCGTCTCATATCCTCCAAAAACAAGGATGAGACCACTTCATCAAACTTCAAGGAAGTTGTATTACTACTTATGGACACAACTGACTATCCCACTAGTCTCGTAAAGAGAACCATAAATTGATACACTTATCTTCATCTGAAATTTTAATCTCAATAGATACTAACTAACTTACCACAGTATTGAAGGCGTTTAAATGCTCTGCCATTAAGTCTCCATCTCTGATCCTCAGGTTATACAACTTATTTTTTAGGAATAGTCTATTTACTAGGGACTTAGACTGATAAAAATTCCCCAACTTATCCCATAAATCCTTGGTCGTAGCTTCCTCTGACACATTCAATAATACTGAATCTGAGAGACGCAGTTGGATTGTGCTCTTTTCCTTTCGATCCAATTTTTTCCAGTCATTTGCTGAAGTTCTTGTAGGTGCAGTACCTAGATCCACTAATATTTTTGCACCAACAGATCTTCCATATTGATCTTCCACAACTCAAAATGTTTCCCATTAAACATCTTGATCTCCATTTTTGAACTACTCGCCATTTCTCTTCTCCTGAAGAATCAATACTGCAAATTACCCATTGTAATAAGGATTATCACAATCCCGAGCCAAACCCTTGACCATAAAGGCTCTCCCATAAAGCCAATAATTTCTCTGATATCAAATTAAATTTCAACCTTTCAAAATTATTTACTGCAAACAAATTTTTCAGTAAAAGAACATAAAAGATACAATGGAAAATACCCACATTACATAGAGATTTTCCCCCTAGAAACCCAAACTGAGAAAACCAACAGATTATATCCTCATTCAGACCATACATTATTTAAAATAAAATATACATATAGGATCTAGTGACATCCAAAACCTTAACCAAATGACCTGGGTTATTCAACAACCCTAATTCCTTAACTAGAAATACAAAACCATCGGAAAAAAAACATGTGCCAAAAAATTACCCAACAACAATCATGAAAATCAAGGCGACATAAAAAATGAGGAAAAAAATAAGACACATTTCTCGAGGCAAAAACAAATCCTCGGGGGAATTTCCCCCGATCCCTTGAAGGGGGGTCTAGTGCCCCCCCGCAAACCCAACTGTGCACTCGACACAACGTAGCATACACTACAACTAGTTGTTCAAATAATATAACACATACCCAAGAAAGATAACCTTTAGAACAAGGTACGAGCACTATGAGTTTGTAGTGGTGGCATTTGGGCTTACAAATGCACCAACCATATTCATTTGTTTGATGAATAACATGTTCAAAAAATACTTAGACAAATTTTTATTAGTATTTGTAGATGACATCTTGGTGTATTCCAAGGCTAAATAATAACATGAGGACCATCTCAAGATGGTGTTACAAGTATTGAGAGAACACTAACTATATGTTAAATTCAACAAGTTTGATTTATTTCAAAAGGAAATCCAGTACTTAGGCCACATAATCTCAATATAAGGAGTGGTAGTAGATCCCAAAAAGATTATGGAGATCATGGATTAACCATCCCCCAGGAATGTAACTCAAATTATATATTTCATGGGATTGGATGGGTAATACATGAGGTTCATAAAGGGTTTTTCCAAGATCGGTAACCACATTACCTCATTGCAAAGAAAGGGGAAGAAATTTGTATGGTCACAAGAATGCGAGGCTAGATTCTCGCAGTTGAAACATCTTTTGACTAATTCCCTTGTTCTAAATATTGCAAACCATGAAAAGGATTTCTTGGTTTTCATTGATTCTTTCAAGGAAGGACTTAGTGGGGTTCTTATGAAATAAGGACAAGTGTTTTGTTATGAATCATGAAAGCTAAATGAGCATGAGAATAAATATGTCAGTCATGATCTAAAGCTTGCAACACTTTTGCATGCATTAAAGATGTGGAGACATTACTTTCTCAAGAGAAGGTTTATCCTAATGACATACCACTATGGTCTGAAGTAACTATTAGACCAACCAATGTTGAATGCTAGAAATTCCAGGTGGATGGTACTAATCAAAAAGTTTTATTTTGAAATCAAGCACATTAAAGGAAAGGAAAAAAGAGTCATAGATGCACTCAGCTAGAGTGTACAAGATATACAATTGGCAGCCGCAAGTGTGGGAGTGTCTGAAATCATGCAGATGATTAAAACCCTCTTGCAAGAAGGTGAGTTATTCAATCAAGTAAAATAACGGATACAACAATAATCAAAGGAGAGAAAATATGAAGGATATCAACTTGAGGCTGATAATCTATTGTTATATAACAACTGATTGTATGTTCCTAATTCAACATATTTGAGGCATCTATTTATGGTTGAGTTCCATAGAAGATATTATGTAGGTCACCCTGGATATCAAAATATGGTAACAACCAGGAATTCCTGGAATGAAGCAGGACATCACCAAGTACATTGCTAAATGTTTGGATTTCCAACAAGTAAAATTCGAGCACAGACATTCTGTAGGTCTATTACAGCCTCTACATATTCTAGATTGGAAATGGGGAACTATTTCCATGGATTTTATTAATGGTGTACCAAATATGGTGAAGAAACATGATGCAATCATGTTTGTATTAGACAAGCTGAGCAAGACAACTCACTTCATCCTTATTAAATATTTTAAATCCATAGATGTTGCTAATGTTTTCATAAAATAAATTTTTAGATTGCATGGTCTACCCAAGACCATAATATCGGATAGAGATGCTAATTTCATCTCAATTTTTTAAAAAATCTTTTTTGTAGGCTTGGGAACGTAGTTGGAATTTAGCACAACCTACCATCCTCAAACACATGGTCATACTGAAAGAGTGAAGAAAGTGCTAGAAGATATGTTAAGGATGCATGTTATGCATCAACCTAAATAGTGGGAAGAGTATATACCATTGGTATATTTTTCCTACAACAATGGTTATCAAGAATCATTAAGGATGAGCCTATTTGAGGTTCTGTATGGAATAAAGTGTAGATTTCCAACCAGTTGGGACAATGCAGTGGATAGAATCAAGCTTGTACCTAAACTTTTTGAAAGAAATGGAACAAACAATGATCAAGATAAGAAAAAATATAAACATAGTTCAAGACAGACAAAAGCGCTATGCAGACAACAAGAGAACTCACAGAGAGTTCAAAGTGGGCGATCATGTGTATCTCCGAGTGAAACCCAAGAGAAGTTCCCTAATAATCAAAATGTGTGGTAATATAGAACCCCTCTACTGTGGATCATTTGAAGTCCTAGATAGAATATGATCAGTAGCATACACAATGTCTTTATCACCTACTGTTAGAGCTCATAATTTATTCCATGTGTCTTTATTAAAGAAATATGTTCATGATCATAATCATGTTATTGATTGGAATGTGATACATGTGGAACATGTTATCACCCTATAAATCTTGGTGTCAATTTATGGGTGATTTGGTAGCACTCTTGAGGTTTCAGTCTTTCCATAGTGCCATATAGTTTCTTGTTGGTTACAACCTCATCAATGTTAGAGATGTGAATTTTGGGCAAATATATTTACCAGATTTATAAAAATAAAAAAATGGTTTTTAAGGTTTTCCCTTGGGCCTGTTACAGGTTTTAATTATGAAACAAGATGTTGGGCCTGTTTTAAGGTTAAAGCTATATATGCACTTGACCTAAGGCTTATGATGAATGGTGTATATAAAAAATAATGAAATTTGTTTATGCCATCGATGTGGTATAACCCCATACCACAAAACCAAAAATAATATAAAATACAAAGCCTAAATCCTAACACCACCATGGAGGAAGATTAATGCTAGATGTCAAAAGATGGCTCTTCATTGCCAAGATTTGATGCTGAGATTGGGATCGATGCATGAATATGCTCAAACACGACAAGTTGAGACAAAACAAAGTGCACTCGGTCATGGTATGTTAAACCTTGAAATAAAGGGAAATTAACATGCAATAGAAGATTGTTAAATGTCCCAAGTTTTCAATCATTCATGCAAAATGTCGGTTGTGCATTTTGAATGCCAAATGGAAGATGGAAACAATTTCAAGGTCAATTTATGTTTTAGGAGAAATTTCGAGGCGTCATGTGTATTTTAGGGTTCTTTTCATTCCAATTGGACATAGTTTCATTAGTGTGGAAGTTATTTTTTGCATCCTTCAAGAAATACCACAGAGAAGAGCAACACAAGTTTGGAATAAAGCACAGATGATACAATTGCCGAGCATCGTGATTTATGAAAGTTGCATATGAATATATGTGTTTCTACAACTAATTTTAGCAATGGGAAGAATTTTGTGAAATTTGTCAATAAGTGTTCCGGTAGTCATGGCAATGATATCTCAGAAAGGGTAACAAATATATGCACAGGATTGTTCGACAACATAGGTATTCTAACAGAGGACAAACACATTTAGTAACCACTCACATAACCATATCAAATATAAACACAAAAATGTTTTCACGTGGTAAAAACGCTATGGGGAAACATCCACGACCCTAGCCAACCCAACCACTTGGAGCAGTTTATTAATGCAAAATAAAAAGATTACAGAGAGATTTTACAAGAGATTTTCTCATAATCAATCATCAAAAAATGACCCTCCATGCCCTATAAATAGAGATCATCGACCAATCGGGTGTTAAGCCACAGATCAATGGCCATTAATATCAAGGAGAGTATGAATCGTTAGATCACTCTATGTCAGGAACATATCATGACCGTCGAATTTCCTAACTACAAATGAATACTAATGCATACTAAAGAAACACACTAAGAAACACACTTTTACCTAATGACAAATTAGACCAAGTAGTTCTTAACTAAATCCTAAGTGTCTAAATATCCTAACATCCCCCCTTAATAACAACTTGGGATAGGATTGAAGGATTTACAATGTTGACACAATAGGAGAAGGAAGGGGGCATTAGAGCCTATCCCCCCTTAATGACAACTTCTTGAACTCCTAACATATATCGAAGTTTGGAAAACTTTGCTTTTGTAAGAGACTTTGTGAAAATGTCTGCAACTTGATCTTCTATAGGGAAAGATAGTACTTCAATAACTTGATCATGAATGAGCTTTCTGATGAAGTGCATATGTAGCTCAATGTGCTTGCTGCGCTGATGTTGAACTGGGTCTTTGGCAATATTGATGGCACTCTAATTGTCACACCAAAGGCTAGTCGGATAAGGCTGCTCGAATCCAAATTATGAAAGGATCCGTCGAAGCCACAAGGCTTCTTGACTTGCTTTTACTGTTGATCAGTACTCTGGTTTTGCTGAAGAAAGAGTAATAGTCTGTTGTTTCTTATAGGACCAAGTGACAAGTCCCAAACCAAGTCTAAAAACATAACCTGCAATAGACTTCCGATCATTAGGGTCGCCGACCTAATCTTAATTAATGAAACCAACCAATAAAGGAGTCCCCCCTGAACTGTAATGTATCATGAACTGAATTGTACCATAGACATAGCGAAGTATCCTTTTAGCTTCTTTCCAATGGATTTCATGGGGTGTTTTCATATACCGGGAACAAGACCAAAAACAAAGGAAATATCAGGATGGGTATGAGTCAAGTATAAGAGGCTAACAACTAACTAACGGTATAGGGTGGCATCAAATTCAGGAGAAGTGCATGTGGCAGTAAGCTTGACTCTAGACTGGAAGGGAGAAGGGGTTGGTTTACAACCATCCATGTGAAAGAGACGAAGAAGTTCACAAGCATACTTAGACTGGGAAAGAAAAATTCCTTCATTGGTTTTCAAAACTTGGAGACCAAGGAAATAGTGCAAAAATCCTAATTTTTTCATTTCAAATTTCTTCTTAAGGATGGTTTTCACATGGTTTAAAAGTTTTGAGTCACTACTAGTAAGGATAAGGTCATCAACATAAAGGACAAGGATTATGATATGGCTTCCTACTTTCTTGGTATAAACATTAGGATCAAATTGAAATCTAGAGAATCCAGTGTCAATAAGAAAGTTGTCTATTTTGGCATACCAAGCTTGGGGAGCTTGCTTAAGACCATAAAGAGATTTCTTAAGGCGACATACAAGGCTAGAGTCATTCTAGACATAGCCAAGAGGTTTTTCCATATATATTTCTTCTTGCAAATCTCCATTGAAGAAGGCAGATTTAACATCCATCTAATGGACCTCCCATTTATGTGAGGCAACAAGGGAAAGAACAAGGAGGATGGAATTCATTTTGACTACAGGGGAAAATGTTTCATTATAGTAAATTCCTTCAACTTGGGAAAATCCTTTGGAAACTAAACGAGCCTTATGTCTTTCAACACTTCCATCTGATTCATATTTAGTTCTGTAGACCCATTTACATGTGATAATTTTTCTTCATTTTGGAAGAGGTACAAGATCCCAAGTATCATTTTCCATTAAAGACTGATACTTTTCATTCATTGTTGTATCCCAATCTGGATGACCTGAAACTTCTGCAAATGTCTCTAGATCATGAATATCTGAAACTTGAGCCAAAAGAGAAGAGGATCGCTAGAAATGTGAACGTGTTCGATGCTAATCTGAGGGACCACCAACAAGACCACCCACTACATCTCGTGTTGAACGAACCCATCTAGGAAGTGGTGGAACTGGTGCGAGTTCAGGTTCAAAGGACTCACCTAGAGGAAGGTGAGCAGGTGGAGGTGGATTTTCATCCTCACTGTCATCATCTGAAGAAGAAACCATAATAGGAAGAAAAAAAGGAACAAACACCAAAGATGTCTCACATGACAAAGAAGGCACAACCGCCGAATTAGGCTCGCAGGCCAAGATATTTTCATCAAATTTAACATCTCTTATAAGAATAATTTCTTTACAATGTGGTTGAAGAAGTTTAAACCTTCGACATCTTCAGGATAAAAAACAAATATACACTTCTCACTTTTAGGCTACAATTCTTTCCTTTTCTCATCAGGAATGTGAGCCCACACTATACTGCCAAATACATGGAAGTGACTTACATCTAGTTTAATTTTAGTCCAAGCTTCTTCCGGTGTTATATTTTTAACAGCCTTTGTGGGAGTGCGATTGACTATGTAATTTTCACAGTTGATTGCTTCCGCCCAATACTTTAAACTTAATCCCTTAGACTGGATCATACAATTATCCATTTATTTTAATGTGCGGTTCTTTCTCTTAGCAACACCATTTTGTTGTGGTGTATATGGAACAATGTGTTGCATTTGGATGCCCTGTGTAGTGCAGTAACTTGTAAAAATATTGTTCACATATTCATCTACATTATCTATTCTTAACCTTTGAATTTGATATATAGATTGTTTTTCTACAAGGGCCTTGTAGGCCAAAAACTTGTCAAAAAATTCACTCTTAAGTTTTAAGAAGTAAACCCAAGTGCGTCTGGAAAAATCATCAATGAAATTTAGGAAATACTTGCACCCATAAAAGGAAGGAGAAGAAATTGGACCACACAAGTCACTGTGAACAAGCTTCAAAGGGCCCGAGGTGTACCAAGAGGCACATTTTTCAAAACTGTCCCAATGATGTTTTCCGAGAACACAACCAGCACAAACACCATCTCTGCATGAAACAAGAGGAAGACCAGTCACCATCTAGTGATTACATAGTTGTTGCAATGAGTGATAGTTTATATAACCAAACTGCTGATGCCAAAGTTTTCTCAAGTCATCGCTATGAGAAACAAAAACTGATGAAAAAGATGATGACCCAAAGTTGTCAAACTTGTACAGCCTGGTAATATCATCAACAATTCCAGTTGCAAGAACATGCTTAGGATATTTTAGATCCTTGATTACAACTTCGTGAGGTGAAAAATCTATGGTTTTACCTTCACCTGAATGAGTGATTTGATAGACTGATAGAAGGTTACAAGAAAGACTTGGACCACATAATACATCATTGAAATGACCATTATCTACTTGAATTGTTCCAAATCCTACAACACTAAGACATCCATCATCACCAACAAATATTTGTTTGGTGTTACATTCATTTAGAGAAGAAAACATGTCTTTATCCTTATCCAAATGATAAGATGCTCCTAAATCAATAAGCCACTAATCAAAATAAGAAGTAGAAGTTGTGTTGAAGGAGAAACCAGAAGCGGAAAGTGCATGTCCATGAGAAGAAGAAGAAGTAGTAGAATCAATATTGATGGTGTGTTTCTTCATTGTTGCTTCTAAAGTTGTCATCTTCTTGAAACATTTGGACTCATCATGACCATCTTTATCACAAAAGTTGCAATGTCTGCTAGTCTTCTTATTTTATATTTTTCTCCTTTGTCACCATTAGGAGTTGAAGCTGTTTGAGCAGGTTTGGGACCCTTATGTTGCTTGTTGTTGTAGCGAGGATATTTCTTCTTGGGATAATTGGGTTTATCTTTCTGCTAGGAAACTAAGGTTTTGTTAGAGGCACCTGCAATGCTGATCACTCCAAGTTTTACAAGATTATCTTCCTCTCTAATCAAAGAAGCACAAAATGACTCAAGAGTGGGTTTTTGATAAGCTTTCCCTAGAGCCTCTCTCTGTTGGAGAAATTTCTATTTTCAACACACTAGTTCAGTGGGAGTTAACTGACTAGTTCTATTTTAGACTTTCTATTTTTACCATCACTATTATGCATGCATGCATTCCTAAGGGAAGCTAACTGCTTGATTGATTTTCTTAATTATGGAATGTTTTTCCCTATATATGAGTGTATTCCACTCATTCATTGTATCATATTGATCATGATCTATGTATCAATCATCAACTCATTGGAGTAGTGTGAATATATTTTATCATTCTTCCATATTGAATCTCTCTTCCTTTTCTTGATAATCTTTGTTTGTGCATGCTTTAACTGGATCTCCTGTGCAATTTTCCATTAAACACTGACATGGTATCAGAGCTATGCTTCTTGGAGCAAGCCAGACAAGCTAAAGAATAAGGAAAATCAAGGTTTTGGTGAGCTAGATCCGTGGTTGTACCTTTAAGCAGTTTTTCCTCCCAAAATGTTAGGTTTTTGAGGAAACGACTTGTGAAGAAAGTAAATTGGCCCATTTTAGGAGTGGGTTTTCAATTGTTTGGCGAGATTCTTCACCGTTTTCTCAGAAAATTGAGAGTAAATTTTTAGGGGTTCTTAGAAATAGTGGAGAGATGGATATGACAACTATTATACGGTCAAACTTGGTGGTAATCCTCACACCATACAATTATTTTGATTCGAAGCCCAAGGTGACATTCCAACTCAAAAGAAAAGGACTATATAATTTGACGATGGCGACATAAACAAAACCTACATCAACGATTGAGAAGATGAGATGGTCGAACCGTAAGGATGAGGCCATAAGACTACTTCTTGAGTTAATCTCCACTAATTTGTGGTTTATATTGGACAACTAAGAGGGGTGGGGGGTGAATCAATTGTTACTATGCTTAAACAATTATGCTTATTTTAAACTCTTTACATAACACTCAATGAAAATCTCAATAATGCAGGGAAGTAAGCAATAAAACATTCAACATCATTCACACATATGAGATACACACAGACAGATATTTCCTGAGGAAACCCATAAAGGGTAAAAACCTCTTCTTCTTTATATGATAATTAATATTCACATTTTGTACATTATCATACCTATGAGCACCAACTCATAATGAGGCTACAACCTCTGTTTTGAAAGATGCTACTTGATGAGAGCACCAACTCTCTGGATTCTCTAGCACCCACTAGAAGGAAGCACCAACTCCTTGGTTTCTCTAGCACCCACTAGAAGGAAGCACCAACTCCCTAAGAGTTCCAGCACCAACTGGATGGAAGCACCAACTTCCAGTTACACAGGCACTGACCTGTATATCAGAGAACCAATGTTCTTTCTTGCACCACCCTGCTACCCTGGTTTTTCTGGCTGCAACCAGAGGGAAGCTACAACTCCCTATGTTCAAGCACCCACTTGAACCTCTGAGGACAATCGTCCTCCCTATCACCTCACTACCACCCTGGAATATCAAGTTTGCTTTATATCAATTTATCACAGTGATACAATATTTATCAATGGCTTACCGGTCTCATCACTGCTATTCTACACTTCTCTTCTCTACCTGCATCAGTGTCTTCCTGCACACTTTTCCTTGCGCTTTATGTTCTTCTTCCTTTTATGCTCTCTGTGCCATGTCAATTCAATGCACCATTCCTCTTCTCTCCGTATTTCGACTGCTGCACACTTCCTCCTTCTACACTCCTGAATCACTCTCAACAACCACCCCATCTCTTCTCTGTTCTGCATATTTATTCTATCTGTTCACCTTCTTCATCCTCCATGCATAGTGCCTCTGCATGCTCTTCAATGTGCCATGGTTCTGTTCATCAGGTTGTTCACTTCCACTCCACCTTTTCTCTTCTTCGTTCACTCAAGAGTCAACACACTCTCTCTGTTCTACATGTTCTCCTCATGTCGAGTCCTCTTCCTAATCATCATGGCAATTCCTCATCTTTTCTGGTGGTTATGCCCATGTGTTCATCATCACTAGGTGTTATGCTGAGATTCCTTAGCCTGTCTCGCAGTCGCGACTCTTCATCTTCTCTATCATAGTCGAGCTCATCCTCTCTGCTGCAGTTACAAGATTCAACGCTCTTGCATCTGTCAATCGCCTCTATCAATAGTCTTCATTCCATTGGCATATGCCTTGAGACTCTTCATCTCCTCTGGAAATCACACTGAGGCCTCTTTGATTCCTCTGGCAGAAACCATCAATGGTTACTAGCAATTACAGTGCGAACCTTGAAATGGAGCCTATCTATGCTAGCTCCTTCCACTTATGTGATCACCGACAGTGACCACCGGCTACATCGACATTTCAACATTCAACATTTTGGCATTCTTGTAATGAAGTGTCTCGACACTCCAAGTCAAGATCCCCAAAATGGAGCTTGGTTGCAATAGCTCCTTCCTCCATCTTCCGCAGATGTGACCACTGGCTGTGACCATAGCCTTATTCAAAAACGTTTTTCACACTTTTTCATTTCGGGGATTCTGTGATGAGTCATCTCGACTCTCCATGTCGCGAGCTCCGAAATAGAGCTTGGCTTCTATAGGTCTACTCTCCAACTCTCAAAAATGTGACCACGAGATATGACCACTCTCCAATCAAACAAGCACTTCTCTCTCTAGATCAATGGTCCACGATTTGTGGTGATTGGATGGCTATCCTCTACCCCGGGACTTCAACATTCGAGACTTTGGGGGAGTGATGAAGCTAAAACTCCTGAAGAAAAACTCCCGGAGTGAGGTCACTCTTCCGTCACTCAATGATGTGTCATGAATCAAGTGGTTGCCACATGTCACTCTGAATTGTGATTTAGAAACTTCACGGGCCTTCGTCATGCCTGATCAATGGTCTAGATTAAACCTCGATCCAACGGCTAGGATTCAATGGCCAAGATCATTTCACAAATTCACAAGCCTTCATTGTGCCTGATTTGGGATTTCGGTGTTTCGCATTTCACAGCTTTGGGACTCCTGTGATGAAGAGTCTCGACTCTTTACTCCTCCAACTCAAAGTATCCAAAACCTTTGTTGATGTGCCTATTTCAGGATTTTGGTGTTTCTCATTTCGCAACTTTGGGACTCCTGTGATGAAGAGTCTTGACTCTTGACTCCTCCAACTCTCGGTATCCAAAACCTTTGTTGATGTGCCTATTTCGGGATTTCGGTGTTTCACATTTCGCAACTTTCGGACTCCTGTGATGAAGAGTCTCGACTCTTGACTCCTCCAACTCCTGGTATCCAAAACCTTTGTTGATGTGCATGTTTCAGGATTTCGGCATTTCACATTTCGTGACTTTGGGACTCCTGTGATGAAGAGTATCGACTCTTGACTCCTCCAACTCCCAGTATCTGAAACCTTTGTTGATGTGCCTATTTTGGGATTTCGACGTTTCACATTTCGCTATTTTCTATCATGAGATGCTTCCTTGATTCCTGGAGTTTATTCTTCTGAATGGGATCCAACGATCACTTGTTGAAATTTCCATTGCCATGCCATTATCCATGCACTGCTGGTCATGATCTTTGCCATCAATGAGAAGCACACTCTTGCACTCTGCGTGCACCTCTGCACTATCTCTTCTGGTCTTCACAAGCTTTCTCTACTACGTCTTCCCAAAATACTTCTGGTGCCCACCTGGAACATTATACCTGTACTCGAGGCATCATCACTGCTGTACTTTCCATCAATGACAAGCATACATTGCCTGTAAAACATGCCAACAGTTTCATGTTACCTCATGCAAGAATACAAACGATATCTGGACCACCCTGGAAGGACTCTTTGGAAAGCAGGATGAGATGCGAGGTCATATGCTTGAGGTAGAGTTGAATACCTTAGACCTTAAAATTTTTCATAATATACAAGATTTTTTTAATAAATTTAAATCGTTTCTATTAATCTTGGGTGAATGTGGTATTGATAATTCTACAGAAGAGAAACAACTTATTCTAACAATCTTGGCCAAGCTAGGACTAGAATACGCTATATATGTCTCCAATTTCCATTTTGGAAGATGTCTTTTTGGAACAAATTGGAAAATGCCTACATTGGTTCAGTTCATTGAGTCTCTTACACAAGAGCATACAAAAATCATACATATGGGCCTCATGAAAGATCCCAAAGAACATGCACTCACCGTGCATGATGGAAAAGGGTCATACAATCAGAAATCAAAGAAGAAACAAAAGGAGTTATTACATCCAGAGTCAAAGAAAGAGGGATATTCCAAACCCTTCAAGGATTCTTCAGGTTCCAAAGATTCTTCAAATTCAAAAGGGAAGAAGAAGAAGGGAAAGAAGTGCACATATTGTGATAAACCAAATCATGAAAAATCCACATGCATGAAGAAGCAAATCGATCTTATGACACAGGTACTTTAGAGGAATAACCTTGAATACTTCATTCCCGAAGGAGCTATGAAGAAGAAGGAAGAAGACCATGCAGATAATAAAGGTAATCATCATGATTTGGTTGCAATTAATTCCTCATGTGATTCATGGATTACAGATTTTGGTGCATCACATCATATGACAACTAAAGAGGAAGTTTTTACTTCTTTGAGTTCATGCTTTGGACCTCCTATTCTCATGGGGGATGATAATCCAATAGTGGTTGCAGGAGAGGGAAGAGTGAAACTCCCTAATGGAAGTTTTGAGAATGTCTTACATGTTCCAAATCTTTCTATAAAACTACTCTCAGTTTATCAGATCACACAAACAGTTAAAAGGGTTGAATTTACATCAGATTCAGTTACTATACTTGACATGCATGACAGTTCCATTATTGCAGTTGGTGAGGTAGATCACAAATCAAGGTTGTATAATTTCACTAATTTTACTGAATATGACTCCTCTTTGCTACTTACACATGCTAATGATAGTAGTAGATTATGGCATGAGAGATTTGGTCATTTAAACTTTAGGTACATGCAATGAATTTCCAAGCAATGAATGGTCAAAGGCTTGCCAAACATTCACTTTTCTGAAGTGGTTTGCGAAGGATTCATTCTTGGCAAGAATATTGAAGAGAAGTTTGAAAAGGGGAAGTCAAGGAGAGCCTCATCTTCCTTGGAGCTTGTTCACAGTGATCTCATGGGTCCATTTCCACATCCCTCCATCAACAAAGCAAGGTATGTTCTTACATTTATTGATGATTACTCACGCTATACTTGGGTTTATTTTCTAAGACAAAAGTTTGAAGTTTTTGAGCATCTCAAAGACTTCAAAGCTCTAGTAGAGACACAAACAGGGAAGAAAATCAAGATCCTCTGTACAGACAATGGGGGGGAGTATATCAACAAAGATGTTAAGAATTTTTGTTGTGAAGTTGGTATCCAGTTACAACAGATAGTTCCATACACTCCACAATAGAATGGAGTTGTTAAAAGAAATAACAGGTCTCTAAAGGAGATGACCAGTTGCATGTTGCATGCAAGATCACTTCCTTCCAAGATTTGGGCCAAGGAAATTAACTGTGCTACTTACATATAGAACATATCACCTCATAGATCTATTGAGGATATGACACCTTTTGAGGATTGGACATGTGACAAACTAGATGTCACACACTTCCACATATTTGGATCTAGAGCATGGGCCCATATTCCTTCTGAAAAGAGGAAATCATTAGATCCACAGAGAACACATTGCATCTTTGTAGGATATCCATATGATGTGAAGGGGTATAGATTGATTGATCCCTCTACAGACTAGATCATCATTGAGTGCACTGTTCAATTTGAGGAGAGTCCTTTCCATGCACCTTGAGTGAAACATGAAGATACTCTTGTGCTTCCATCAATTCCAGACATTAGAGATGATGATTCCACACACTCAGATGCTACATATTCAGACACAGATTCAGAGTATTATGCACATTCATATGAGTAGGTAGTACAACCAAATGCGGAGGCAACATGAGAGCTTCAACAAATGCCTAAGTGGGCACAATCCACACTTCAGGCAACAAACAACCTTGCGGGGGATCCATTGGATTCGAGGAGGAATTGAGCTTAACATGTGGATCCTTATCATGTATTTTCATCTTCTGAACCAACGATGCCCATGCATTTCTATATGTTTCAATCTTCTCATCCACATATCTACAGTGAGTCTATTGGAAATCCACTATGGAAAACATCCATGCAAGAGGAACATGACTCTCTCTTAGAGAATCAAAATTCAGATCTGGTTCCACTTCCACCCAGGAGGAAAATTTTTAGATGCAAATGGGTCTATAGGACCAAGAGAGTAGCAGATGATCAGGTGAGAAGTTACAAATCCAGATTATTTGCAAAAGGATTTCAGCAGATTCATGGGATATATTATGATGAGACCTTTTCTCCTATAGAAAATATGGAATCCATTCGCTTGGCTCTAGCCATTGTAGCAGTGAAAGGATGGGAAGTTCACTAGATGGATGTGAAGAATGATTTTCTTCATGGTGATGTTTCAGAGGAGATCTACATGGATCAACCGCAAGGGTTCATTCAGAACTCATCTTTAGTATGCAGACTGAAGAAGTCTCTCTATGGCCTCAAACATGCACCTAGAGGATGGTATGCAAAGATGGATTCTTACTTACTTTCACATAATTTTGTTATATGTAAATCTAATTCCAATGTTTACATGTTGAGGACTACTGACTCTGTGATGATATTAGTACTCTATGTTGATGATCTTTTGATCACCGGTAGCTTTGCTTCATCCATTGCTTTGGTCAAAGATATTTTGCATGACAGGTTATCTATGATGGATATGGGTCTACTACACTTCTTTCTTGGTCTTGAGATCAGTCAGGATGATTTTGGAATCAAAATTTATCAGGCTAAGTATGTCATGGATCTTATGGATAAATTCCACATGACAGATTGTAAGTCTGCACCTACACCCTTCTTATCTGGGATCAGACTTGAGGATGGCGGGGATACACCATTAGTGGACAAAACTTTGTATCATTAGTTGGTGGGGAGTCTTCTATATCTCACCCACACCTATCCAGATATCTCATATGCGGTAGGACCAATTTCCAGATACATGTAGGAACCCCATGATCTGCATTGTAAGGCTTCCAAGTGCATCCTCAGATATGTTCAGGGAACCATGATTTATGGGATTCACTATGCAGCTGGTTGTGCATTAGATCTCATAGGCTTCACAGATTCATATTGGGTTGGTGATAGAATAGATTGTAAGTCCACATACAGGTACACTCTCATTTTGGGGTCAGGCCTAATTTTTTGGTCAAGTAACAAGCAATCGACCATTGCTTTATCTTCCGCAGAGGCCCAGTACAGAGGAGTAGTCAACTGTGTCATTCAAACACTTTGGCTTCAACGCTTCCTTACCGAGCTTGGTATCCAGTTTCACTGTCTGACTATCATATGGTGCGACAATCAGAGTACATCGAGATTTTGTAGAGATCCAATACAACGAAAACTAACCAAACACATTGAGGTCCACATGCATTTCATCAGAGATTTAGTACATGACATGATCATTGATTTGTAGTTCTGTCCTTCCTATGAACAGACTGCTAACAATTTCACCAAGACATTCATTGAGAAAAAGTTTCATACTTTGTGGGATCGTCTTGCACTGAAGAACACAGTTGCCTAGTAATTTCTTTTTCTTATTTTGATACATTATCCTTTGAGGGGGGGGGTTTGTTCCCATGTGGTTTTCCCTCTTTCCTCATTTTTTTCCAGTGTTCATTATTTGCATTGTACATGAGTACCTAAAATGTCCTAGTAGCCCGGACTCATTTTTTACTCCATAGTGATGTTCAGGGGGGGTGTTGGAGAAATTTCTATTTTCAACACACTAGTTTAGTGGGAGTTAACTGGCTAGTTCTATTTTAGACTTTCTATTTTTACCATCACTATTATACATGCATGAATTCCTAAGGAAATCTAATTGCTTGACTGATTTTCTTAATTATAGAATGTTTTTCCTTATATATGAGTGTATTCCACTCATTCATTGTATCATATTGATCATGATCTATGTATCAATCATCAACTCATTGGAGTAGTGTGAATATATTTTCTCATTCTTCCATATTGAATCTCTCTTCCTTTTCTTGATAAGCTTTGTTTGTGCATGCTTTAGCTAGATCTCCTGTGTAGGTTTCCATGAAACACTGACACTCTCATGGCATAAAAGGTAGATACAAACACAGAATATGCACTACCTAGCTTAGAAAGAATAAGATAGATGCAACACTCTTCCTCCATTTTTATCTCACATTCTTCACATAAAATTCTGAGTGTTTTAAACTTAGATAAATAGTCTCCAAGGAAAGAAAAATCACTTGGACTTAAGGTCAGTACTTGATTTCCTAACTGTTGTGCTTGAACAATATTGAGTTTACCAAACACAGATTCAATCTTTTCCCAAGCTTCTTCAGGGTCATCAATTTTTTTAAGGGGGAACCTTAAATCATGAGAGATGGAAATTATCATTAGTCCACGTTCTTTGTCACTCCTATTATCCCATTTGGATATCTTATCATCATCAGTGGGTTATTTTTTATTTTCCAACATAATATGGTACAAGCCTTTACTTCTTAATAAATCTTCCATATGAGATTTCCATTGGAAGTAGTTGGTGATAGTAAGAAAAACCTTACTTGTAGAAGCCTTATTAAATATGCAGATAATATGGATTTAAAAACTCAAACTCATGATTTGGATGGAAAGAGATCAAAAATTTGTGCAGTTTTAAAAAAACGGCACTGAAAACGGACTTCAAATGTGAGAGTTATGCCCTTTTAAAAAAAAGGCATAAACGGTAATCAAATGACCACGTGATAGTGTACGTTGCTTTATGAAGTGACCCACTTTACAAACAGAAGTGGGGATCACTTTTATAATGAAGTTACTTTATAATAGAAAATCTACATGCAAAATAGATAACTCTAAAATAAAATATTAAAGCTACTTATAGTGATTCACTTTCATACTTGAAGTGAAATACACTTTCCAATTTTAGAATGAACTATTTCAAAAAAAAGTAACAAAAGAGAGACTTGAAGTCAAGACCTCTTACTTAATAAGGAAACTTTTAACCAAATGGTCTAGCAAAACATATTGTAATGTTTAGAAGGAGGATTGTTGTTTTTGTTGAAGACGACCTTGGAGAGCGTCTTAAAAAAAAACTCTTTCACACAAGAAAACATTTTTGCTTCTCGTTGACAACAAGGATTAGATCTCGGTTAGCTTACCTTGAAGATGCACCTTTTCCTATCTGTTTTTTATTTTACGAGATCACACAGGACACAGGGAAAAGAGAATACATAGATCTAAAAGAGTAGCAACCCAGAAATAAATAATATAAAACCAAAATACTACTTTGCAAAATTTAAAAAAAAATGCATATTCAAGCTTTATACCTCCAGATCTGACTCTAATGGTCGTATCTTGGGAAAACAAAAACCTTTTTGAGTGAAACGAAAAGTGTTCCTGAATGAAATGAGTGCTCTAGATGCAATGGAACAATCCTCTCAACCCATAAATGTACGGAAGTTATAGAAAATGGAGATGAGGCAACTCGGCTTCAAGATCCCGATCTACAATAAGAGAGGGTCTTCAAACAGGCTCTGATGCCATGTTTGACAACACAGGTATTCCAACAGAGGATGAACACCTTCATTAACCACTCACATAACCATATCAAATATAAACACACCAATTTTTTCACGTGGTAAAACCCCTATGGGGAAACATCCATGACCCCAGCCAATGCGACCACTTGGAGCAATTTATTAATGCAAAAGAAAAACATTACAGAGAGATTTTAAAAGAGAGTTTATCACAATCAATAATCAGCAAATGACCCTCCATGCTCTTTAAATAGAGATCATGGAACAATAGGGTGTTAAGCCACAGAGAAATGGTCGTTAAGATCAAGGAGAGTATGAACCATCAGATCACTCTATGTCGGGAACATATCATGATTGTCGAATTTCCTAACTACAAATGCATACTAAAGAAACACACTAAGAAACATACTTTTACCTAATGAAAAATTAGACCAAGTAGTTCTTAACTAACTCCTATGTGTCTAAATATCCTAACAAGGATGGCTTTGGAGATAAGGCATATAAGTTGCTTTTTATAAACACAATCTGAAGGTGTTAAGACCAATTCACAAACCTTCAATCATTGTGCTTAATGTGTGTGCAAACCTGCCAGCCTTGAAATACAGAAAATGGTTCTAAGTGATATTATTGTTAATGTTTTTGTTGATGATCTTAATTTTAATATCATAAGAGTCAGTCCCTGGCTAGATGGAGTAACCTTTGGCACCCATTCCTCATTTTCTTGGTCAAAGATAGGGAAATATAAACCCTTCTACAATTACATAGTGATGTGTTTCATTTTTGAGATCTAGAAATGTTGGGAAGTTTGCATTAGTCAATGTTTTCATCGAAAAGTACACACCATTTAAATATGGTGGTTCTATGAAACTAGTTCATATGGGTTCAACTTTTGTGGGAAACTTAGAAAGTTTCAAATTTGAGAGCATTGGTCTTATATGTTTCACAAGTAGATTTATAGATATGAATACTACCAAGCTCAGATTTGATTTTGAGTTTTAAAGTTGCATGTATGATTGATTTTTTTCCTTTTTCATATTCTATCACTAGTACATATTGTAAAAATTTCGACGTTTTATTTGCGGCATTATGGACAAAATTGTCCATATTGTCGCAAAATAGAGGAAATTTATAAAAAAAAAATTCATGTTGCCCGATAATGTCGGTCTTGCCACGTTGATGTCTCTCTTGCCACGTTTGTGAAGATGTATGTCACAATTGTTACGTTTTGGAAACTAGGTTTTCCCCTCCAACGGTCACCTTAGTATGTTCACCAACTCAAAATACCAACGGTCACTTAGGACTTTTTTACGTTGGAATTGCGACATTACAAAATATATAAATATGTTGCATTTGAAGGATGTTGCGACAAGTTTGCTATAGTAATGACGCTTCTTACTTCTTGAAGAAGAAGTAACGCGTAAACTGGAGTTCCAACAATGCAGTAGAGAGGATGCTCCAGTGATCTTTTAATAGAGGGAATCTTGCATCTTCACATGAGATATCATCAAGACAAGATGGTATAGGAAAAGTATCAGTGCCATTATTCAATTCAAGATCAACATCGCACACCATGTCTTGAGAAAATCTAGGGTTTGCAATGAAAATCATAAGGTATATGTTGCAGCCATTATCTCTGCCTGAGACTTATTCTGATGACCATTTTTCTAGACAAAGGGAAGATACCATGCCCATTGGGCACTCTTCATCATTAGAAATATCTTCCACCCTTAAAATAGACATGGATTAGGGATTAGGGTTTAAGTGTTTAAGGGTCGATGGCTAAGGGGTTA
>ML778131.1:2901505-2914179 GCA_009831015.1 Picea engelmannii
CCCTTAAGCTTCATATGTGGTATGTGGAGATTTTGATTTTCTTGTAGGTAGTCAGTGAAGACTAAACTGTAGCCATTGACCAAGTGAAACATCCATATTACTCCTGTATATTCTGGGCCTGAGTTGGCATCCATACCTTCTCAATAGAATTTTCTTTAAGTCGTTTGAGATTCAATGCCTAGCTCTATTCTGACTAAAGATTGATATATGTTGCTCATTCTGTTGTCCTAAATTTCACTGTGTTGTATTTCATAATATGTAGCTGCAGTTAAATTTCTACTATTGATGAATTAGATATAGAAGCCTAATCCTCATCACTGTAGATGATCATCACTACTATCTAGTGTCATTTATCATTCTACGCAAACTCAGAGTTGTACAATGTAAACATTTAACATACATTAAGGGATATGAACACACTGAAAATTGCAGAACGAGTTGCAAACTACAATCATATTCAATGTTCGAAACTTCATTATAAATTACAATTACATATCATCAAAAAAGTCTCTGTTCATATAACAAAGCTCCACATCATCATGTTCTTCCTTTGTGGAATTGGGAACATGACTGCCATACCCACTTGAAGAAGCAATTGTTGGCACCTCCTCATCAAACAAATTAAGATGAGTCATTGTTGGGTTAATGACTCATTTGATTTATTCTAGACCTATTGTTGTTATTATTGTTATACCTCGAAGGTATATTTTGAGAGTGAGATAATATTAGTTGAGTGAAATGTGGAGAGATTGTTGAGTGATTTTAGGAGGTGATTGATTCATGTGGTAGCTCTTGCACATGTATAAATGTTTATCCTAATAATGAGAATGTTTGAGCTGTTGTGTGGTACTGCTGAATATTTGTTGCTCCATTAATGCTGGTTAGCATTTTCTTCATTTGGTATTAGAGCCTAGCCGAGAGACATCTCATTGCTACCACGCTTAGCTTGGACACCCAGTTCGGCTCTTGATTTCTTCTTGCCACGGAAGAGTACGGACATGATTCACATTGGCTCACGGTTCAATGTACAACAACGTACGAACATGATTCAGCATGTGATCCTGCTCCTAGATCCTTGATCTTGCAACATCTAACTACTTCTCAGGCCTATTTCTTTTTCTCTCAAACTCAAACATTGTAGCTTTTTGTATGCTTTAATCCACTTCACCTTTCGAGGGTTATGTTTCATTTTGAATTTCTTATAACATTTTGAATGGAAAAATTAGAATATCTTGCAATCATTCCACACATATTGGATCCCATGACCAAGATAAATTGTAGATGAACAAAACTAAAACTTTGCAAGCCTCATTGCTTAGTTGTGTTCCTTGTGCTAGTTTCAATCCTTCATGATCTTCGACAACTTGTCCATATATGAAATGTATCCCCTCACCTGAGACTGCCTCCTCTCAACCAATGAAAGACACCCCTCACCTTGGAGCAATCACCACCCTCGAACCAACTATCTTACAACACATGGATCTATAGACATGGGTCATCCATCCAATTCTCCAAGTGAGATTGATGTCTATAATTACATAGTTGTTGCAGATTTCCATCTAAGTTGCTATACTCAATTTTTTGTACATAGCATATTACTCCTTCCATAGGTTGTTGGACTTTCTGTTAGGGCCGTACGCACTCAACATTCAATATCTTGTTCTCTGATAATGAGTAGATCTCCTCCAGAATTCAAATTGACTCATTCAATAGTTTGTGGAAGGCTAGAATTACAATATAGAGTGGGGTTATGTTAAAAATGGTGAAACCACATTGTATTTACTCCTTCCATAGCGTTCTAGGTTAAGTTACAACTTGTAGCCAACACTAATACATTAAGTTAATTGGGAGATATAAATATTACTGTCCATTGATGCRTTGGATCCATTGCATGATACACCTGTTAATACTGGGCAATGAGATATGGAAACTGTTTCTTCTCTTCAATTATGAGCTGGATCAATATAATTCATTTGTTGTTGGGGTGTTGCTTGTCTTTATTTATGCTGGCATGATTTAGTATTATGAGACTACTCCTATAATTGTTGGAATTGATTCCAGGAGAATACACACTGATCAATCTCCTTCTTGTTATCTTTGAGTGTTAGATTGACAACAAGTGACCATGGTATGTTCTCCCCTGTTGATGCAGGAGCATCTCTCACTCACCAAGCGAGCCATCGCGTGGAGCAAAGAAAAGACAGCTGGAGAGCGCCGACATTTAAACTTTGAAATATTTTGATATTGGCTACGCCAAACATTAATGTATTGATGTGATGAAGCGCACTTGTACATTATAACGGACCTTGAGCAGATAAGCTCTCGTCCTTAGGTAGCTGAGGCATTTATTAGATTTAATGCAAGTAGATAATTTAATTAAGTCTAGATTAGATAGTTTTTCTTTCGAGAGGGAAAACGGAATATAGGCACCGTCCTTTGTATTATTGTATTAAAAAGGGGCAGATTAGCATTGGAAGCAGTATTAGGATTCAGGAGCAAGAAGAGAAAGCAGAGAACTGGTGAAGGATCCCCATGTATAGATATTGAATTAATAGGAAGGCTTTGATTCAATTCCATGGCTATGATTATTCTCTGTGTATTGTTGATATTATGCTATTGCATACTCGCTTCTTTTTACGCCTTCGTTGTATATGCTGTGTATGTGATTTCATGGCAGATTAGAAATCTGGGAGAGAGGCGAGAATGAGTTTCAATTGTTTCTCTGTTTCGAGCCAGGAGATTCCTTCATAGAGTGTAGTTGAATTCCTCCGCATAGAGTGCGTGAGGGGCTCTACAGTTAAACTCTTATTCTCCTCTACCAGGATTGTGTTGGGTTATTCGAACTGTGCAGGTGAAGAGCAGGTTGAATTGAAGTCTCAGAGGCGAGTCTGGGGAAAAGGAGTACAGGAAAGTATTGATTCAATTCCATGGATGTGTTTATTCTCTGTGTGCTGTTGGCATTATGCCTTTGCAAAGTTGCTTCTTGTTACGTATTTCTTTCATATGTTGTGTATGTGATTTTATGGAAGAATTGAAATTTGAATGTCTGAGTGAATGAGTTTTAATTGCTTCTCTAAGTGAACCAGAGAATTCCTGCAAGGGTGCAGTTGAACTTGTCCGCAAGAAATGCGTGACTGCGGGGTTGCTTGGAGGAAGCTCTTATCCTCATCTTAGGGGTGCAACAAGGATAAAGGGGACGTGAAGTCCACAGAGCGAAAAAAAGAAATTTTGAAGGTTGTTGAAAGAAGAAGCGTCGAAAAATCACGAGGAGCGTGACTCAAGGTCGTGGATTGAGTGTTTCGAGAGCTCGTTAAGTAAAGCTCTTGATTCACGTAGAGGAAATCGCGGGATCGCGAGAAGCGAAGTCCCGGTGTTTCCGCGAATGGAATGATTCATAGTCAAGTTGACGCGGCGAGAAATCTCGGGACATCGGGTCTCGGGAGTTGAAGGGACAAGCATTTGGTTTCGCAAGTTGTGAGGTCGCGGGGAAGCGAGGTTGAAAGATTGGCATCTCGGATCTCGGGAGTTTGAAATCCGAGGCCTTAGTACTCTAATTGGTGAAAAGCGATAAGGCGAAGGTCCCTATAAGCGAGAGGAAAGTCAGCGTTGACTTACCTCGGGTCTCGGGGGTCCGAAGGGGACATCATCCGACCATTGAATTTGTGAGATTCGAGATCTCGACCTCTCCTATTAAATCAACATGGGAGTAGCGTGAAAAGAGCTGTGGGTTGCGAACTTCCGATAAGGAAGTAGAAGAGTCTTAGAACTCTTCGGGCCGTGAGGAAGAGGGTCCTGGTGAGGCAATCGTGCCTCGTGGGAGGCAGGTTGCGTCAGAGTGGTATCAGAGCTTTGAAATCTTGTCTGTATATTTCAGGTGAGAGAAGTGAAGGAGGAAAGGAAAGCACTCTGATACTCACGACTTGCGTTAGAGTGGTATCAGAGCAGGTGAATCTTTGCTTTCTGTAGTAGAGATAGAGAAGAAAAAATGCCACCCAGAAGAGAGAGGCAGTCACCTGATCGTGAAGATAGGGACACGCGAAGAAGGGGTAGGCCAGCGGGTAACCCAGAGATAGAAAGACAGATGCGAGATCTTCGAGTGAGACTCGAAGAGATGGAGACCACCCAAAGGTGCGGAGCTGGCGCTGGAGAGTTCAGTGATTCCGAGGTTGAAGAGGAAGTTGGACATGATGCAGAAGAGGTCACAGCAGAGGATGCCTCAACAGAGAGGTTGATCAGAGCCATTGCCAGAATGAACTCGAAGACAAAAATGGACATTCCCGTCTATGAGGGAAGTCTAAATGCTGAGGAGTTGTTGGATTGGATCCGAGCACTCAATACCTACTTCGATTATGAGGATATCGAAGAGGACAAGAAGGTAAGGTATGTTGTCACAAAGTTTAAAGGACATGCGGTCTTATGGTGGGACGAGCTGCAGGCAGACAGACGTTCCAAAGGTAAACAAAAGATTAAGAGATGGGATAGGATGATCGCTAAGATGAAAGCGAAATTCGTCCCCAGAGATTACCAGATAACTCTGTTCAGGCGGATGCAGAACCTGAGACAGAAGATGATGACGGTGAAGGAATACACCGAAGAATTCTACAGACTCAACATTCGAGTTGGTCATCGGGAGAGTGATGACGAGAAAGTGGAAAGATACCTGAATGGGTTGAGGTATGACATTCAGGATGAGCTGAGCATGCTGACCATCCAAACAGTTGAGGATGCATACCAAATGGCTCTAAAAGCCGAAGAGAAGCTGAACCGCAAGCAAGGTCAGCGTGGGCGAGGCAGGAGCCAGCCCAGAGGCAAGGTGGTTTCCCAAGAAAGAATACAGAAGCCCAAAGAAGATTGGAAGAAGCCTCAGGGAAAAGCTGAAAGAGGTGGAACCTCACAACAAAGGTAGCAATATGCTGAGTCGAGGAGGCAGCATATGGAGCAGGATGGCGACTATGCTGATGCCAATGTATTCCCTCGTAACCGAGGTAGAGGAAGAGGTCGAGGAGGAGTGATCACATGTTTCACATGTGGAAAAGATGGACACAAAGCCGTGGATTGTCCAGACAGGAAAATGGACAGAGGAAAAGCTCACGTTGCTGAGGCGCAGAGGCATGATGCTGAGAATGAAGATGAAGACACTGGACGTGGGAAGTCGCTGACGGTGCACAAAGTTCTCTTGAAGCCTGAGAAAGAGGTGGAGAACACAGCTCAAAGATGTCGACTATTTAGGACCACATGCAAAACCAAGGGCTGGAAATGCAAGGTCATCGTGGACAGTGGAAGCACCGATAATCTCGTTTCAAACGAGATGATGGAGAAATTGGAGATGAAGACGAACATACACCTACAAAGTGTCATGGTTGCAGAAAGGGCACCAGGTATGTGTTACGAGACAATTCTTGGTTGAATTTAAAATGGGTGAGTATAAAGATAAAATTTTGTGTGATGTCATTCCCATGGATGTCTGTCATGTATTATTGGGAAGACCATGGCAGTTTGATAGAAATGTTGTTCATGATGGGAGGATGAACACCTATACCTTGGAGAAGGATGGGAAAACACACACACTGCTGCCGATAAACGATAAAGAAGTGAACCCGGAGGTGAGCAGCACGATACTTCTCATGAGTGGGAAAGAGCTTATCACAGAGATGGAGAAGAATGAAGATCCACAGTTCTTTGTTGTCAGGAAACCGGGAATTGTCCTGACAAGCACAAGAGTGGATGACTTGCCAGATGAGATTCAAGAACTGCTGGGAGAGTTCGCTGATATCATTATGGACGAACTACCTTGTTCATTGCCACCGGTGCGGAGTGTGAGTCACCATATTGACCTCATACCCGAAGCAAGTTTTCCGAACAAGGCAGCGTACAAGTTGACACCTCAGGAGAACGAGGAGGTCAAAAGGCAGGTACATGATCTGCTAGATAAAGGACTAGTCAGAGAGAGTCTTAGTTCGTGTGCTATTCTGACAGTACTGAGTCCGAAGAAGGATGGAGGCTGGAGGATGTGTACAGACTCCAGGGCGATAAATAAGATCACCATCAGGTACAGATTTCCACTGCCGAGAATGGACGACTTGATGGATTGCCTAAGTGGGGAAAATTACTTTTCCAAGATCGATCTCAAGAGAGGATACCATCAGATCCAAATGAGAGAAGGAGACAAATGGAAAACAGAATTCGAAACAAACGAAGGTTTATACGAATGGTTGGTCATGCTATTTGTCTTGACAAACGCGTCGAGCACATTCATGAGGCTGATGAATGAAGTCCTGTGGGAATTCATTGGCAAATTTGTGGTTGTGTATCTGGACGACATACTGGTTTTCAACAAGACAAAGGCTAAACACTTGAGACATTTGGCCACTGTGATGAGGAGGTTACAGCAGGAGAAGTTATTGATTAATTTGAAGAAGTGTTCCTTCATGCAGACAGAACTCATTTATTTGGGTTTTGTGATTTCGGCGAATAAGTTGAAGATGGATCCTAAGAAGGTGGAGGTAATCATGAATTGTCCATCACCAAGAAATGTCTTCGAGGTAAGGAGCTTCCATGGTTTAGCTAGTTTTTACAGGAAGTTCATTCATAACTTTAGTGGAATTAGCGCCGCGATGATGGACACGGTGAAGAAGCGGCATAAGGTTTTTCAATGGACAACAGAGGCTGAAAGGAGCTTCAGTCTGTTGAAGTGAAAGATAACAGAGAAACCAATTCTGGTGTTGCCCGATTTTCATAAGACCTTCCAGGTGAAGTGTGATGCCAACGGATATGCTGTTGGAGGGGTCTTGAGTCAGGATGACAGACCTATGGCATATTACAGCAAGAAGATGGATGATGCGAAGCTGAAATACTCCACATATGACAAAGAGTTCTATGCCATCATACAGGCATTGAAGAAGTGGAGGCATTACTTGATACCCAGGGAGTTTGTATTGTATAGCGATAATCATGCACTGCAGTTTGTAAGCCAGCAGGAGAAGATGAATCAGAAGCATGCGAAATGGGTAGAATATATGAAGAATTTCACATTCGTGATCAAGCACATTTCGAGGACTGCTAACAAAGTGGCAGATGACTTGAGCTGAAAATGCTTACTGCTGCACGAATTTAGGGTCAAGACCTTGGGTTTTGAAAACCTGAAAGATATGTATGCAGGTGATCCAGATTTTGCAGAAGCATACGAAGCAGCTGAGAATCCAGTGCTTAGGGATAGGAGTCCGTGGATTGACTACCTGATCCAGGAAGGGTTGTTGTTTAAAGGAAATCAACTGTGCATTCCAGATTGCTCCATGAGGGAGAATTTGGTGAGAGAAAATCACAGCGGAGGCTTAGCAGGTCATTTCGGGCTAGATAAAAAATTCGCCAAGCTGAGCGAATCGTATTTTTGGCCAGGGATGCACGCTGATGTCAAACGATTTGTTGACCGGTGAAGGATATGTCAACACGCGAAGGGCCGAAAGAAGAACACAGGATTCTATCAGCCATTGCCCATACCTAAAAGGCCATGGGAGGCCATTAGCATGGACTTTGTCTTGGGGTTGCTGAGAACGTAGAGAGGAGTGGATTCCATCTTTGTGGTGGTGGACAGGTTCTCGAAAATGGCACATTTTATTCCGTGTCATAAAACCAGCGATGCTACCCACATCGCAAATTTATTTTTTAGAGAGATTGTGAGATTGCATGGGTTGCCGAGAAGTATAGTCTCGAATCGGGATACGAAGTTCATAGGTCATTTTTGGAGGATGCTATGGAAGAAGCTGGGGACTGAGTTGGCATTCAGCTCAGCATACCATCCACAGACAGATGGGTAGACTGAGGTGGTAAACATGAGTCTGGGAGATATGTTGAGAAGCCTGGTGACGGAGCATCACACCAGTTGGGATCAGATCCTACCACAGGAGGAATTCGCGTACAACGATTTGGTGAATCAGAGTACAGGAACCAGTGATCTAGTGGCAGAAGCAGTTACCAGTCACCGAGAAGCCCCAGATGGAGTGTATACTGGACAAGCGAGTGGGAAGGAAGACCAGGAGAAAGCAGTATTTTGAATACCTGGTGAAATGGAAGAATCACCTAGTGGAGGATGCCAGCTGGGAAACAGATGCAGTGATACAAAAGCATGGGAACACCATGAAAGAACTCATGGGCAGGATCCCATGAAATCTTTTGAGTCGAGGAGTATGATGCAGGAGCATCGCTCACTCACCAAGCGAGCCAGCGCATGGAGCAAAGAAAAGACAGCTGGAGAGAGCCGGCATTTAAACTTTGAAATATTTTGATATTGGCTGCGCCAAACATTAATGTATTGATGTGATGAAGTGCACTTGTACATTATAACGGACCTTGAGCAGATAATATCTTGTCCTTAGGTAGCTGAGGCATTTATTAGATTTAATGCAAGTAGATAATTTAATTCAGTCTAGATTAGACAGGTTTTCTTTCGAGAGGGAAAATGGAAGATAGGCACCCTCCTTTGTATTATTGTATTAAAAAGGGGCAGATTAGCATTGGAAGCAGTATTAGCATTCAAGAGCAAGAAGAGAAAGCAGAGAACTGTTGAAGGATCCCCATGTATAGATATTGAATTAATAGGAAGGCTTTGATTCAATTCCATGGCTGTGATTATTCTCTGTGTATTGTTGATATTATGCTGTTGCATACTCGCTTCTTTTTACACCTTTGTTGTATATGTTGTGTATGTGATTTCATGGCAGATTAGAAATCTGGGAGAGAGGCGAGAATGAGTTTCAGTTGTTTCTTTGTTTCGAGCCAGGAGATTCATGCATAGAGTGCAGTTGAATTCCTCCGCATAGAGTGAGTGAGGAGCTCTACAGTTAAACTCTTATTCTCCTCTACCAGGATTGTGTTGGGTTATTCGAACCATGCAGGTAAAGAGCAGGTTGAATTGAAGTCTCAGAGGAAAGTCTGGGGAAAAGGAGTACAGGAAAGTATTGATTCAATTCCATGGATGTGTTTATTCTCTGTGTGCTATTGGCATTATGCCTTTGCATAGTTGCTTCTTGTTACGTATTTCTTTCATATGCTATGTATGTGAGTTTATGGAAGAATTGAAATCTGAATGTCTGAGTGAATGAGTTTTAATTGTTTCTCTAAGTGAACCAGAGAATTCCTGCAAGGGTTCAGTTGAAATTGTCCGCAAGAAATGCGTGACTGCGGGGTTGCTTGGAGGAAGCTCTTATCCTCATCTTAGGGGTGCATCAAGGATAAAGGGGACGTGAATTCCACAGAGCAAACAGAAGAAAGTTCGAAGGTTGGTGAAAGCAGAAGCGTCGAAGAATCACGAGGAGCGCGATTCAAGGTCGTGGATTGAGTGTTTCGAGAGCTCGTTAAGTAAAGCTCTTGATTCACGTAGAGGAAATCGCGGGATCGCGAGAAGAAAAGTCCCGGTGTTTCCGTGCATGGAATGATTCATAGTCAAGTTAACGCGGCAAGAAATCTCGGGACATCGGGTCTCGGGAGTTGAAGGGACAAGCATTTGGTCTCACAAGTTGCGAGGTCGCGGGGAAGTGAGGTCACGAGATCGGCATCTCGAATCTCGGGAGTTTGAAATCCGAGGCCTTAGTACTCCGATTGGAGAAAAGCGATAAGGCAAAGGTCCCGATAAGTGAGAGGAAAGTCAACGTTGACTTACCTCGGGTCTCGGGGGTCCGAAGGGGACATTATCCGACCATTTAATTTGTGAGAGTCGAGATCTCGAACTCTCCTATTAAATCACCATGGGAGTAGCGTGGAAAGAGCTGTGGGTTGCGAACTTCCGATAAGGAAGTAGAAGAGTCTTAGAACTCTTCGGGCTGAGAGGAAGAGGGTCCTGGTGAGGCAATCATGCCTCGTGGGAGGCAGGTTGCGTCACCTGTGATGGTGTTGAAGCGACCCTCTCCTTGTACACTTAACTTCGATAATGGATCATGGCATGTGATTTATGTCTTTCTTTTTTATTTCAATATCTGTGATGTTTACTGTTGTGTATGTTAGGTGGGAAGTCATTTGATAGAGCTCCTATTACAAGCAGCCTTCATACAACCTCCTATTGATCAGTCCACAAAAGGACCTCCAGAAATTAGACCTGCATTGAAGCACACATTGAGGACAGTAATGATTGGCACGTAATAAATCTTTCCTATACGAATTTTGAGTTTATTACTTTGTAATTTACTTGCACCATGATTTATTATTATTTCTTTTTGTAAAGTCTACTTGAGGAAGTTATTTAATCTTGAATAACAATTCCTATTCATAAATATTTTGTTGTTTTTATTATACTCAGGAAGGTTTTGAAGATATTTGGTGTTATAGAATGTGATCCAATGGTGAAGAGGGGACTTGAAAGAGCGATATGTTGAAAATCTAACCATATTATTGAGGGATTATTTAAATTGTCGAAGATTAATTTTTTATGTCGTCATTAAGTAGTAATAGATTTTTGGAAAACGTTTCTCAAGATATCAAACTTTATTTTTCTATAGATGGTTGCCTACAGAACTGAGGAGTTTGAGAAAGTGTGATCTCTTGAGATGTCCATTTTATATCTTTTGACAGGACTTTGAGAAGAAAGAAAGAAATCTTTAAAAATGCATTACTCTTTTACTGTTCCTTACTATGAATGTTTATTTGCCTTTATAGGCAAGGCACATGGTGATCCCTTACATGCCAATGTTGGTCAAACCTATTCTTTGGATAGGGTATTAGTTTGTTCTGCAAGAGCTTTGGCATAATAAAATTCCTATTGTCTTCATTAAGTTTTGAAAGGAAATTTGTAGTTACACGACAAACCAGTGATGTTTGAGTTTGTTGGAGGGTTGTGTAGGCAGATGCCTTACTCTTAACAAAGTGCATGAGAAAAGCATATTGTAATTCGGAAAAATCTTGGCTATTTTATGAATTTTTGTATTGCAAAGATTATCAAAGGAATAAAATAGAAAATATTTTGTATGAAAATAAAAATTGCCATCTATTTCCAATGGGACAACAAACAGAAAAATGCTACAGAGGCCTCTCAAAAGTTTCAACTCACTTTACAAGCATTCAACCTGCTATTAAAAATTGTAGCCAATGAAAAATCTGTGCAGTAAATATAATTGTATGTCTTGATTGTATTTTCTTTAATATTGTCCCTGTTGTTTCAATATAGGATTGTTGTTTCTAATTTGCATTTGTTCCATTCAATTTGTTGGTAATCAATACTATATATAACTTTCTTTGGTATGCCGATTGTTTTGAAAAGGAGCATGGTATTAAAAACAACTACTCTAATTCATTCTAGGTATGATAAGGGAGGTTATTTAATCTTGCCTTCTTATGTAATGCGCATACATGGGGCAAATAAGCAACGACAAGCAATGAAGAGAGTTCAAAGGAACAAGATAAAGAGAGTATATCAGGTATGGATTTAGTGTGATATTGTTGCATACCTCAATTCTTATAGACATAGCTTGAATGCAAGGTGGAGCGTGGTTGGCCCACTGGTTTGTAGAGGCAATTTAATGTGTGTTATATGTTCATTTCCCTTTTGGATTTAATTTGTACCTGTTTCAAACAACATACTAAATCTTGATTAGCTAAGGTTTCTATCACCTTATTGAGCTCAACTTTTTGTTGTATATCAAGTGATTCTGATTTGACTACATATTTAAGAGTTCTTATTTTTCCCTTTGTAGGCATTGGATACACTTGCTCAACAAAATGGAGAATTAATAAAAGAATTATTGATGTGGTAGATAGGATTTGGGCAGGAGCAGGTCGCCTTGTAGACTTGATTGATTAGGAGGATGTAAGTTGATTTTCTTTTTTCAGTATTTGCCGTGATTTTAAATGGATTGTGATATTCTGTATAATATAGTATCAATGATTTTACATATTTGAGACAAAAGTGTAGAAAATGTAGAGATTTGTACTGTTTGTGCATCATCAAGCATGGTTTGTTGATGAAGTGCAAATGGCTTGGCAGGTGCCCATTCCTGAGAAACCGGATACAGAAGATGAAACATAGATTAAACATTGGAAATGGTGTTTAAAGAAGGCAAAGGAGACAAATAGTGAGAGGCACTCTCAACGTTGTGATGTAGAATTAAAACTTACCGTAAGATACTCCACATTACTCTTACATCTAGCTTACTAGATTTCTACATAAATTCTTTGATTCTAGTATGTGATTTCAAGTTATTGTTCTTTGACTGGATCATGTTGCAAGGAAAATGAAGGACGAATAATGTTTTTACTATCCACATAACTTGGATTTTCGAGGGCATGCTTACCTGATGCATCTATATTTAAATCATATAGGTTCATACATGTGTCGAGGACTTCTAGAATTTGTTGAGGGTCGACCATTAGGAAAGATAGAGATTTATTGGCTTAAGATACATTTGGCTAACTTATATGGTGGTGGTGTAGACAAATATTCTTTTGAGGGCTGACTAACATTTGTTATCAAAAAATGATATGAAAAATGGCTGTGATGTTCATTCACTTAATATATCTACTACACAGATTAACTGTGTATATGACAATTAACATTGGTTGTTATTTGAAACTAAACTTGGAATATATATGTGTTGTATATCTGCAGGCCAAATCTGCTATAGTTGTTGAAGTATTTAAATTTGTCTTTTTTCGCCCCTTGTTCTGACCGAGTATTGGGATATTGAATTTTA
>ML778131.1:2915277-2931735 GCA_009831015.1 Picea engelmannii
CATGTTCAAGACATCGATCTTGCCACGTTCAAGACATCGGTCTTGCCACCTCCAAGACATCGCAATAACGATGAAATCTATGTCATCGGAAAAGAGACTTCATGTGAAATGACGTTTGAGGGGGTCCATTGTTTGTCATTCTCAATAACGATGAAATCTATGTCATCGGAAAAGAGACTTCATGTGAAATGGCGTTTTAGAGGGTTCATTGTTTGTCAGTCTTGCCACGTTCCAGATGTCTCTCTTGCCACGTTTAAGATGTCTCTCTTTCCACATTCAAGACGTTGGTCTTGCCACGTTCCAGACGTCTCTCTTGCCACGTTTAAGACGTCGGTCTTTCCATGTTCAAGACATCGATCTTGCCACGTTCAAGACATCGGTCTTGCCACCTCCAAGACATCGCAATAACGATGAAATCTATGTCATCGGAAAAGAGACTTCATGTGAAATGACATTTGAGGGGGTCCATTGTTTGTCATTCTCCTGACAATATAAAGTGGCAATTGCGTCGAACGCGCCGTCAGAATTTGACCCAAATGTACTAGTGTATGGAATCTCTTCATTGTGCTCATGGCGTAAAATCTGATTGGTTTCTTACATGTATCTCAATGATTCCTCGAGCTAGTAAGAATACCCACATAGTGGATTCATCTCCCATGAAATATCATGAGGATTCTCTAAGATTTATTTTGCATATTCTATTGGTCGGTGTGAAGCCCTACTCCCTGATTTTTCACCCATATTCCATTAACATGTGATGAAGTGATAGCCAAATCATCTTGGAGACATCAAAAGACTCATGATGATGAACAAGAAAAGTACATTTTATCAAATTCATTACTTGTAAAAATCAATAGTATGAAGGAGGATTAATACACCCTTTGTGCAATTGTCAAAGATAGCTTCCCACGATCATAGGTAGACAATTGAATGGATATGGAAAATAAATTTTTAAATCGCAAAAAAGTGTCGATTTTGTTTCCTCTAGTCATCAACAGTTGCAAGATGTTTAGGATCATATCCTGGCACTTAGAGTGCAATATCCTAGGATTTTAGGAGCACAATCAATAAGCTACAAACATGCATAGGGTGAGATTTTTTAGGCTCAAAATGAGCATCCCATATTTTAGGGAATTTGTAAATAGATGGAAAGTTATTTCAAGGTAGAATATCAATCATGAAATCATGTTTTGTATTAAGAGTTTCTTGGTCAGCTCCAATTTCGAATATAGTGGGCATAACACCCCTATTTTTGGCACAACTCAACAATCAAAAGATTATTTCAAAAACACTTGGTAGCCATGGGATTTAGAGGATCAATCAACATTCCAAATACGAGGATTTTTCACCAACAACACCAATAGCTTGAGACACCTATTGCAACCTTGTTCATTTCAAGTTTATATTTTATGTTTTTTATCTGTTTTATTTCCAGAAAATCAACAACATGATGGTTATTATTTTTATTATTTAAACATGTATTTTGTAATTAGAAAGGGTTCGGTCCGAGGAAGACTCTCCTGGGAATTATTGTACAACATATTTTTTTGAGAATAATCAAAATGCCTGGATCATAAGTACGAGGACATTGACCTCAAAGATTCATGTGATGATGTTTTCCTATTTGTGTTTTTATGGTGAATGTTTTTTTCTTTCTAAGTGAATTCATATGAATATCTTGTGTTCTAATATTTGAATAATATAGTTGATGCAGAATTCATCCACATTCTGATGCTCTGTTGTGTATATTCAAGTATTTTCAACTTTTCCCTCTAAAGCTACTATAAAATTCACCCTTTTCTAGGTTCTCTACTGTAGTGGACTGTAAATCTCTATTCTGCCTTCAACTTGATATGGTTTTATGACTAAAAATTAATTTTCTACCTTTCCTTCAAGTAGATTTTGTTCTATTAACCAAGTATCCAACATATTTTGATATCAGACTTATGATTCCATTCTCAGTGTTCCTTTTCCTCTTTCCACTTTCCCAACCATTCTTACCTAAGTATCTGAACATAAAGATTAAATTGCATTGAGGGAGCCCCCTCTGGTTGGAAAGGCCAGTTTCTAGCCTAAAGTATATTTGAAGGTTACCTCTAAGTTTCCCTCTCACAACCAAGGGAAATTAGAGATTGATAAAAAAAAATATAGGGAGATTTCCATCCAGAACCTCAATGCATCCTAGATTGGAAAGAAGCAATGCTATGAAATCAATCCATCATGTAGGTCAAGGTGCAATGGAATCACTTTGGAGAAGATGAGGCTACATGGGAGCTAGAATATTCCATGACATTGGCATACCCATTTTTTTTTTCTATATAACTATATATACATGGTGTTTTAAACATCGAGGATGGTGTTTTTTTAAGGGGGAGGGGAATATAACACCCTATTTTCTCCCACGATTGTAATTATTCTTAATACTTCATATGATTTTGTTTATGAAGATTGTAATAATGTTTTGATCAAGGAAAACACCAGACAGCTGACTGAGAAAGGAAGAGCCTTGAGAGTAATGACCATGATATCACATTTGGAATTGGTGAAGTGGGTTAGTGATGTGTAGATGAGATGTTCCAGTAAAGAAAATATGAAGCTTTCTTATGCTTTTAAACATGAACTCACACCTACTAGCGTACCCATATCAATAGGAAACCACATGACCAATTATGGAGGCTAGATAAATGGTTGAGGAAATTAGTAATTGTTGTCAGTTTGGTCTCTTGGAGAAGGAAAGGGTCAACTAAATGACCTGACGTAGAGGAAACCATAGATTACCCCTCCAAGGATTTGAACTTCAGACAAAAGGTGGAATTTGATAGAAGCCAAGGGAGTCCCAAGGATTGGTGAAGAATAGACCAAAGGTGAAAAAATCATCTAGACAGACACAGATACTTATGGAGAAGAAGGGGGAAAGGAACTTATACACAGACCAAAAAAGGAAGAGGGAAAGAAGCAGAGGTGGAAAATATTGAATAGTTAGTCACTAAAAGTGGAATCAGAAGAACAGAGCACACAACAAATATAAAAAAATACTATGAGAAATAGTACATGATCCATGAGCTTGCAGACAAAGAGAACGTAGTGAACAAAGATGTTCACTAGCATAGATCAAAGGAAAGAAGAAGTTGGAGATATTTCATTGAAGAAAATGGGAAGCTTGTCCAATTTAATGATCATCACCCTAAAACATGGATGACCTGGATCTAGACTAGAGCAATAAAGGGCCACAACTTGGTACTTATTGTATAAAAACTGACAAAGGTAAGGGGAGGTCACCGAGGGACTGTACAATAGAGAAGGGGATCCCTTGTGGAAAGGAAATCTAGTTGATAAACCTATGGAATCCCTTAGCTCAATGGGAAGGGGGTAAACTTCTACTATTGTCAGTGGAGGAAGGAGAGTAACCTTTCTAGATCATATGAGTTGAAAAGACCAGCTGAATCATTCCATTTTGATATCATGACTTGGTATGAGGGTGATGTACTATAGGAAGGAACTCTAAAGTATTTCCTAAGGTTGGGAGGAAATGCATCCTCTCTCAGTCATTTGGTTATGAACATTTCCCCTGAATAGATAATTATATAATGTGACTTTTTGGTATGTTTTAATGATTTAAACATGTCTTTGCTTGATTAACTAGGAAATGTGAATGCTTGTAAATGATGAGTTGAATTCCTGATTAAAATGGAATGTACTAGAATCAATAATTGCTTGATATGTTATAGTCATGAAAATGAACCAGTATAGGTAATAAACTTTAAGACCTGAGAAGGTCACCTATTTTAAGTGGAAATATTGTAAGATATGCAAGAATCTTCCTATCGACAAAGTTAGGGAGTCTTCAACAATCTCATAGTAGGCTCCAAACTCCTATAGGTATGGTAAGATCTAGAAGAACCCAAAAATTGACTAAGTCTCGAAGTTGGAGCATTATCTAGTAGAAGACCCTGTGTTGAGTCAAGGACACTTAAAACCATCAATTTGGTAATGCATGTAGATCTCAACCCTTCGTCGAGGAAGGAATCATTGTTGAGAGATATCAAGTGTCGAGACAGAAGTAAAGTCCGATGATGATGATGACTTCGATATGGGTTGAGGAACATCGATTTGTCAGGAGTGACTTCGGTGAGATTTGGACCATTGGTACTTGTCATATCGTCATCAGGGTATAGAAGGTTGGCGATGTTGGATAATGGTTCGAAAGAGCGCTGCCGACAATGAACATTTTGAACAAGAAAGAGATTCGTCGATCGACGTAATGGTGGTATTGAATTCTTATCCATATATTACTATTGGTTCCATTTAAGTGAGGAAAAGGGATTGTGACATCATGATCACGTGGTGTGCCAGCATGGAAACCAACATTGCTTCGAGGGGGTGACAGGTGTAACCAGCTGAATGATCGATGGGATGAGAGTGGTCTCAAAGGGGCATGGAGCCCTTAAGTATTCAATTACAATATAGACCTTCAGATATAGATGCCATTAGATCCCAGCCATTCATTGGAGGTTGGAGAGCATGGACTCAGAATAAGTTCGAAAGAATGGAATGATGACAAGAAGGGATTAGAGTAAATGAAATTCGTTGGATGGTAGAGAGGTGAGATGAAATATCAAACATGGATCTGTGTAGACCCCACCCATTCACTATAGAATAGCTTAAGGGGATGGGTGTTATTCACCATGTAATATGGAGTCACCAACACTATTTGAGCCATTCACTATCGAAACCCGAGGGTTGTTAGATCCAAGGATTAGACCTACCAAGGTAATCGTCGTCAGAACAAGATTGTTTGGGTAAATGATATCTCATGGGAGATGGACGCTGATGATGACAAGGAAATGTTTGGTGAAGTTAGAACCAATGAGTGGTAATACAAAGGGTAGGTGACGCATCAACATCATGTTAGTATCACGTCGGATGACACAAGTGGTAATTAGTCAGGTGGATACCACATGAGAGTAAGGTGGATTCATCAATGTGAGTATGAAATCTTCTGGAGCATGTAACTTTAGATCCTAAGTTTAGAATTGGGAATGGTTATAGTCGTTGGAAAGTGCTTGATCCAAAATGGATCCAAGAACTAAAATGGATCCAGGAAGGCCTAAAAATAAAAGTTCTCTGAATCTCTTCAAAATAGACATGTGCTTAGGCCTCGTCGATACAAACCCAATGCATCTTGAATGGGCTCAAACGAACATTGTATGCGAAAGATATCATGGTCTGTTCGATTTTCCAAACAGGCAAAAGTTTTGCTGATTGTATAGTTCGTACAATGCTGATGTGGCAGCTGGAAATACAGTCCATAAGGCCGTACAAGTGATGTGGTAGTGAGTTGGAACATTGATAGGGTACAAATGTAGGTAGACAGGTGGTCAAATTGGATGTTGACATGTGGCAGTTAGTGGGCAAATGTAATGGTGCCACGTGGCCCAGTTTTGGGCTGCCAGGTGGCACCCCTCCATAGGTTGGCAATGGTAAAATGGTATGGAATCCCATGGAGTCGAACACATGACCTATGGTTTGGGTGGAGCGATTTGGTAGGGCCAGGCTACCATCCCGCCCACAGGGTATTACCTACAACTATATCGTTTTGCATATATTTGAATTACAGTAAATGATTTTCGGGTAGAGAAAAAGGGTTGGGGCCTAGCCCCAGCCCCCAAAGTGACACACTTCATATAAACATACTCTATGACCACACTCTATACTTTGGCTCAGACTGTGTTAATTAGCTTCGTTTTGGAGTTAAGCCCCGACAAGTTTTCCATACGACCTCTACCATGTGACCCAGACTACCCCTCCTTTGATGCTTAGTGCAGATATATGGGGATAGTTCCTGGTTGAAAAAGATAGCCCCCCAACCAAGGCATGTATCCAGGAGCTAGACTAGGGGCCTAACCAGTTTGGTGCATGTGGAGACTTAGCTCAAGGCCACATGGGCCCAACCACATGACCGAGAGAAAATGGAGGAGGGTGCCAATGAACCAACACAAATGTCTAGCCACATGGAGAGTGTGCATGTGACCAGGAACCTCAGGATATGTTATATTATGATTTTAATTGATTTTTAGCCTGGTGTTGGGAGATTTTGGCCATTTTTGGAGGATTTGGAGCTCTGTTTTAGGCCATATATTGAGGGGAAGTTGGGATTTTTTTTCCAAATTCAAGCCTATATAAACCAGAGGTTTTTGGAAGCCTTAAGGGAGGTTTAGAAAAGGAAAATTCTGAAGAATTATAAATCCAAAGCCATTTTTATGCAGGGAATCCATTGAGGAGAGCAATTTTGCAGGCCATTTATGGGAGCTTCGTTCATCCGTTTTCAGTGTCCTCAGTTGTGTCAGGCTCTTGAGATCTAATATAACGCAACCATATCAGTTTGTAATACACTTGGAACTTTTGTGATGTACTTTTGAAGCTTTGAAGAGAAATAAGAAAACCTCACCCACTGAGACAAAGGCCCAGAGATATAGGCGATATTGTTGAACTTCGTTATCAACTTTTGTTGTGATGGTTTGTTGTTTATTTATGGTTATTTCCACATATATATATTATATTATGGATTCCATGTTTCATCATTAATTATTACTCTTTCATCAAATTTCTAAATGGTTAATGAACACATGTTTTAAAACTCAACCATTGTCTTTAAAAGATCTTTTCAGATCAAGTGGTATCAGAGCTAGTTAACGGTTTGTTTTTGAGTTTGCATGATTACCAAGGAAAAGCTGAATAGTGGTGAAGGCGAGATTGTTGAAGAGAATCCTGAGATTGGATCGAGAAAGAGAACTTCTCAAAGTGAGAATATGGCATTGAAAGATGGACTTTCTCATGAGGAGAAAGAGTTTCAAAAGAATTTCTTCGCCATGTCGGACATGGTGAAGGTTCTATATGATGATTACTTGGATCGAAAGAGACCGATTCTAGGTGAATCTTTAAAGTTAAAAAGTGAAGAAGGAGAGGATCCTCCTCAAACTCCTCCTTCACCCCTTTCTTTTCCATCAACTTCTTCTTCTTCAAGTTCAAGTTCCAAATCCACCGCAAGAAAACATTCTCATAAACATAAAAATGAAATTCCTTTACTTAATATTGATGTGAAGTTTGAATTACCCATGTATGATGGTGAAGTCAATGTAGATAGGCTTGATAACTGGGTTAGACAGATGGAGGTTTATTTCAGTGTGAAAAAAATCAAAGATGAGGCCACTGAAATCAAGTTGGCATCGCTTTGACTCACAGGCCCAACACTCATATGGTGGCAAAGAAAGTTGCAAAATGGCATGCCAAAAGTGGGTAATGTATTTCCATCATGGAAAGTTTTTATTTCTACACTTAGAAAACAATTTTATCCTTTGTTTTATAAGTAAAAGGCTTTAATTGAATGGAAAGGTCTTAAACTAACAAAGGGATAATCAATGCAAGAATACACACATGAATTTCGTAAGATGGAATTAATGTTATACATTCCATTACATACCCAAGAAACTCTTATGAAGTATATATGAGGTTTACTTGCACATATTCGTAACACTGTATTTATGTTTGGACCTACTAATCTTGATGAGGTTTATGTTCAAGGGACATACATTGAAGCAGGGAAAACAAGAGTTGGTGTATCAGGGGAATCTTCTTCCAGAAGAGAGGACAAAAGGAAGTGGAATGGAAAGAAGGCAAATTCACTGGCAAGAAAGGAAGAGAAGATATCTTGCAAGCATTGTAAGAAAGAAGGGCATGGTGAGGACCATTGATGGAAATTGCATCCCGAGAAGAGACCGAAATGGTTCAAAGAGAGGAAAGGGAGGTAAACAGTTGCAACAACATCAAGACCAATAGAGTTGGGTGATGAATCTAAAATTTCAGTGGTTGGTTTGATAGGTAAAATTGGTGATGGATTTGATTCTAGAAGTAAATTTTTTCAAATAAGGGTCATTATGAGGCATACTAAGGTCAACACATTGATAGATAATGGATCTCAATCTAACTTGATTTCAAAGGAAGTGGTTAAACAATTGGGATTAAACACTCAGATGCATCATAATCCTTACTCACTTAAATGGATAAGCAACAATTATAAATTGCACATAACAAAGCAATGCACATTAAAGTTTGAAATTTCATCTAAGTTTGTGGATGAGGTAACGTGTGATGTGGTGCCACTCAATGAATGTGGAATTATCTTAGTAAGTCCTTATTTGTATGATCGCAAAGAAATGTTCTATAGGGAACATAATCAATATCACTTAATCAAAGAAGGCAAAGAATATCTTGTACATGCTCATCATTTAAAAGAAAATCAATCTCTTCAAACAATGGAACAATTAAGAAAGGAAGTTGATGCAAGCAACACAACTATAATTGTCTCAAATCAAACAATTGATCTTAATCAAGAACATGAGATGATTGTAGAATGGAATTTCAATCATACTTTGCTTCAAGATAAGCTAATGTCGTGCAAGTAATACAAACATATTAGCTCATTTGTAGTCATATTTATGATATTATCATTAGTAATGTTGTCAACATGCATGATAGTGGCTTCAACAAGATGTGAAAGAGTACAAGTGGCTAACAATATGTTGTCAATTATCATGGTTGTTTTACAGTTGATCTTGATGAGACAGGTGCACATGACAGAGTTTAAAGACAAAGAACAAGTGGGGTGGCCTATCCTACACTTGATGACTGGTTAGTAACCTTTTGGAGGACCAAAAGGTATTAGTGGGGAGGTGTGATCCAATATGGATCTAGGAACCAAAATGGGTCTAGGAAGGCCTAAAGATAAAAGTGCTCGGAATCGATTCAAAATGGACGTGTCCATAGACCTCACTGATACGAACCCAACACAACTTAAACAAGCTCAAACAAACACCGTAAGAAAAATATATAATGGTTTGTTCGTTTTTTCAAACAAACAATTTTTTTTCTAACTGTACAGTCTGTACAGTGTGGATGTTGCAGATGATTGTACAATCCATAAGACCATACATGTGACGTGGTAGTGAGTTGGCATGTTGACAGGGTAGACACATAGGCAGACATGTGGCAGTTAGTGGGAAAATGTAATGGTGCCACGTGGCCCAATATTGGGATGCCACATGGCACCCCTCCATAGGTTGGCAGTGGTAAAATTGTATGGATTGATGGGGAGTCAAACCCATAATCTCCAGTCTAAGTGGAGCGATTTGGTAGGGCCAGGCTACCAGCCTGCCCACAGGGTATTTCTTACAACTATAATGTTTTGTATATATTTGAATTGCAGTAAAGTATTTTTGGGCGGAGAAAAAGGGTTGGGGCCTATCCCCTGCCCCCGATGCAACACACTCCATATAACCATACTCTATACTTTGGTGCAAACTGTATTATGTAGCTCTGTTTTGGAGTTGATCCCCAACACGTTTTCCATACAACCTCTACCATGTGACTCAGACTACCCCTCCTTTGATGCTTAGCGCGGATATATGGGGATAGTGCTCGGTCAGTCGGGCTATCCCACCAACCAATTCATGTATCCAAGAGCTATCCTAGGGTCCTAACTGGTTTCGTTCATGTGGAGACTTAGCTCGACGCCACATGGGCACAACCACATGACCGTGAGCAAATGGAGGAGGGGGCCAACTAACTAACACCAACGCCTGGCCACATGGAGGGCGCACATGTGACCAGGAGCCCGAGGATCGGGGGGTTGTGCCCTATGATATCCCCAAAGTGGGTTTTTAAACCTTATATGATGATTTTAATTGATTTTTATCCTGATATTGGGACATTTTGTCCATTTTTGGAGGATCTAGAGCTCTTTTGGAGGCCATACCTTGGGGGGAAGTTGGGATTTTGTTTCCAATTTCAAGCCTATATAAACTAGAGGTTCTTGGAAGCCTTAAGGGAGGTTTAGAACAAGAAAATGATGAAGAATTGTAAATACAAAGACATGTTTATGCAGGGAAGCCATTGAGGAGAGCAACTTTTTGTGCCATTTCTGGGAGCTTCGTTCATCTGTTTTCAGTGTCGTCAATTGTGTCGGGTTCTTGAAATCTAGAAGAACATAGCCAGATCAATTTGTAATACATTTGGCACTTTTGTGATGTAATTTTGAAGATTTGAATAGAAATAAGAAATCCTCAGCCATTGAGATAAAGGCCCAAAGACGTAGCCGATATTTCCGAACTCCGTTATCAAATTTTGTTGTTATGGTTTGCTTTTTCTTTATGCTTATTTCCAGATCTATATATTCTATTATGGCTTCCATGTTTCATCATCAATTCTTCCTCTTTCATCAAATTCCTAAATGGTTAATGAACACATGTTTTAAAACTCAACCATTGTCTTTAAAATATCTTTTCAGATCAGTGCTTGATGAGTAGAATCCATCTAGGGTCCTTAGAAATATAGAAGAACTACATCGAAAAGGAAAATTTTAATATCCCACAAACCTAAGAGAGGGCTATGAGTTTCGGTGTGTTACAATAAGTTTTCAAAGAGTAATAAGCCAAGGTGAAGGTCGCTAGAATCCAATCTAAGGAAAAAAACCAACGATAGAAACAAGTAATAATACTCAATTCTTATGGAAAGCATACCCATGCTCATGTGTGATTGCAAGCATGGCCTCCAATCAAGTACACTATGGATTCATGAAGAGTGTATATATGGAAAGCAGTGATCATGGCCACGAAAAAGATACATAATGGATCCATGTAAAACATATATCATATCCATGAAAGAGATACACAATGGATCTATGTTTCAGAATTAGTGAAGGATATATAGAGGCAAGAGCTAGGTAACTGATCCTTCACAAGTACCGATGTGAGGAGTGGTACTGTCCAAACACAACTCGGGCATCAACATAAAAGAGGTGATGCTACTACGTTCCCAAGGACTTCAAATAAACCATCATGGTACGATTCCTCACTATGAAAATATATGAGTTGAAGTTGAAGATTGTGAGACACTATTAGATTACCAATCATTGAGGTATACTATTAATAAACATGAGACAACCCACCGATAATGATAATGGGTGTCAAGGTACCTAATACAATATAAAAAGTGTGAATAGAGGATCTGATGTCAAAAACTTGGTAGAATATATCGATTAGGGGACATTGATGTATTCCCACTATTAATAGCGAGGGAAACTACCACTGATTACTGCAAGCCCCAAGGTACTAATAATGACTCTAGATCCCTATCCTAGAGAAAGATGTGCTGAAGTCAATAGGAAGAGATCTACTAGAAGGAGGGAATTAGGGTATCTGCCATCAACCAACATGATGATTAGCATAAGGTGAAATATTGGAACGACTCAAACAATATATTTAAAGTACCAACATGAAGTATGTCTCCTGCATGCACTAGTTGTAAGTAACACACAAAACAGACCCTCTGAATAACAACCAATAATGAATATTACTGACAAATGCAAAGAAACCACCAATGAGGAGAAATGGAATCCAAGGTACTACACAAATTCTAATGTGTGAATATTTTTCTTTCCATCGAACACAAGGTAAACCACTCAGTTAGATACCGATGATGGAATGTCATATACTGAGCACAATGTCACCTATCAATGATCTAAATAGGGCTAGGGAACGACTCTAGGTCAAACTCTTAGAGCAATTTTTCATAGTTGATAAGAGCTTAACTCGTCGATAAGAAGTCAATGGGGACCTTCCATACCAACATGCGTATAGGACAAAGATACTTTTGATTTTGAGATTTACTTGACATATGAGAAGTTCAACTTGCAAAGCCAAGAATTCTGCAGAATGAACAACACATGCTAAAAATTCCTCTGAACAAGATAATGAAAAAATGTGTGATTTAGGCAGCACAGAATGAAAATGAACACTGACATAAGTATATGATGAAGGAGGAAACAACAAACTCTCCATAGTGATTGGAAGAGTAACCGGTCATAGGAGTAAAATCTTTGTGTAACCCGTTCAATTTCCTAAAGTCATACTAACCCAAATTTTTGAGACTAGACTCAATATTTTTTTATTTGTTTAGAGGTGTCTCAACTACTTCCAATAATGGTAAAGAAGACTCATTCCCATGTTCTTTTTTTATTATTTGATTTTTTTTTCTTTTTCATATTGGAAATCCTGAAAAGGAATAAAATAATGATAAAATACATGGAGGAAATGGGTGTCTCAAGCACGCAAACTAGTTCTAAGAACAAGGAACATACCTATGCTCAATGTAAGGAAGCATGTGAAGGATATGGAAACTTAGTGTAATGTTTCCTCCTAGGGTACATGTGTCAAATTGAAAAGGAAAACATTGCAAGGCTACCAATTGATAAGAATGCATAAGCAAATGGTTAGGAAACATCAAGTTGAAGCCGACATTAGGGTCAAAAGAGTGAGCAGTAAGTATGAAATGAAATTGCAAATTAAACACAAAAGTATGGGATCCCCGTGGGTAAATAGCTAGAATAATATTGAGAATAATATGAGGTTATAATGCAATTTCATGGTGGGACTAATAGAATTCCTAATCCTAAGAAAAACTTTAGCATGGGAAGAAAAAGGAAAAGCACATGCTATCTAGGATTCCCATGATGGTAGGATCTACCACGAAATGAACGACACTTAAAATCGATTGGAAAGACTTGTGTCGCTAGTAAGTGGGGTTGAACCTAAGGAAAATGTATAATGGGTGTTGAGCCTCATTTTTGTCACCTCCAATTGCCTTATCTTGTCCCATATCCTGACCAATTTTTCCTCATACATATGCACTATGTTTCTATTTCCTCAACATACATGTCGTTTAGAAATTATTGTGTATATATGAGGTAACTCACGTTGAAAGAATAATTTGTTTGATTTCTTAATTAAATTGGGAATAAATTATTGTTGTTTATGCTTCTAATTACTTTGATTAGTTTAAGCAGCGTTCATGACAAGGCTTTATCTCATTCAGTACTCATAATCGGGGCTCGCCCGATTCTCTTCCTATTCCGATACTACAATATTGCAACTGTGTTGATCTGGTACTCCTTCTATTCTGGTACTACAATATTGCAACTGTGCTTGTCCGATACCTATTTATGTGCTCATCCGGTACCAGATATAGTTCGAAATTTGAAATGCTTCTAGAAGAAAATCGGGGACATGGGTTTTGTCCAGAACGATGTTTACATGTGGACATGTGGGGCTGAATTCACTCAAATTACACGTGTGGACCTCCTATTCAGGGGGAATGATTATGCAAAAAATAGCAAAAATCTCAAACTACCAACTTGCACCTCGATTTTCGTGTAGATGGGATTAGATATAGAAATTATATGAAATGGGTTTTGTCTAGAATGTCAAAAATTGAGAACATCAAGGGCACTTTTCCAAAATTCAATTTTTTTTAGAAGATAAGGGTGGATCTCTAACTCGAATTTGCCCAAATCAATGAAAAACCCATATTTTTTTAGATTTATCGTAAAATTGTAAAAAAGTTTTCTGAGTTTAGGGATTTAGTTTCATCTATTCCTCCATGGATTTTATGTATAAATAAGACCTCATAGGTATGAGGAAGGGGGAGATATTGAATATACTATTATGCTGAGAAACTGAGTTTTGAATTACTATATACCTATCAATTGAAGTAATATGAAGTTGAGCCTTTGAAATTCATGGATATGATTAAAGTGTGTGTTCTGTAATATCCTAGAGCTACCTGGTTGGTGCGGAAAGGGCCCACCACCCCAACCAAGGTAAGTCTCCTTGTATTTGTTTGTGTATGGATTTGAGCAGGTTATGTGTGTGTGTGAGTAGAATAATTGTGTATTGTAAACAATTCTGAGTGAGTAATCTTTCCTGAGCACAACGTAGATTTCTGAATAGATATTTGTTTATTTTTGGATGAGTGTGATTGAATAGTTTATATTAATCACAGTATATGATTCCATCTTTGTTTTTACAGTGTAAGATTTAGTTGACAAAAACTCTATAGATGTTCATGATTGTTAGATAGGCAATTATCATTTTCTGAGTTTAGAAGCTTCAATATCTGTGTTGTTAGAAGTAAGTGCAGGAACGACCGAGGCTCCATATCTCACCTACATGCACCAAGAATGGAATGTCTTTTGTAATGATTCCTGCGTAGGGATAAAAGTCCTTTCCAAACATTGATTGTGTTATGAGTGGTTTTTCTATTGATTATCATTGAAGTGTGCCTAGATTTGTTTGCTAGTTGTTGTTAAGAGTAGTAGCTACAAATAACTGAGTCAAATTCCATATTTCCATTTCGTGAGCTTGTAAATGGACAAGTCATTATCTGAGAAAGATCTTTTGAATGCATGATTGTTAAGATTTTGTTTGCATGTTTTTCTTTGTAATTTTTAAAATTGTGTGAAAGGAAGAGTATTAAGTTTCAAATGTTTCTTCTTTATGTTATACTCATCAGACATAGATAAACCACATGTTGCTGACACATATAGTGTAACAAATCTATTGATTATGAATCTCGATCGATAATTTATGTTTGGAAATATATTTGATCAGGGGATCAAATTTTGCTGAAAAATTCAAAGTTCTCGGAATCACTTCAAATTGAACGAGAGAATAGGCCTCGTCATTACGAACCCAACACAACTCATTTGGGTTCAAATGGATGTCGGGAGTGAGAGATATCGTGTTCTGTTCAAAATGACAAACAGGCAAAAAAGGGGTGTTGACTGTACAGTCTATACAGTCCGTATGAACGTTGACGTGGCAGGTCGTATGACACGTGGCAGACAACTATTTGCATAGTTGGCAGGTGACATGGCTTGTTTGTAGAAAATGGAATGGAGACACGTGGCCCAATCAATGGCCGCCACTTGTCCCCTATTTATTGGTTTAAAATTTATTTGGAGTCCACCGGAATCGACCCCGTGACCTCCACCCGCATGCAAATCTTTGGAAAAGACCACCTACCAACGCACCACCATAGTGTTTCTTAACACTATATGGTGCAGATTTCATTTGAATTGAAATGTTGTATGTTTGGGCAGGGGGTCGGGTTGGGGCCAAGCCCCAGCCCGTGGTTATGTTGTATTGTAATATGGCCACAGTTTAAAGCCTTTGTGCACACATTTAAAATTAAACCCTGGTCGTATGTTGTGTTGTAATATGACCACAGGCACGGGCATATGTTTTAACATAGCCCTTTTGATATGGCTGCGTTCACATGTTTGTTGCCATATGACCATTGACGCGCGCACGGGTATGCGTTGGTTTGAATTCGGTTCAAACGGTTATGGACCTTACTTTTAAACGCGCGGTCACATGGGTCATATGACATTTCCCTTGACGGTTAGGGGCTAGGTGCACCCATAACCATCATACAGTTTGCATGGTTCGCGCGGTTGCGCCTGATGCCAAGTTTTTACGCTTTAAAATGTGTGTGGGCTAGGTTGAGCCAACAAGGGTGCATTTTGTAGATTCAGAGACAACAAGCTTGAAGGGGGGACTTCCATGAAGCCTATCTTCTTCAATTTTTGGCCAAACGAGGTGCTGAAAAAGCCCAGCTAGCGGTTTTTGGATGTCCTGAAGCCATTGGAGCAGTCTATTTGGCATTTTGAGCATTGTAAAGAACATTTTTGAGCACTTTGAGCAAATAATACAAATGATCCATTGGAAGCTAGACCACGAGATGTAGCCCAAGAGAGGGGTGAACTTCTTTATCATTTGCTATGTTATGTGTTTTCTGTTCACTGATTTTGCTGTTGTTATATGCATCTTGAATGAGTAAATCCTATTTAAGTTGTGTCTCAAAGTTGATCCATTTGCATTTTAACACATAAATTTTACTTGCAAATATTTTCAAGAATACAAGTCTTCTTCATTTTTAGATCAAGTTGGTATCAGAGCATTGGTTTTTGAAGACTTGATTATTTGCAAGTGTTTTGTTTTCTGATTCTCACAAGGTTGAAACTCACAAGAGGAGAAGGTCAACCTGTGGAGCCAAGTTCTCATCCTTCAAGGAGGAGGCATATATCATCACCACAAGTTTCAAGGAGGCATTCACCAAGTATGGCTCATGAAGAGAGTCATGAACATGTTCCTGTAGAAGATGAAGATCTCAGAAAGGATGTCATGGAAATGAGAGAGATGATGAAGATCTTGATGGAAATGAATACAAGGTTGCAAGGTGAAGGCTCCAACCCTTCAAATCACAAGGGAGATAGTGGTGATAAAAATCCAAATGGAAATGGAGGGAATGGTGCTTCTCCACCACCCTCTCCTCCATCTTCTTCTTCTTCTTCTTCTTCTTCTTCTTCTTCTTCTACCAATTCAAGACCGCTTCCGAACTCTCCAAAGGGACATGGTAAAAATCCTTCACAAATTCCTTCATTAAAGCTTGATATTAAATTTGAATTGCCAATGTACAATGGAGAAGTTAATGCTGAGAAATTAGATAATTGGATTCATCAGATTGAGGTGTATTGTAGGATACAAAAAATTCAAGATGATGAAA
>ML778131.1:2933538-2962750 GCA_009831015.1 Picea engelmannii
CCCAAGCCCAGCAATGTGACAGAGGTAAGAAGTTTTTTGGGAGAAGCCCAATATTGGAGGAAGTTTATTGCTAACTTTTCTTCCATTGCAGCTCCATTACATGTAGTGACAAGTGTCAAGCAAGTTTTTCAATGGGGAGGAAAGAAACAAAAGGCTTTTGATACTTTGAAAGAGAAGATCAGTTCAGCGCCAGTTCTTGCACTTCCAAATTTAAGACAACTGTTTGAAATCCAAACAGATGCAAGCAATTATGCAATGGGAGAAGTTTTGCTACATCATGGTAAGCCCATTTGTTTTCATTTTGAAACTTTTAATGGTGTCGTGATTAACTATCCTACTTATGATAAGGAGTTGTATGCATTGGTAAAAGTGTAAAAAAATGGAAACACTATTTGTTGGGAAAAGAAACCATTGTTCACACCGACCATCAACCACTGCAATACTTACAATCACAAACAAAGCTACAACAAGCTAGGCACTTCAGATGGATGGGTTTTCTTCAACAGTTCCCCTTGGTCATCAGGTATAAGAAGGGAATTTATAACAAAGTTGTTGATATGCTTTCAAGGCCTATTATTAGTGCTTCAATTATTCTTAAGTATAGTCCTATCATGCATGAAAGTTATGTTGAGCAATATGCTTTGGATACTGATTTTAAAGAAGTATATGAAACTTTGTGTCATTCTAACCATGTTGAGGAATTGGATTACCATGTGCATGATAATATTTTGTATCATATTGGCAAGCTATGTATTCCACAGGGGGAAAGAATCAACATTATAAGAGAAGCCCATTCTTCTCTTATTGCTGGTCATTTTGGTGTAGGCAAGACAATGGCTAATTTGCAAAGATACTGCTACTGGCTTAAAATGAATGAAAGTGTTTCAAGATATGTTCGAGGATGTTCGTTATGTGCCACAAGTAAACCTAGCAATTGAATGTTGGGTTTGTATACTCCACTTCCGGTTCCTTCTCGTCCTTGGGAAAGTATTTCCATGGACTTTGTAGGAGGTTTACCTATGTCTAGACGTAATCATGATTATCTTTATGTTGTGGTTGATTGATTTAACAAAATGTGTATTTTGATGCCTTGTGCAAAGCAGGTTACAGCTGAACAAATGACACAAATGTTTTTTCAAAATTTTCGGGTGCATTTTGGATTGCCTAAATCGATTATTTCTGATGGGGATTCTTGATTTGTTGGAAGTTTTTGGTCAAGTTTATGGGCACTCATGGACACCAAACTAAAAAAAAGCACAACTTTTCATCCGCAAACAGATGGTTAGATAGAAGTGGTAAATCGAACAATGGTGCATCTTCTTCGTGCTTATTGCAGTAAGCATCCTAAACTTTGGGATGAGTATTTACACTACATTCATGATGCTTACAATTGAGCTAAGCACTCTTCAACTCAAACGTCACCATTTGAAGCATGTTTTGGCTTTTTTCCCAAATCTCCTTTAGATTTTATATTTGGGAAGGATATTGCTATCGATGGTCAATATGACATTGATAGGGCATAAAAGTTCATTGAAAAAATTTGGTCAATACATCAAATGGTGCAAGAGCAGTTGGAAAAGAGTCAAGCCAAGTTCAAGACGAGACATGACAAGCATCATGTTGATCACAGTTTCCAAGTTGGAGATGAAGTTTGGCTTTACATCAGTAAGGAGAGGCTTAAAGGAGAAGGTAGAAAACTCAAACCAATTCGATATGGTCCTTTCAATATTATCGACAAGATTGGTAACAATGCCTTTTGTTTAGATTTGCCTCCTTATATGCAAATGTATGTAGTTGTTAATGTTGAGAATTTGAAATTGTATGAGCCTCATTTGATTGATGATCAAGGAGAGAATGTTCATATTCCTTCTATAGATGATTTTTCCCCAAAATATCTTACAGAACTGCATGAAGACACCATCCTTGATAGGAGAATGCAAACTTCAAAACGAGGAAATGTGGAGTATCTTCGAGTTGGTCTTAAAGGTAATAATCCAAGCAAATCCAAGTGGATTGAGGTTGGAAGAGTGAGGGAACTATACCCTCATCTTCAGATAGACTGAAAATATTCTTTTGGAGGTCCAAAAGCTTTCCAATGGGAAGGTGTGATCAGGGGATCAAATTTTTCTCAAAAATTCAAAGTGCTCGAAATTGCTTCAAATTGAACGAGAGCGTAGGCCTTGTCATTACAAACCCAACACAACTCATTTGGGTTCAAACCGACGTCAGGAGCGAGAGATATCACGTTCTGTTCAAAATGACAAACAGGCAAAAAAGGGGTGTTGACTGTACAGTCCATACAGTCCGTACGGACACTGACGTGGCAGGAAAATATTTTCACAGTTGGTAGGTGACATGGCTTGTTTGAAGCGAATGGAATGGTGACACATGGCCCAATCAATGGCCGCCACTTGTCCCCTATTTATTGGTTTAAAATTTATTTGGAGTCCACCAGAATCGACCCCGTGACCTCCACCCGCATGCAAAGCTTTGGCAAAGACCACCAACCAACGTACCACCATAGTGTTTCTTAACACTATATGGTGTGTATTTCATTTGAATTTAAATGTTGTAGGTTTGGGCGGGGGGTCAGGCTGGGGCCAAGCCCCAGCCCGTGGTTATGTTGTATTGTAATATGGCCACAGTTTAAAGCCTTTGCGCGCACATTTAAAACTAAGCCCCTGTCATATGTTGTGTTGTAATATGATCATAGGCACGGGCATATGTTTTAACATAGTCCTTTTGATATGGCTGTGGTCACATGTTTGTTTCCATATGACCATTGACGCACATGCGAGTATGTGTTGGTTTGAATTTGGTTCAAACGGTTATGGCCCTTACTTTTAAACGCATGGTCACATGGGTCATATGACCTTTCCCTTGATGGTTAGGGGCTAGTTGTGCCCATAACCATCCTATAGTTTTCATGGTTCATGCAGTTTCACCTGGTGCTAAGTTTTTACGATTTAAAATGTGTGTTGGCTAGGTTGAGCCAACAAGGGTGYGTTTTGTAGATGTAGAGACAACAAGCTTGAAGGGGGGACTTCTAGAAAGCCTATCTTCTTCAATTTTTGGCCAAACGAGGTGTCGAAAAAGCCCAGCTAGGGGTTTTTGGACGTTCTGAAGCCATTGGAGCAGTCTATTTGGAATTTTGAGCATTGTAAATCACATTTTTGAGCACTTTGAGCAAATAATACAAATGATCCATTGGAATCTGGACCAGGAGATGTAGCCCAAGAGAGAGGTGAACTCCTTTATCATTTGTTGTGTTATGTGTTTTTTGTTCACTGATTTTGTTGTTGTTATATGCATCTTGAATGAGTAAATCCTATTTAAGTTGTGTTGCAAAGTTGATCCATTTGGAGTTTAACACATAAATTTTACTTGCAAATATTTTCAAGAATACAAGTCTTCTTCATTTTTAGATCAATATTATGCATATAATTGCACCAACAATGGGTCACTGATAATACAAAATGCAAGGAAGAATAAACGTACCTTGTATTCTAGTGGCATGAACATTACCTAACAGAGTCAAAAATAATTTGGACCAACGGATACCAAATAACTATTCTAAACATATTCCCTACAAAATATCAACTCCAACAATAATTTTTTACAAAATGTTTAAACTAAAAATAGTAAAAACTATGTAAAAGTGGGTAAAAAATTCTTTAAACTATGAAACAATTAACCCAAATAACACTTTATTCTAAGTTTTTACCAAATTGGGAAATTTGAGTGGGAAAACATTCAAAAATTCCAGAGCCCATAACTAGAGCTATAGTAGTAATAATCCCTTTCCGTCAAAACTAGGTAAACAAGCTCTTCTCCCTCTTCATTTCTATCTAATATTTTTCCATTTTCTGCAATTTCTTTCTGAGCATTTTTTATTTTCTAAAGGGGAAAATGCATATGTGCATTTCTTTGGCACGGGGCATGTATACATCACCTCATACATGCCTATTACTAGTGGAAGCCACATATATACATGAATTTCATAATAGACAAGAGCATACATGTACACAAGCCTTGAAAAGAAGAGAAATGACTTTTCTTTTTTTTCTTGTAGAGCTTCAAAAATGGTAATTGAGTGGAGGGAGAGGGAACATGAACACATTGAACAAGAAATGATAGACAATCCAGAGGGATTAGAATACCTAAAAAAACATGGATTGATAAAAGTATATGAATTCCCAAACATGCAGGGACATAAAATATTCTTAAGCCTCTTGATCAGTTATTAGAACTCGGACATAGATGCATTCATGATGGATGGTCAGTCTCTAACCATAGAGGTGGATGAAATTTACTTCATCACAAGTATGTTTCATCGATATGATGTAGTGAACCTTAGGTCCTGAGGGGGAATTTGTATCACCATTTTGGACTATATAGCATCCTATTGAACCCCTAGGACTCAATGGGTTTGGATTCAAGTCCTGATTTGTAACATAGAGGACCTAAGTCTTAAAGTAATCCTATAGTCCATTACTAGGATCAAATGATATTCCTATTTACAATAGGAATTGAGGCCACAAATGTTTTATGTTGTTGACTATCTTTGTCTAGTTATATATGACTGGAGTATGTCTTTACTGTAGAGCATGAATACTCAACTCATAGAATGAAAAAATGGAAAGATGAAGACCTTTAGATACAAAAACATTTTGTGCTCTTTCTTATTTGAAAGAGTACCCTCCATGAGTTAACGAGTCTTTATGGTATCCCATAGACTCTGGGAACCATGCGTACTGTGATGGTCCACCTTGATACAATGCATTGGAGGTGGGAGACTAATTAATTCAAATGAAGATGCATTTTATGACTGGTATCCACTTCAGATCATTAGGATCGAAGACTATCTCTATGAGGGGATAATTTTTTCCTAGGATCTAGATATCGGTAAGAACTTTTTAAATTTTAAAAGTATTTCATTTTTATATATTTATTTCAATTATTTCAAGAGGTAATTTTTTTTTTTTTTTTTGGCATGGATTAAATAAAACAAAATATTTTGAATTTGCAAATGTCAGACCAAGATTACCAGAGTGGTAACCTTGTCACCGACGTAGCGTGCATGGTGAAGCATAGCCTAACAGGGATAACGCACAAATAGAGAGGACTTTATATAATTTCCAGAGGAAGATGGACCACATCACTCATCAGATTCCCATGATCAAGATTGAATATTTTCCAAAGCATATGCAACGACATGTAGTAGGTGTACCATGGATGTGGGAATATATGGAAAAAGTTGTAGTGTTCTATAGAGACACACATGCAGGGTCAGGTACCTCAACATAGATTGTATATCATCTTTTTGTATTGGTATATATAGATGGATATTCGTGGTTAGAGACCAAAATTTTGTAACTTATGATCCATATTTTTGTACTTAATGGACATGGAAATAATATATACATATATTATTTTTTCCTCAATATAAATGTGTTATATACAATTATATGTGTGATTTTGGCTTTAAATGTGTGAAAAATGACAACCTAATACATAGTTAGAATATGCATAAAAACAATTCACTTCTAGAAACATGATTATAAGTAATATAATTAAAATGTCATTCTAGAAGACATACCCGAAGGAATCGTCAGAGAAATGTAGGATTTCACACAAGGTATTGACCATTTAAATACAAAATTACAAACTAGGAATCTAGGAGAACTTCTAAACATGAGATACCATGCACAATAACATATCTTAGGAGTTCAATCACAATGTTATACTCAACCACATTATTCATTGTTGGCCCTAGAAAAATGCCTCCATATACAACCACTTGGACCAAAGGTGAATAAATCACCCATGTGGTAGAAGTGAGGTTTTGAGTGTGACGTATTGCACCATCCACAAGACCAACATGGACTAAAGTTTCCATAGGTATCTACCAATCAAGTAGAAACACTATGAGAAACCAAGAACAAAAATAAAGAAAAAATAAAAATGCTATCAATGCACATTAATTAGAAAGGGAAAACGCTTGAGTGATGAGGCTCAAGCATAGTACCTCTTGAGTTAGGGTCCATTTCTAGGATATCGTAGAAAATTAACATCATAATCATACAACACATAATATCCCTTTTGAAGGGCACACCTAAAAATTTAAGGACCATGCCGCATTGGGTTAAACTTGCCTACCCTTAATGCATCTTTGTCTTGATTGTAAATTAGAACAAGGTCACCCTAAAAAAATACTCTTGGGAGAACAAAATTTTCATACTGAGACTTGACACACTTCTCATGAGTCTCATTTATAGTAGAAACATCACAACACTACTCATCCAATTATTCTAAATGAATGAGACATCCTTCTAAATTTGTCATGTCAGGAATAAGCTTAATCACGATCTTCAATGAATAAATTTCACATGCAATAGGTATGACTTCTTCCACCCCATAAATGAGTTGGAAAGGAGAGAAGCATGTAGTTGTATTAATTGAGGTTCGAGGTGCCCATAACATCGGGTAGAGGATCAAATGATAATTAGTTTTACTCTTATTAATAGTTCACTGAAGTATGGTCTTGAGAGAATGTTTTACGGCCTCCACCTGACCATTCTCTTACGGATAATATAGAGAAAAATAATCTTTCTTGAATCCAAATTTAGATGCTAATTCCAACATCATTTAGTTCTAAAAGTGACTACCATGGTTAGTGGAAATATCTCTCGAAACTCTGAACCTGGTGATAACCTGGTTGAATAGAAACAAATATGTTGTCTCATTGTCGTTTGCAAAAATATGCATGGCCTCCATTGACTTTGTAAAGTATTCAATGACCACTATGATATAGCAATGCCCCCTAGCCAAATGCGGGTGGAATGTGGTGAAAGAAATTCCCCACCTTTTAAAAGGACCAATGATGATGACGAGAAATAATGGAGTAGGATGAACACACATTTTATAAGAAAACATCTATGAAGGATGGCACCTTTTAACTGCCTCAAAACAATATTTAAATATTGTCTGCCAAAAGTACCTGACACGTAATACTTTTGGGCTATATCCAACCCAAATAGATGATCGTCACATTCTCCACTATGGAAATTGTTAAGCACAAACTCTGGTTCTTAGTAGGTCAAGTAGTGACACATAATTGAATTGACCCCATGATGATACAATGGGTCATTGATAACAAGGTAACTATTCGTGTGATGGAAACTTTGATGCCAATCATCCTATGAATGATGTGAAGAAAATTTTAGAGTCTTGAGATATATCAAAATATCTCAATACCAAGGATTTTTGGAAGCGATAAGGAAGAGACACTCATTCATAAATGATTCTATAATAACAATTTCCTCATCCTCTTGGGGAAACTATGACATCAACTTGGAAAAAAACAATGATTTCTTGGACTTGGTAGAGAGGAAGTCCAAGTCAAATTATTGTTAAATGACAATCCATTTATTGTATTTTCCCCCAATTATACGCCATGTGAGGACATATTGAAATGGATTGGCATCCAAAACTATAGTGGTTTTCTGTAGTAAAATGTAAAGTCACAATCTCTAGACAACGTGAATAGTTTCCAAGGCTAGATTCTCAGCATGTGAATAATTTAGCTTAGGCCCAATCATACCACAAATGAGATAATATATGACATGTTGTTGCATGATATCATCTTCCTAAACCAAAACCATTTTGATTTTGGATTCTGCTATTGTGATATACATTAATAAATCCATGTCATAGTCTCAAGGACTGAGCAAAGGGGGAAATATAAGGGAATTATTAAGTTCATTGAAGGATCGTTGTGTGAACTCATCCAAATAAAATATACCCCTTTTTTCAACATGTGCATAAATCCCTTCATGATGTTGACATAGTTTTCTACGAAGCATCGAAGGAAATTAGTCTTTCCTTGAAGACTCTGTAATTGGTGAATGTTACATGAGGGACGAAACTGATGTAATACCCCTAGGAAGAATCCCATGTTGTAAATGTAAATATGTTTTATAGGCTGGTGAGATGGGATGTTTTGGGATAGATTTCCTTTGTGTGTGTGTGTGTGTGTGTGATGATGATGATGATGATGATGATGATTAACTTCCATTGATACTAATTTGTCTATCGTACCTTGAGAAGGTAATAGATTACTTCAATTTCTTTAAAATTGTATTTCTATGCTCAAATAGCATTGAGAGAAGCATTCCAATATCACCATAGTTTTGATGAATAAGGAGGTTAGGAAGGTCGGTAATGTGGAAAATATTTTTAAATTGGGATCTAATATGGGCATAAATAGGGAAATACAAGAGAAATTGTTTTTCATCTTCTACCCCTTAGTGTCACAAAGGTGACAAATTCTCTCATCCCATGGTGTTTTGGGAGTTTTATGATGCCAAGTTTCACTATGTATCTTGTGAGAGTTTGTTCTTATTTTAGCAATGTTGATTTTCTTCTTTGCACTTTTCAAAATAGAGGGGCAATTTTTATCTTCTAAATTAGGGTTGACCACCTCCTTGTAGTATCTTAATTTCCTTTTATCCACTAATTCTTTATCACACCACATATTCTCCTTAAATTTAGAAGTGATAATATCTGTAATATTTTCGATATTCTACATGATGGATTCTTCTTGTATTCCCCAACGATTTAGCTGAGATTTGGGATATTTATGCAATCCTTGCTTGAGCCGCCGGTGGTTTTAGCTAGAGTTTGAAGCAATTTTGGGGAGCCTCTTGCCATCCATTTCTTTGTATCTTGTTCTTTTACATTAGGTATCTAATCATAGTTATGCTCTTAATGGGGGGGAGGATTGCTTCTATGAGGAGTATAGGATAGGGTATATTTCTCTTAATTTTTAGATTATAAGTTATAAAATTGTTTTGGATTTGTTCTATCTTTCTCTAGGATTCTCTAAATATACTGCAACCCCAAACTTCATATCCATATAAGATAAATAGAGTGAAGAGAGTGTGAAAGAGGAGTTTTTTTAATCCCAAAGCTAAAGGTCGACTGATTTACAATTATTTTTGAGCCCATAATAATCTTTCCATCCTCCATTTATCCTTTTTTCAATGCTATAGTTCCAATTGAGCTTGTGGTGGATATTGATTCCAAGATAATTGTATGAAGGCACTTCCTCCAAGTTGTTGTTTTCATAAAAAGAAGTATTGTAGGTGATCCTTTTGGATTTAATTATTATAACCTTTGTTTTGTCTGTGTTTACTGTCATGACCATATTAGAGTAGAAGTCCTTGAGGGTTATTAGTTGCTTACTTAGGTCATAAGGAATCTTCTCCATAAGAACAATATCATAAACATAAAAAGGGAGGATAATGACTATATTCGTGAGAGTCATGTCAACACAACCTACGTCCTCCAAAAAATATTTTAACTTATCAATATAGATGCCAAAAAGGGTAAGCGATAAGGGACAACCTTGCTTGAATCCTATATTACAGTTAATTTCTTCTAACCATCCCTCAGTGTTCCTCAACCTGGAAATAACTTTCTCATATGGCCTTACTGAAACAAATCTCAACTTAGGGACTTTAATCTCTTCTAACATATTCCAGAGGTTAGTCCTAGGCACAATGTGAAAAGATTTTATAAAATAAAAATAAAAAACAAAGGAGATTAGTTTTATCATTATGACACTCCTCTGCAATGATACTAAAGGTAACACGGTCGTCCACAGTGGAATAGTATCCTCTAAACCTATCCTTGCCTCTATCTCTTTTTCCATGGCCTTCTAGCCATGTTCCAATCTTCTTTCCAAAATACTTCCATATATCTTAGCTAAAATGGGGCTAATCATAATGGTCCTATAATTAAAGGGATTTATTTTATCCCCACCTTTAAAAATAATTACAATGAGGATTTCAATCCAAGGTTTTGGCAAGCCTTGTTGGATAGCTAAATTGAATAGCTTATGTAAGTGAGGGATGAGGAAAAGTCCTCCAATTTTTAAAATTTCATCTTGGTAACCTTCGATGTCCTTAGCTTTTCCTTTCAAGAGCCACTTAACCCCAAAATTAATGTGTTCTATAGAAGACACTTCACCCTTTGTAGATCTTCTTTTCATGTTGTCCATGACATTAGGGGATTCATATTTTTAAGGTAGAAATTCTAGTCCTTCAAGAGAATCTTATTATTTTCTTTAGTTTTATGAGTTAGAGTTTGGCTCTAGAATTTATTAGGATCTATCTTAAATAGGTGAAAAAGATTCTCTTTCTTTCTATGTATATAGTATTTTTGTTTAATTTTTTTTGTTTAATTAAGGTTTTGTATCTACTTATCTTATTAGATTTTAAAGATGCATTGGAAGCATCCCTAATAGTGTTTATAGAAATTTTACATTCATGATTGTACCAAGTGCTTGTTGGACTATTTTTCCTTTTATGTAGCACCTCAATGGATAAATTGTTGATTGAAGTAGAGAGGGTTGATGTAAAATTCCTATAGTCAGCTTCAATATCGTTCTGATATGATATGAGTTTTAAAGCATTGCTTAAGTACTTTAAGAAGAGATCAAATTTTTGTTTGTCAAAAAGAAAGTTCCTTTGCCTATGAGAGTGCTCCTCTATAGAGATTTTGTGCATGGAAAAGTTAAGAGTTAAGGTTATAGTTCTATGGTTAGAGTCAAGTTCGTGGTCATCTAAAATATCAAAGTTTAATGTTTGGTTTTATATGGGGATATCCAATATTACATAATCAATAATAATGATACCCAACCCATGGATACAAGTCATAATGTTAGAATTTGGTTTCTTCTTTAGACCATTGCAAACTATTAAATCTTGATAACTATAAAGCTCGATTCACTCAGTACCAAATAAATTCTCGATCAGGTCTTTAGAGTTTCTTTTGTAAATGTTAGCTAAGACAAAGTCCTCATATATACAAAGAGGATTAGGGTTGGAGTCATTACTTAAAATAATAGCTTGATCGTGAGCTCAACCGTGGTATTCTTCAGACATCTAGACGAGGTAGGTTTCTTGACTTCCTTTTTGTTATAATTCCATTTGTATAGCATACTTGAGATTATATTTGATTTCTGGGTGTCGTTTCATCTATTGTGGTTTACCCCAAGCCATAGAGAGAATTTACTCATAACAGAATTGGTGACTGAGGAATATTGGTATGGTTATTATTCAGGAAGATGACGAGCTCCATGAGAACATTATCTATTACCTCATCCAAAATATAATTGGTCATGAACTTAAGTACTCTCACGTAGAGAATTTATCCTTACCAGTCATGCATGTAGTTCAGAGATTACATCACTATATCTTACTCTGAAAGAATATCGTGATTGTTGATATCAATCCATTTCAATATGTCTTTAAAAGGAATAACATAGGGGGTAAACACAGTAAATGGATTGTGATTTTTCAAGAGTTTGATATTGATTTTTCATCCACCAAATCCAATAAATCGCTAGTTTTTGCGGAACTAATGTCTCCCTGGGAAGTATGAGGATATTTTCACTATGATTATTTCGCTGATGGACAGATTTTCCTTATCTCGTCTTTGAACCCCTGGTATGGATATATTATAATATACCTTCAAACTATGAAGCTTCCCCAACATCTTTTGAGAGACAACTGATGACATATACACCATCAGGCCAAAAACTACCTCATTATCGATGACACGTTGTATCGTCGAGGGGTGGATGTTATTTTGCATCGTTGTTTGACTCACGAGGAGGATGACGTTGTTATAAATGAATGCCATAGTGGGGCATGGTCACTTATCCAAGCTTACGACAACCCAAAATATATTGCGAGTGGGTTATTTTTGGCCATCAATTTTTAAAGATTGTGCAAAAGTTCTCAAGAAGTGTCACCCTTGCTAGGTGTTTTCTTGTAAGATGAAATCACACCCTGCCCCTCTTCACCTAGTCATTACCATCGGTCCCTTCACTAAGTAGGGGGTGTACTTCATGTATTTCAAACCAGCCTCGACAAGGGAGCACCATCATGTTATCGCGACCATGGATTATTTTACTAAGTGGGCTAAGGCCATGCCTACCATTAAATCTAGTGGTGAGAGAAAAATGATTTTCGTATTCAATCAAATTATATCTTGGTTCAAAATCCCAAAGGAGATTGTCACTGATCATGTTAGTCAATTCCATAATGATATCATGATAGATTTAGCATCCAAACTAGGGTTTAAACACGATCATTTTTCACCCTACTATCGCCAGGAAAATGGACAAGTAGAGGTCATGAATAAATGTCTAAAATCCATTTTGCAAAAAAATGTCAGGAAGAGTAAATCTAACGTGAATGTGATTCTTTACCCTACACTATGGGCATACCAAATCAAAGTAAATAATTCCACCAGTTTCTCATTGTTTCAGTTAGTCCATGGCGTGGATTCAATCCTTCCTATTGAATTCGAAATCCCTTCCCTTAAGTTGGAAGTTAATCTCTTACCAAACACGACTGATCTCCAAGAACGCATCATAAAATTAGAGTAGTGTCGAGATGCTGCTATAAATATTGAGGAAAATAAACGATGTGTTAAGGTCCAATACAATAAGTATGTATTTCCTCGATAATACACTGAGGGTGACTTGGTTCTTCTTTATGACCAAGCTAAGGAACCTCTAGGGGTAGGGAAATTCAATCCCATGTGGCACGGTCCTTACATTGTGAGACGTGTCCTTAAAGAAGGAGCCTACGATTTAGAATATTATGATAGGAATTTACTAGAAGAGCCCAGAAATGGGCTCTACCTTAAAAGGTATTATGATCGATCCCTCAAGCTCGAGCATGACCTTTGTATGCTAGTGTATGTTAGTGTATACATATTTTTCTTTTTATTCTTTTGTGTCACCGACTTGATTATTGAGTTTTCCCTTGGTTGGAATATGTCAACATGATCTTTGATGTTATTAGCATTCATGGGTGGTGCCATTATTCATACTCAGAGTATGTATTTCACCTCTTGGGTTATCTATTCACCCAAGGGATAACTAGTGTCTTCAAGAGGTGTTTATCTGGAGCCATCCACAAACAATGTTGTTGAGTATAGCGCCATTATAGATCTACTACGTGACACAATTTCACATGGTGTACGATATTTAGAAGTTCTCTTGGATTCCCATTTAGTGGGATGTCAGTTGGATGACACGTATAAAATAAGATATCCTACATTACTCTGACGTTTCCTTCAGGTACGACTTTTGGAATGATATTTTGATTTTATTACTTATAATCATATACCAAGAAGTTCTAATCAAGTATCCAATGCATTTTCTAATTAAATTTTAGATTAACATCTGTCACATAACTAAGTAAAGAAAACACACTCTCATATATTCATCCATTGTCAGATATGCAAGTAAATTCGAAGAGAAAAACATTTTTCATATTTCATCCATTAAGTCCAAAACGTCATAGTACAAAATTGGGCTTGTGGCCCTAAAATACATATATGACCGGTACATCATATAACCATGGCATCTAAGCCTGAGGTCCTGGATGTGTGTCATGAAAAAACACTATGGAATTCAAAATATGCTAGAAGAGTCTCACCCACGCATGGGGTACACCCACAACCTACCTTTGCATAGCCTCTGGCAGATCCTCGACCTAGACCATAGGAATCCTGTGTCTCATATGATATATGTTTTCCTACACATTCTATAGAACTCTCTCTGCATCCCCTCCAACCATCTCATCTCCTCAAACCCTGTTGATATATGTAGATATCACTGGAAAACCACCTATTCCAACTGGATCACATACAAATTTCATCTTGGCAGTTTCAATTTTCATTTTGGTAGTTTTTTTTCTATCTTTTTTGGGTCCTGAACTTCTCGGGCCATTTTGATGCCCTAAAAAACGTTTTCTGGGCCCACCATAGTCACACTATAGTTAAAGTTAGAGTGTGATTTCAATATGTGTATTCCTCGAATAGGTCTTTCCAATGGGATATCATGTGCCTAAAACAAATATTGTATGAAAAATTTATGACCCCGAGAAGTTGATGTACTAACTTACCCCAACGGGGCCCACATGAATTTTAGTGCTTCATCTCCTAGGTTTAGGTTTTTGGATGTATAAGGTTTTGGAATTCATTTTTTATGTAAAAATTCTTTTGGAGCCTCATTGTAATCATATTCTTGCGAATGAGTGCAACCGTCACATCTCTTCTTAGAGAAAATCCACCAAATTCTAGAAAGCTTGTTTCAGTCTGCACTTTACAATTTCAACATATTTACTTATTGAATATAAGTCAAGTTTTACTGTATCTTTGTTACTGTTCATTGCATCTATGTGTTAATAATATAGATATGTATTCATTTATTTCTACTCATAAAATTAAGATCAGTTCTATCAGAGTGGTCTACTCCTTGTGATTCTTAATGCATGTACCTGACGAGGTCAATGTACAAAGAATTGGGTCTCAAGCTTGTTTCTCTTGAGGAAAAATGATCTCACACGCCCAAGCGAACTTCCATGGTGGGAGAAAATAAATACAATGGGAGAAGATATCCTTTCAAACTATTGCTTGAGGAATCCCTCGTGCAATAGAGGAATGAGATAATGGATAGTTTTGCGGAAATCCTTCGATGACTACCAACATGCGATGAATCTTCTATAGACAAATGGTTGAATTTGCTAGAAGGGTATTTTTTTGTCCATAACTTTTCCAATAAAGAAAATATTACATTTGGGCTCCTCAAATCCATCCCCCATATCAAATATTGGTGGGAGACTTTATGTGAGCAAAAGGAAACATAGGAACCCTCATTATTTACAATCGCACTTACCTAGGAGTCCTTCAGGGATGCTATTAAGGAAAAATACTACCCTGTTGGAAGTTATGATGACCTATATACAAGATGGACCAAACTATGAGAGGAAAGGGACCAAAACATGCTAGATTTCATGAATATCTTCCATACCTTGTGCACCAAGTTGGGTATCAAATATTCTAAGTGACATTTGGTGCTCAAGTACCACGATGGTATGCATAGGTACATCCAGATAGAAATGGATTTTTTGGACATCTTTTCCTTGGGTGTGGACTATCGATATGCTATCAATATCGAGCAGAAGCTTAAGAAAAATACGTGACAATTTGGGTCTGGGAACCCCTCACAATAGAAGTAGGGCAAGGGAAGCCCCAAATCACAGAACAAAGGGCAGAGAAAATATGAAAAACCTCAGGAAAACTAGTCTAATCCAAAAACCAAGAAGGACAATGGAAAGACTAACAAAGACACTAGGAAGTGGTGCAACTTCCATAAGATCCCTTGGCATAACACTGTTGATCGTCGCTCAAAGGTTTCATTAGTGGGGGAGGTGAAATACTTTGAATCAGATGGGGGTTCTGACTCAGAATTAGAACCAGAAAAGGGGAGATGGATTAATGATGTGGAATTCAATGCCACCATTTCTACAACCAAGATCCAGTTTGGTGAACTTGATGAGCCATAGGAAGGCGAGCGCCTCTTTGATTCACAAATCTGGGTGAAGGGTGCTCCTCTCCACTTCATTGTTGATAGTGGTAGCCATAATAACCTCATCTCATTGAAGATCGTCAAGCGGTTGGCCCTTCCAAAAATGCTACACCCGTATCCATACACCATTGGATGGCTTCACTAAGGAAGTGATCTTTGCGTTAGCCAACAATGTCTCTTGTCATATGGAATCAAGCCCTTCAAAGATGAGGTATTTTGTGATGTTTCTCCCCTTGATGTTTGTGATGTTCTTTTGGGCCAAAATTATTTAGGGAACAATCATGATGTATATGAGTGTAGGTGTCATAGTGTTATGATTACTTTGGATAGGAAATTGTACAGGATACCCGAGGTATTCCCACCTACTTCCATTTCCTTGATCTTTGCCAAGCAATGCATGGAGGTCTTATCTCAGACCAGGAAGTTTATCATCTTCATGATTCACTACCAAAGTGAGTATAAGGTCACAACCACATCCATGGTCTTTGTGACCAAACTCTCCACGCAACATAAGTAAGTGGATAAGGTCATGAGAGAATACAAATAAATCTTCTCCTCACCCACTAGGGTACCTATACACTATCATATCAAGCATTCAATCAATTTTAACCCTAGCGCATTGTTACCCAATGGGCTAGTCTATCACCACTCTCTATTATAAAACAAGGAGATCAAGCGTTAGATCCAAGAAATGCTCCAAAAGGGGCACATCTGACCCAACTCATCACTGTGTGGACGCCCAATCATTCTTTTGTAGAAGAAATATGGGACATGAAAAATATGTATCGATTATCGGGCCCTAAATAAAATCACAGTCAAGAACCAGTACCCAATTCCCCAATCGAAAATCTCCTTGACCAGCTCAAGGGGGAAAAATAATTTAGTAATATTGGTCTAAAGTCTGGCTACCATTAGGTCCCAATAGAGCACACAAATGTATGGAAAATTGCCCTCAAGTCCAAAGAAGGTATTTTTGAATGGTTGGTCATGCCCTTTGGTTTGATGAATGCCCCATCAACCTTCATGAGGATGATAGATGATATCTTTCATCTTTTCACCAATTATTTTGTGGTGGTGTATTTGGATGACATCCTCATCTACAACAAGAATTGGGTGGAACAGTTGCAACATATTCAACATGTTCTGCACATTCTACGGAAACACAATTTATATGCAAATTTGGAAAAATGCTCCTTTGGCATAGACATGGTCCAATACCTAGGATATATTGTTGATGAGCATGGGGTGCATATGGATCCAACCAATATCTAGGTCATTTGTGACTGGCCAACCCCAAACACTCTCATTGAGAGTCATATCTTTTTAGGCCTTGCCAATTTCTATCATAGGTTCATGTTGGGATTCTCCCATATTGGATGGGCCCTCATTCAAGTAACCAGGGGTGGTGGTAAAGAAATTTCATGTGGGACCTATCACAACAACAAGAATTCAATTATTTGAATGAGTTCTTGTACTCAGCCCTAGTTCTTTCATTACCCAACCTACAAAACCCCTTTGATATCGAGATAGATGCTTCATACTATGTTGTGAGCAAAATTCTCACTCAACATGGACACCCCATGGCCTATCATAGTGAGAAAATATCAGATTCCATCTGTAAGCACCCTACTTATGAAAAATAAATGTAATCCATTGTGAAATCCTTTTTCCAATGGAGGAATTGCATTCTTGGGAAGGAGACAGTCATCCACACTGATCATAAGCCACTGCAGTTCATGCAAACTCAGGGAAAATTGCAGAATGACCACCATCATAAGTGGCCCACATAATTGCAATATTTACATCTCAGAATAAAGTATAAGACATGAAGCACCAACCATGTCACTGATTTCCTTAGCCATCTGCCAGTTGCAACACTCATCATGGTGGTAAATTCCTCACGCCACGAGACCTACAGATGGCCCCAACTCTGTGAGAGAGATATTAACTTCGATTCCACCTACCAGATGTTAGGCACAAATATAAATTTCACTAATTTACATATTTAAGATGGGATGTTGTTCCATCTAGGCCATCTTTGCATTCATAAAGAGAGCACGCGAAGTTGATTTGGGAAGCCCACTACAGTCGGGTGGCAGGACACTTTGACATAGAAAATATAGTGACCATGCTACAACTTGGCCAAAACTTCGACATGATGTCAACAATTATATCAGGTCCTACACTTCCTATGCCATTTCCAAACCGACCATTAAGAAGAAAGGAATGTACACCCCTCTACCTACTGTTGAAAGGCCCTGGGAATCCATATCAATGGATTACATGTCAGGCCTTCCATCAACCAAGTGTAGAAATGATTTTGTTTTTGTGGTGGTTGATCATTTTTCTAAAATGGAGATTATGGCCGACTGCGAGAAGAGAATCACAACAGAGGCCATTGCCAAGATCTTCTTTGAACGAGTGTGGGTACATTTTTGGATACCACAAACCATCATCTCAGATTGGTAAATTCGGTTCCTTAACACATTCTGGTCATGCCTCTGGTCACTGTTGCACACCAATCTCACCAAATCCATTTCCTTCCATCCCCAGATGGATGGCCAACCCGAGGTCGTCAAGCATATGATCATGCATATGCTACGCATGTACAATTCCAATCATCCTCACACATGGTATATGATTCTTCCCTATGTTCATCATAGCTACAATAGAGCCATGCATAGCTCAAATGACCACAACCCCTCTCAGGTGGGGTTGGGAGTTCAACCATTGGGTCCCATGGATGTTGCACTACCTCTTACAGCCACCCAGGAAGACTCGTCCCATGCTCAAGCTGAAGTCGACAAAGCTACACTGTTCATTGAGAAGATCCAACACAACTGCCAACATGTTCAAGATATTTTGTAGAAGTGCATTTCCAAGTAAAATCAATGCCATGATCAACATGAGGTGCCACACAAGTTTCATGTGGGAGATAAAGTTTGGTTTCACTTGCAGAAAGAACACCTTATAGGGCCCCATTGGAAGCTTTGTCCACTATGCTATGGAACTTATACCATCACCAAGGTTGCAGGTGACAATGATTTTGAGCTCAACATTTCCCCCTTCCTTGGATTGAACCAAGTGTTTAATGTGGACCTCCTTCGGCCATACTTTCCACCATTATTTGAGACCTCAAAGGTAGCAAAACAATTCATACCAATAGAGATCAACCCTAACTACATGGAACAAGAATCAAATGATCATATCATGGAAACATAGGGCAAGTGCACTCGCCAACAAAATATCCAACTTTATCAGGTTTTCAATGTAGGGGAGCTCATGCACCAAAGCAAGTGGGTCACCCAGGGCCAAATTCAACATAAATTTCCTCATATGATGGGGGAAATCAACACAATGGAGACCATTTCTTCCTAAGGGGGGAGGATTGATATAGATGTATATCGATGGCCATCCACCTATTCCAAATGGATCACATACATAATTCATCTTGGCAGTTTCATTTTTCATTTTGGCATTTGTTTTCTATCTTTTCGGGTTGTGAACTTTCGGGGCCGTTTTGAGGCCCTAAACAACGTGTTCTGGGCATGCCATAGTCACACTATGAATGGATTTAGAGTGTGATGACATAATGTGCATTCCTCATATCGACCTTTCCAATGGGATATCATGCGCATAAAACATAGATCGTATGAAAAAGTTATGACCTGAGAAGATGATGTACCAACTTACCCCAACGGGGCCCATGTGACTTTTGGCGCTTCATCTCCTAGGGTTAGGTTTTTGGAATTCATGTTTGATGTAAAAATTATTTTAGAGCCTGATTTTAATCATATTCTTGTGAATTACTATAGCCACCACATCTCTTCTCAGAGATAAGACGCCACCATTCTAGCAATCTTGTTTCAGTTTGCATTTTACAGTTTCAACATATTTCCTTATTGAATAAAAGCCATGTTTTAATGTATCTATGTTATTTTTCATTATATATTTGTTTTAATAATATAGATATGTATTCATTTCGTTCTTCTCATAAAATCCATATCACCTGTGTTGTTGTCGTGGGAATCCATCCAGTCGTCGTGGACCTACGTCTACATAAAAGAAATAAATGTTAACATATTATACCATATAAAAATATTTGCATTTTGTTTCCATTCATCGAATAAAAAAACACAAAAAATGAAATATACAAAATTTAAATTCTTACCGATCTCTCTAAAGGCATATCCTAGTGGTAATGGCATGTCACAATCCCCTTGATAGTCAATCCCCTCATAGGAATAGTCATCAATGGTGATAATATTTCGTCACCACCAATGGAAGAACTCATCATTGTAGGGGGTTGGTACCCTACCATATCCCAATCACCACAACACCTTGTTCCATCGTGACATCACTGGATAGCATAGATCACGTGGAATAACTTCCACTCTAGGGCTAAGAGTTGGAACCTTCTCAAAGAAAAAATTACACACAATGGATGCAAACCTGAAGTTCCTCATCCTACCAAGTTTTCAATCATCCAAATGGCTCTTCATGTTGGCCAGTAGTGCGGTACATCAATCGTAAAATATGGGTCTCAAACACTCCACAACATAGAGAATAAGTGGCCTCGATGCCTGATGCAATGAGGTTGATCCTGAAATTTGTGTGAGTACTAAGACAATGATCTTGAGACTCATGTTCTCAATAGCCCTAATAGGGAGTTGGCTCCCCACTTTCTCTATGTTTGCAATGCAGTAGGTGGTGATGTACTCCTCTATATTCCTCCCACCTCCAACCCCTCAGGCATTTATATTTACTATCTCACCTTAGCGAGACAACCCTATGATAAAGTAGATATCATTGACCTCAATTCTCAATGGTTTCCCATTGAGATTGAATGCCTCAGTCTTCAGATCCCAATAGTTTATCAATGTTTGGAGCAATCTCACTTGGGCCCTCATTCTTTTTATGGATCAAAATTTATATATCCCACATATTTGGAAATATTATTGTTCCCTCACATCCCTTTCTATTGCAACATAAACCTCCTCATGCTCCCTCTCTATCCATTCAATCACCATCCTGTAAATGAAACATCAAATTTAGAGTCATTTTGTGTCAAAAAACTTGTTCATGGAGTTGTACGTGGGATAATATTATAATATTCACGTATCAAGATGCATATACGTGTGAAATCTTCGATTTCCCCATGTACATGGGTTCATATCTACAACCCGATGAACTATAACATGCGCACACCCTAGTTTCAACTTTATGGCCTCTAAAACTAAAACATTGAGAACTAAATCTAAAAATTAAACCGTGGAAATTGAAGAGTACAGGATGAGCACTTACTTGGTCTAGATGGTTTCCAATTCCGTCAATCTTAGCTCCCAGAATTATTGTTGGAATATCGTGGGTAAAATGGCCTCAAAAGAACTATGTGGGTGAAAAACGCAAATGATATGGTAAATTTTTTAGTTTTTACTATTTGTAGAAAAACATTATCCACTTTATATAGTTTTTACCCTATATTTCCTATTTTTGAGACCATATAAACTAATTGAGGAGTATAAGCCCTGGTTTGAAGTGGTTTTGTCTAGGATTTCGTGGATTTACAACATTCTTTAGCCCGTTCATGCCTCCAATAGGTATATACCATCACTGGCATATAGGGTATGTTTTCACCCCGCTTTGCATTTTTTCATCATCTTATGACCATGATTCATATGCCTTATGTATGAACCCATTTTGTAGCGACACAAAACCTTCTTGATGTCACTAGAAGTGTCATTGTAAATGGTATTTACTTACCAAACATGGGTACCCTAGTTAGAACATTTTTTTCATTTGATACGCATGGAAAAGTTACTCCATAGGTATAGGAGTCCCTTATAGTCCCGATATGACTTTACATTCGAACCTCATTAATATTACTCAATCTCATTATGACCCTTGCCTATGGGACTCCCGCTGAGTCTTGGTTAAGCTCTTTTCCGACTCTTTAAAAAATAAAAATATTGTCAAGTGAACTTTTCTCTTTCACACTTGTTAAATGGATTTGAAACAACATCTATTTTGGTATAAGTTTAATCCCTTTCCAGACCAAACATAATACTTACGAAAAATGAATATTCTAGTCACCATTGGCTAGAAGAGTTTTTGTGTGTATTGTTTTATACTTTTTCGGTCCCAAGGGACTAAATCTATGAAAAAGGATACTGCTGGAAGTTTGTGGTGTTAGGTTGTAATTGCATCCCATTATCCTTCTTGAAATGTTGATCCTCATGTCGACTCCCTCTTTCTTGTTATAAGTCTCTTTCCCCAAAAATTCTCAGCATTAACCAAGTAGTTCCTTCCATATATCGTTTGCAACTTAACACCCTTTACCTGAAGAGGAAGCATCCCCCCGAGTGTCCATGTCCTGCATGTATTCCTTTACATTGATCATAAGTATGTTCCACTACTTGGAACTAGTTTCTTAAACGTGGCACTCATTTCCTCTCTTGTATCATAGCATTTCATTTACTATGAAAAAGAAAGAAGGGTGGAAAAATAATATTATCTCCTATCGGTAGTAGTCATGTCTCCTTTTAACAAAGCACAAATTCTTGAGTCCATTCATCCAAGTTTTTGGATTATCATGGCCTTAGGAAGTTGAACTCACTACTTAGAATCTACTCCTATGATTGGTTACTCTTCGAGTCCCTATGGATATTTTTTTGATTCCTCATGCATTAAAACATTTGGTCAATGATCAATATTAAGTCTATGCTTCTTGGGTCATCCATATGTGTCATGCTCTTTTTCAAATAAGGTCTAAGACTATGTATACCATTCCTCAAATTTCTTGAATTTCCATGTTGGCCATCCCCTTACAAGTGAATCTCATAATCACATGAAGATGTTGTCATACCTTGCAGCTCGAGCCTACTTTTATCATTGGTAGGTGAGATTGAACCCTGTAGATGGAATCTCTCCATTGGTCCTTGACTCATGGGTTTCCATTGTGGTCGACGATAAGAAATATATTCACACATTGGGATTCGTGCAATGTCTTGGATTCCATTAGACCCTATTGGTGGTTTCCTCTCATTTGTTAGAAGTTTTCATTATTAGTTGTTAGTCAGAGGGCCTATTTTGTATACTACTTTCATATAGTGTATGCAAGAGACACACATGGTTGTTGGTTCATGAAACAACCTATTCATCCGAGCTCTTACTAATCATCGAGATATTAATTAGTACCTCATGTTGGATGATGAGAGATTCCTTAATGATATCCTTTCAGCGGGTCTCCTTCCATCGACTTTAGCTCATCAATTTTGGAATCAATATTGAGAGTCATAAGAGTACCTAGAGGCTTGCAGTCATTAGTGGTAGGTTATCCTGCTATCGACAGTTGGGAATACATAAATGCCCCCAGATCGATGGACTCTTCAAGTGTTCGACCTAAACACCTCTATTGAAACTTTTATAATGTACTTAATGCCTTGACACCTACTTTCATTATCAGTGGGTTGTCTCATGTTAGTTAATAGTATACCTTAATGACTGGTAATCAAACGAAGCCTCATTATGTTCAATTTCAACTTCTTTATTTACATTATTTATACTTGCACCTTCGACGGATACTGTAGAATAAATCCAGTTCACAATAACAACAATTCATATCTATTGTTGTCACAGTCAAAACAATACCTATATGAATTCAGCTCTCATGGAAGATCAGATTGTACTGCATTGTATACATATATATTCAGCTGATTTTGAGACTGGTGTTGGATTACCGAGAGTGGGGGTGAATCAGTAATAGAGCAATTATAATCCTTTTTAACCAAATAATCCAAGTGTTATATCAATGTAGAATTATCATCCAATAATGAGCATTGAACAAATGAAAAATCATACACATACAAAGTACACCAGTGTTTTACGTGGAAACCCCAAGCAGGAGAAAACCACATAAAGCTTTTTCTTATATGTCTTGAAGAATTACATTCATTGGAAGCACTAAATTCCTTTGTTTTTCAGCTACAACTGGAAAGAGGCTCCAACCCCCTAGTTTCTCAGGCTACAACCCGAGGGAAGATCCAACTCCCCAATTCTCTGGATAAAACCAGAAGGAGGATAAAACCCCCTATGTTCTCCAAATACAATCGAAAGGTGGCTACAACCACCTATCCTTTCCCTGTCCAACCGACCCGAAGTAGAAGTAGAATGAAGGATCCACTGTCACACTATAACTATGAGATATACTGGTGTAAACCTGTACCAATAAACCTGAACCATACATCAACCATGCATCAACCTGTACCTCAACCTGTAATCAACCTGTACCATAAATAAGTGCATCAACCATGCACCGACCTTAGAAAGAATCATCAAAACAATTTATCCTCCCTTGAATTCCGACCTTCTTTTCTTCACCTTCCCTTTGAAATTCGACTTAGATATCCTTTGGTTACCTTATACACCTATAGATATCCAATATGATCAAGTGTGATCTTAAATGAGAGAGTCTTTCCTCTTATTTATACTCTCCAAGTAGCTTCCTTAAAAACATCTTCTAGGTCACTTTTCCCACTTTCCTTATTTTAGGGTTAACCCACTTTTAATTTCTCCATTAAATTTATTATTTAAATAATTTATTTTGTATTCACTTTGAATTATAGTACACTCATAACTTCAATTTATTATTTACCTTCTAAAATATCTTAAACGACTTTGACTACTTTGACCTTTTGGGGCTTCTAGATGACATATGAGGGTCCTCCAACTTCGTAAATCCATAACTCTCAAACCCTGAGGAGTTATGTGACGTTCCATATACCACCAGAAATGGAATGACATGTACTATCCATATAGAATAGTATTACCTACAAATATATCAAAAATAATACCATTATACATCAAAAAAACGTGGGTCCATTACCCAAACCTGGGTTCTCCAACTTCTTATGGCCATAACTCTCTAACTGTGAGGAGTTATGTGATGTTCCACATACCACCGGAAATGGCATGACAAGCACTATCCATCTAGGATAGTTTCATTGAAAAATTCATTGAACTTCATCTCATAATTCCACAAATAATCATGGGTTCTATAACCATACTTCCAGGATAACTCAATCCGCAAAACGTCTTCTCGTGAGGGATTTCACCATAAGGGGATCACTTTGGAGTTCATCCATTTGTACTTATTATCAACCATGAAAATAAAACAATGATTCATATTTACATCAAATGAACTTGGGTCCATTGCTCAAACCTTTGTGTTATTAGTCTTTCTTCAAGGGTTGACATCAATGACAACCAACCTTAATCAACAATCTCCCCCTTTGGCATTGATGTCAACTTTCTGATGGAAAATGGAAATTATGTCATGAAATACTGAAGTCATATCACTCATGCTCCCTCTGAAAACATGACTTTGTCCTCTACATCTCTGTGACCATTTCTCCCCCTGGAACCATGCCTCTGTCCTCTTCATCTAATGAATCTCTCCCCCTTTTTCATCAATGGAAAAGGTATCTTTCCATCTGAGGTTGCTCCTCCTGAATGAACTATCCTATTTATGATGCTTCCTCATGTACATCTAAGACATATAAGATAAGAATTAAAAAGAATTCATTTTGGAGTAGAAATAACTCTGAGTTTCTCGCGAAGATACTCAAAGGATTCCCGTGGAAGTGGTTTTGTAAATATGTCTTCCACTTGTTCTTTTGTGCCCACATACTCAACTCTGATGTTTTTTTATGCAACATGCTCCCGTAGAAAGTGATACTTGATTGGAATGTTCTTCATCTTTGATTGCATCACCAGGTTCTTTGAGATACTGACGATGCTTGTATTATCATAGTAGATTGGAATGGGCTCATAATACTCAACTTGTATATCTGTCAAAGTTTGTTTCATCCAAAGAAATTGTGTACAACATGATTTTTCTGCAATATACTTTGCCTCGACTGTAGATAAAGATACTGATGATTGTTTCTTGCTTAGCCATGATACTAAACACTCACCCAAGTAGAGCGTTGCTCCACTGGTGCTTCATCGGTCATCAATACATCCTACCCAATCTGCATCTATGTAGGCAATAAGCTATAGATACTTTCCTTTTGGATACCTTAATCCAAATTCTTCTATTCCTTTGAGATATCTGAAAATCCTCTTCACTTCTAATACATGTGATTCCTTTGGTGTTGCCTAAAATCATTCCACCTATCCAACTTCCTACATTACATATGGTCTGGATGTTGTCACATATAGTAGGTTGCCAATTATTGACTTGTATTTCCTTTGATCTATAGACTTTGATTCATCATCTTTGCTCAACTTTCAACTGGTTTGCATGGGAGTGATAACTGGTTTTCAATCTTCCATTCTGAACCTCTTTAGCATTTCTCTGATATACTTGGTTTGAGAAATAAAAAATCCTTGGTTTCTTTGACATATCTAAAGTGCTAGAAAGAAGGATAGTTCTCCAAGCAATGAAATTTCAAATTCATTCAACATATCCTTTGTAAATTTCTGGCTTAATCTGTCATCATCACTACCAAAAATAATATCATCAACATAAACTTCAATTAATAAAATATTACCTTGAACTACCTTGACGTAGAAGTTGTTGTCTGCACTTCCTTTTCTAAACCCTTCCTATTGTAAATACTTATCCATTCTAGAGTACCATGCTCTAGGATCTTGTTTTAGACCATATAAGGCCTTCTTCAATTTACACACAAAATCTACATTCTCTGACAACTGAAATCCTTCTAGTTGTTCAATGTAGACTTTTATTCAAGTTCCCCATTCAAAAAATCTTATTTTACATCCATCTGATAGACTTCAATATTTTTGGAGCATGCATAAGATAAAAGAAAACAAATTGCTTCCATTCTGGCAATTGGGGCAAATATCTCTTCAAAGTTGATTCCTTCAATCTGTGCATATCCTTTACATACCAATCTAGCTTTGTTCCTTGTAACCTTTCCATCTTCATTCAATTTATTCCTGAAAACCCATTTTTTGCCGATCACATTCTTATTCTTTGGTCATGGAACCAATTCCCAAGTGTCATTTTTCTCTATTTGATCCAATTCTTCATCCATGGCCTTATTCCAAAATTCATCCTTGTTGGCTTCTCCAAGACAGTTTGGTTCAATTGTATATAAGAGTGTTAGGTGTGTTTGTTTTGGTGAACGGATTCTTCTTCTAGTCTCAACTCTTGCATCTTTGTTTCTGATAATCTGATATGAAGGATGATTCTTCTGTACTCGTCTTCTAGGTGTCTTTGGAGACACTTGCTGATCAGGGGATCAAATTTTTCTCAAAAATTCAAAGTGCTCGGAATCACTTCAAACTGGACGAAAGTGTAGACCTCGTCATTGTGAACCCAACAAAACTCGTTTCGTCTCAAACGGACGTCAGGAGCGAGAGATATCACAATCTATTCGGAATGTCAAACATGCAAAAAAAAGGATGTTGACTGTACAGTCCGTACAGGCTGACATGGCAGGGTCGTACGACCATACGTTGATGTGGCATGTGGTGACATGGTAGTTGTTGATTGCTAGATGTGGTCGAATGGTGTTTTGACATGTGTCAGCATGTGGTTGGTGGTTTGGTGCCACGTGGCCCAGTCATGGGCTGCCACATGGCACCATTATATTGGTTGTTTGATCAAAATATATTGGAGTCCATGGGTTTCGACCCCCAGACCTCTCCACTGGTGTAAAGTTTTAACAAAGTCTGCCTGACCAATATGCCCATACATTGTTGCTTACCATATGATTATTTGCATTGTATTTAAAATCAAATGTTTGTATATATGGGCGGGGGTCGGGCTGGGGCTTAGCCCCAGCCCGTGGTTATAACATATATGTCATATGACCATGGCTCCGATACAACGATGTGCATGGGTTTTTACATTGTGGTTCCAACGGTTGGCACGGTTTTAAATGCGGATGATACTTCGCGCTTGACCATTGGCTCTTTAAGCATTAGCCCTTTTTTTATAGAGCACGATCATATTGTGACCCTCATATGCCCAGGTGCTAGGCGGTTAGGGGTTGGCGCATCCATAACCGTCCTACAGTTCGCACCGTTGGCACGGTTTCACCCGGTGCTAGGTTTTCACGCTTTAAATTGCATGTGTGCTAGGTTCATGAATCAAGGGTGTGTTTTGTAGATGCAGAGACAACAAGCTTGAAGGGGGGACTTCCAGGAGGCCTAACTTCTTCGTTTTTTGGCCAAACGAGGTGTCGAAAAAGCCTAGCTAGGGGTTTTTGGATGTTCTGAAGCCATTGGAGCAGTATGTTGGTCAGTTTGAGCATTGTAAGGCATGTTTTTGAGCACTTTTAGAAATTAATAATAATGATACATTGGAAGCTGGCCCAAGAGATGTAGCCCAAGAGAGGGGTGAACTCCTTTATAAATTGTTGTGTTTATGTGCTTATGTTCATTGATTATGCTGCTATTTATTTGTATCTTGCATGAGTAATACTTTAATTAATGTGTTGCAAAGTTGATCCATTTTCTTTTAACACATAAAATTTACTTGCAAATAATTTCAATATTTCAAGTCTTCTTCATTTTTAGATCAAGTTGGTATCAGAGCACTGGTTTTTGAAGACTTGATTATTTTTCAACTGTTTTGTTTCTGATGCTCACAAGGTTGAAACTCACAAGAGGAGAAGGTCAATTTGTGGAGCCAAGTTCACATCCTTCAAGGAGGAAGCATATACCATCACCACAAGTTTCAGGGAGGCATTCACCAAGTATGGCTCATGAAGAAAGTCATGAACATGTTCCTGCAGAAGATGAAGATTTTGGAAAGGCTATCATGGAGATGAGAGAGATGATGAAGATATTGATAGAAAGGAATACATTGTTGCAATGTGAAGGCTCCAACCCTTCAAAGCATAAGGGAAGCAGTGGTGACAAAACTCCAAACGGAAATGGAGGGAATGGTGCTTCTCCACCACCCTCTCCTCCATCTTCTTCTTCTTCTTCTTCTTCTTCTTCTTCTACCAGTTCAAGACCTCTTCCAAATTCTCCAAAGGGACATGCTAAAACTCCTTTGCAAATTGCTTCATTAAAGCTTGATATTAAATTCGAATTGCCAATGTACAATGGAGAAGTTAATGCTGAGAAGTTAGATAATTGGATATGTCAAATTGAGGTGTATTGTAGGATACAAAAAATTCAAGATGATGAAACTAAGACTCAGCTTGCTTCTTTAAGATTGGATAGTACAACACTCATTTGGTGGGAATCCAAGACTCAGGAGGACATGAAGAAACAGGGTAAAATTTTAACCTCTTGGAATGATTTTATTATTGCAATAAAAAGACAATTTTACCCATTGGCATATATGCAAAAGGCTACTATGGATTGGCAAAACTTTAGACAAGCTAAAGGATAGAATGTGAAAATCTTTACTCAAGAATTTAGGAGAAGAGCTTTGGTTTTGGGAGTAGATTTGTCTTCTCAAGAAACTTTACTCAAATACATTGGAGCTTTACATAGTTATTTGAAACATACTATACTCATGTTTAATCCTTCAAATATAGATGAAGTTTTTGTTCAGGCCACTCATTTGGAAGCACGAGGAAGGAACGAAATTCATGAGGGTAACAAGAAGCCTTTCAGCCATGGAGACAAAAGAAAGAGGAAGTTCAAGGGCAATGGAAAAAGGAATGTTGTTGTTAAGAAAGAGGGAGAAAAATTCACATGCAAACATTGTTTAGAAGATGGCCATGATGAAGACCATTGTTGGAAACTTCATCTTGAAAGAAGACCCAAAAA
>ML778131.1:2972978-2997576 GCA_009831015.1 Picea engelmannii
TCAGTGACATCGTAAGTGTCTCTAACCGGAATAAAATGAGCACTCTTGGTTAACTTATCCACTATCACAAGAATGGCATTGTGTCTATGAGATGTGAGCGGCAACCCCACAACAAAATCCATAGAGATGACTTCCCACTTGGAAATAGGGACATCATGTGGTTCTAGGAGGCCTGCCGGGTGATGGTGGTCGGATTTCACTTGTTGATACTCTAGGCATTTGGCGACGAAATGGACTACATCGTGCTTCATGCCTACCCAAAAAAAGAGCTTCCTCATATCTGCGTACATCTTCTTCACACCCGGATGCACACAATAAAGTGCTCTATGGGATTCCTTCAGTATGATGCTTCGAATATCCCCATTCTCAAGGATGTACATCCTTCCTCGATATCTTAACAGTTCGTCTATTTCCAGACTATATCCTTCATACTTTGGATCAAACTGCTTCCCACTCTGGAAGTTCGAAGTAACCTTTAAATACCAACTGTCTCCTGGGAGTTGTGTCAACACATGTTCCCTCAGATTGACCTTTAAGGTTACCAAGGAGAAGATATNTGGTCTCCTACTCAAGGCATCTGCGACCACATTTTCCTTTCCCTTGATGTACAAAATACCAAAATCGTACTCACTCATAAACTCACTCCATCGCCTTTGCCTGGCATTCAAATCTCTTTGAGTCAAGAGATGTTTTAAACTTTGATGGTCCATTTTGAGCTCAAATTTTCGCCCCACAAGATAGTGCCTCCAAATTTTCAGAGATAGCATTACAGCTGCCAACTCTAAATCATGAGTCACGTATAACTCTTCGTGCTTCTTCAACTTCCTTGATGCATAAGCTATCACTCCTCCATCCTGCATTAGCACGGCCCCCAACCCTTGCTTTGAGGCATCCGTGTAGACCATGAAGTCCTTTTCCATATCCGACACTCGTAGAATTGGTGCACTGGTTAGTAACCTCTTAATCTCAGTGAATGCATTATCACATTCTTTTGTCCATTCATACCTGACCCCCTTGCATTGCAAAGTGGTGATGGGTTTCGCTATTTATGAGAATCCTTCCAAAAATCTCTGGTAATAACCTGCTAGCCCCATGAAGCTTCTCACCTCATGGGTATTTTTCGGCACTGGCCACTCCATAATGGCCTTTACCTTTTCTGGGCCCACAGAGATTCCTTCGCTGGAAAAGATATGACCTAAATAGTGAATCTCTTTCTGGAAGAAGGAACACTTTGACAACTTCCCATACAATTTGTTCTCTCTAAGGAAAGACAACACTATTCACAAGTGTTCCTCATGTTCTCTTTCATTCTTGGAATAGATGAGGATCATGGATGATTTTAGGGGCTAAATTTCTCTCATGGGCTAATTTTCCATGGTTTTTCCAAAAACGAGATTCGCTATTTTAAAAATGAATCGCCCAAATTTTATAGGATAAAATTATTTTACTTTAAAAATCGCCAAAAAATTATAAAAACTATATAAAATCCTTAGAAATTTGAATGTTTTTACAAAAATATTGCCAAACATTTATAGTTGGCATATGAAGGATTAGTAAGATTCACCAAGGTTTCTACATTTTAAAATAAATTTCCATCCTTAAAATCATCCCTGATGAGGATGTCATCTAAAAAGACTTGTACAAAACGGTCTAAGTACTTCCGGAATACGCCATTCATGAGGCTCATGAATACTATTGGTGCATTGGTCAATCCAAAAGGTACTACAAAAAACTCATAATGTCCAAACCGAGTTTGGAAGGCAGTGTTTGGGATATCACCTTTCTTAATCCTTAACTGATGATACCCTGATCGCAAATCGATCTTTGAGAATACTGCTGCTCCTTTCATCTGATCAAAGAGGAATTATATTCACGGCATCGGGTAACTATTTTTCACTATAGAACGGTTCAAGTCCCTATAGTCTATACATAGTCGTAAGGATCTATCCTTCTTCTTTACAAAAATTACCGGCGTGCCCCAAGGTGAAACACTGGGCCTTATTAGCCCTAAGTCCAGTAACTCTTTCAATTGCATTTTCAGTTCACAAAGTTTTGGTGCTGTCATCCGGTACAAAGTTTTGAAAATTGGTTCTACACTAGGTTTTAGCTCAATTGTAAAATCAAGCTCCCTCTCAGGAGGTAACCCTGGTAACTCGTTCAGAAAAACATCCTGAAATTCTGACAATATCATGTACTGATCCAATGAGGGTCCCTTCCTTTCATTCACTGATTCCACTACATATAATTGACACCCTTGTCTCAAGCATCGCTTAACCTTCATAGTTGATATAAAGCATAATGACACTTTTCTCTGTACACCCTGGATCTCTACTGGTCTTCCTTCATTGTCGACACAAAGCACTCTCTTTGCGAAACAATCTACCAAAGCTCGGTGAGTTGCTAACCAATCCATTCCAATTATTAGGTCATATGCTCCGAGAGCAGTGACGTATACCTTCAACCTGGTAGTACACACTCCCAGGTCTACTATACAATTATCGACACTAGGTCCTATTGCTTGTTTTTCTCCCGAAGCCATCTCGACTTGTTTAAAGTCATCATGCTCGTAGGCTACCAACCCACTCTTTTCTAATGCTGATGGTGAAATGAAACTATCTGTTGCACCATAATCAAACAAAATCTTGACATTGATATGATTTAGCGTACCTGATGACTCCACCAATGTGGATTGATGTTCAGACTGGCGGTTATTAATCATTGTGTAAATCTAGTGGCTGCTACTTGATCTCCCCATCAATGCCTTTCCTTCTCTATCCACGATCCCTGATTGTAACTCCGGGTAGTCACGCTGATAATGGGGTCTTCCGCACCCCCAACAGGTAACACGAGATAGAACCTATGAACTATTATGTGACTGTCTTTGAAATGAGTTCCTTCCCCTGGAACCCCTGCCCCTACTCACTGTTCCCTGAGATGGTCGTGGACCTGTCTGCGTCGTTGGTGATGAATGATATGTTGCACTCACTGCCATTGAAATCCCTATGGCTACTGTCCTTGGAGCAACTCTGTTACCATATGGCGGTGGCCTTGAGCCCCCTCCCCTAGGAAATGTCCTCGGGGCCTTCCCTACAAATCCAGGGTGATGCATGAATGTTGGTCTTGTACCCCCGGTTAAGTTCATGTGTTCTTCCACATAACACACATTTTCCACTGCCTCCGCTACTGAAGATGGTTTCCACATCCGCACCATAGCTCTTATCTTAGGGTTCAATCCATAGACGAAGTGCTCTGCCTGTCGTTGGTCATTGTCCATATACGAAACATATTTGACCAGTTCCATAAACCTGATCTCATATTCTTCTACATTTCTGTTTCCCTGTACTAAAGCATGAAATGCCCCTACCTGTTGTTCCTCGTAGTACGCTGGTAGATATTTCCTCCGGAACCTCTCCTCGAAAATTTCCTAAGATACTGTGTCTAGGGTAAGGTGCAATTGTCTTTCCAGGTTGCCCCACCAGTTCAAGGTGCTATCTCTTAACTGAAAAATGGAGATCCTTGCCTTTGAGTTGGACGCATAGTCCCTTAAGGAAAAACACCTTGTCATTCCTTCCAACCATGCTTTCGCACGTTCACTAGTGCGACCCTCGACAAACTCTGGAAGTTTGATCTTCTGCAATTCTCGCGTGATGTCTCAAGGTGGAGGTCCTCCCCCTGAATCCCTTGACACTTCTGGATTACCCATTCTAGACGGTGGGGGTTCCACTTCAGTCCCTATTGGTTGTCACCCCTTTAAAGTCTCGTTAATGACTTCCAACGAGCACAGTATGAGGGCTAGTTCGGGCGATGGTGGTGGTGGCGTTGGCGGTGTTGGCGGTTTTTGCGACGACGCTCCCCTGCCTCGACTCCTTCAAGTCCTTACCATCCTGTATGATTTAACCTGCATCACCCCAAAGTTGTCAGGGTGAGTTCAAGGACGTTTCAAATTGGTGCTACTTAAACTTAGAAACCGGGTTAGGCGTAAGTTTTCTTTACTTGTCTGTAAACAAACATTACTCCATTATGGGATTGGCTAGGTTAGGGTTAGGATTAAGCGTCTAAGCTTGATTTCTTCGCCCATATGAAAAATAAAAATTATTGGTTCCCTTGCCTTGTAGCTACACTAGCCTTGTGCCATACTCACCACTTCCTATGCTTACTCTCCTAGTGCATATGTCTCCTCCTTCTCGCTTGTCCTAGTCTAAGTCCTTTCAACTTTTCGCTTATAACTAAATATCCTCTGATGCTTGACTCGGGAGCTTTTCCTTGGCGTGTAGTGTTAGCATTGTCGAATGCCGCATTGAGATTAGTGCTGAATTGAATGGTGGAATGGAGTGGAGGGACTTGGCGCTTGGCTCGATGAGTTGTGTGTAATGTCCCATGAGCCTGATGCTTGGATAATCAGAGATTATTCTTCAGGCTAGTACCTTGCTATTATTGATAATTAAACTATTTATATGCAAATTTATTTGTAAAAGTGATATATGTGGCGCATTGGTGTTAGTGTTCTTTTTAAGGCTCTTCGCTTGGTGGGGGTCGCGGGTTCAAAACCCTTTAATAATTCATTTTTTTTTTTTCGTTTTACTCATTTAAAAGACAAAATACTTAATTAATTTAAAACATAATTAATTAATTAAAACATGATCAATTAATCTTACAATTAATTAATCATAAAACTTTAACTCTAAATTAACTATATGTAATTTAAATTATATTCTATTTATTAAAAATTAAAATTTAACATTAAATTAAATTATATTTAGCATTTAACATTAAATTAAAATTTAATAGCTTAAATTTAATATTAATTTCAAATCAAAACATTTATTTTCAAGTCACATGTTTGGCTTATTGGTGAAATCATTTGGTTTGGTTTCAATAGGTCATGAGTTCCATTCCCATGGGTGCCACTTCGTGGAGGTTTAATTTTTTTTTATCAAATGATATATATTAAAATGTTTTTTTTTTAAATTAATATTTAATAACACTTGAGAGTAGTTTTCCACGTAATTTAATTAGTATATATTTAATTTAATTACACTTGATATTTAATCACACTTGATATGTAATTCAACCTAAAACAAATTAAAAATATAAAAGAAAATTTAATATAACAACTAAAATTAAAATAAATAAAAAAACAAAAGACTTGGAATTGGCAACATGGGGATTGCATGCCACCCACTTGCCCGAAGACTCACAAGTTGGCAATGTGGGGATTGCATGCGACCCACATGCCCTTCATAGAATTTGTAAGGCCTGTGGAAGGACGTTGTTTGCATTACATGGAGTGGCATTGTTTCAGAGGAGAAAGGTGCAGTTCAGGGGAAAACAATCTGCTTAATACTCTCAGGTATGGCAAGAGGTACAATTCAGTCCGCCAGCTTGTGCACAGATTCAATGCTTTCGTGAAGAATGTGGAGATTCTCGATTCTATCTCGTGCATCGTGTGAAACTGTGTATATAGGGAAGCTAAAAGTAAAGAGAAAAATGGGGAATGTGAAAAATGTTGCGGTGGATTTTATTGTGCCATGGCCTTCCATTATCTTCTACATTGCGTTCCTCAATCTGGGCAATTCATCCTCTTGGGAAACACATAAATGGTGTTCTTCTCATCCTATTTCTCTCCTAAATATTTTATGTTTTTTCAATGTGGATATCATATTCTGGATCATCAGTTTACTATAGAAGAGCACTTGGTTGATAGATTTGTACTGGACTATTTTTCCTATGATGATGGCTTACTATTATGCCACTCATCCCTACTCTCATACAAATATATGGAGATCGAGGGTTGTGATATTTATAACATGTGTATGGAGCATTCGTCTCACACACAATTACTTCAGAAGGGAACAATGGCAGTGGGGAGCCAGGGAGGACTGGAGATTCGTTGATCTACGAAAGAGCTATGCCAAGCATTGGTGATGGATGTCCTTTTTCACTGTATATGTCTCTCAGTAGGTACAATACTTTATTCCAATGTGTCACCTATGCCATCTATTATTGTTAATGTAATTCCACAATGCCTAGCTGCTTCCCCACTCACATTACTGTAAATAGGCCAGAGGTTAGAAGATCAATTGCAACCCCCTTACCATCCTATAAATATACACACATACTATATGCCCCAGTACAGTGTAACTATGCCCAGGGAATAGTGTGAATATGATTTAAATTGCATAGGAAACTTATAATAAATGTATAATACCCAAGATCGATAAGAATAACCCTAAATCTGTCTATCTGGTATGGGAGTCGGGGCTAAAATTCACTATGGGAAAACGGGTGATTGATGCAGTTCTACACATACCAAAAGCTTTCACAATTTGAAGTTCATTTTGGGGTCTGGGCCCTGGTTGATATCATAGCATCCTCCCTCACTTTGGCATTAACATTGCTGAAAGGTGTCTGTATGCTTTGTAGACCCCTCTTTGGTTGCTAGATTTAGACCCCATAGCTCGAGGATATTGTAGGCACTGATCTATTTCAAGTTTTCAACTACAAAATTCTAAAATCTGCATCCCAAAATTATTTTAACAATCTGATCAAGTTCTTTTACAGGCTAAATCTTTATATCAGGTTGTTGTGGAGGGGTTCGCTTTGCATTTTTCAGCAGATTATCTGGTTGGTCGCCCTCCTTTTATGATGCAAATAACTTCTTAGATTACTTTGAGATTTGTCTGATTTATGTGCTATAAATGAACCCAAATTTCTTAAAACAAATCTGAACCAAAGGCACTTAAAGTACCTGAGATATTAACCATTGCACATGCTGATTCACTTTACATTTGAGCATATCTAATGGGTTTCTTGTGGCTTACTATTTTATGTTCTTTAACTAGTTGATTTGCACAAGAAATTTCCAGATTTGCTTCCTTTCTTTACACAGTTGATTTATCTTTTCACTTTCTAATGGTTGACCACATGCGTTTGAAGTTTAAACCTTGCATTTTGACACTTGCTAATTTTCATTTGGTTCATTAACAAACTAATTCTTTCATAAATTTATCATGGTTAGTAAATTTGCTCTAAGTAATATGAGTCGGTAAAAATATGATCTTCATAATGCTTTGATGAATGGTCTCATGTTTCAACATATGGACATTTTTAATTCCATTTTGGACTAATTCATACAAATCTGAAATAACTTGGAATATGTCTCTATTTTTGCATTTTTTTTTTTATATTTGTTTTAAAAAAATTGTGTTTGGTTTGCAGGTTAGGCGTAGCTGGAGTTAGAGCTTGGATTTTTGGCCCTTAGGCCCAGATTTCAAACTAAGACTCTCTGATACCAATTGTAGTGGCCATATTAATTTAACATCCAGTAATTCTACAACAAGACAGTAACTTCTACTAGATTTATGAAAATTCAATAGTTCCTTTTTGTTTTAGCACATACGCATGTAAATTTAACAACACATATTAAATTTTTATAACAGAGTAAAAATAAATACATAATTTTAAATACCTAGGTCTGATGCTAACCCTCTGTTTGTCCGCTTTCCTTGTTGACTGTTGCTGCACTGTGTAAACACTGCCCAAACCTATTATCCTCCCAGCCAACTAGGGAAACTACCTAGCTCCAGGATATCATATGGATATCCTGGCCCCCGTGCCCAAAACCTCCAACAAACCAGTTCCCCTGTACTAAACCTTCCCACTCCCGAACTCAACTCCTCTCTGCAAATCTAAGAGAGCCCCCCCAAAAAATCATCCCCAAAATCTCCTGTAGAATGATAATCCCCTTCGTAAACCTCCTTCCCCTCCATATCCTTCCTTCACCGCCTCCCGCATTTAATTCCTTATCCACCCATTTATTATCTTATCCCCTCATAATTAATATCTTACCCCTTTTAATTAATATCTTATCCCTTCCTGTGTACGCAAGTATTTAACAAATTAACTTATAATTTATTATTCCTATTAATTTAATACCCATGTCAATGAATGTAACATGTAATTAATTAATCAATCAATTAATCAAATTGCAACCATTAATTAATTAATAATTATTTAATTAGTATCATTATACCAATCTTGTTTAATTAATACCATATTAAGACAATTAATCCCCTAATTAATTTTTACTTAATAACCCTTAAACATTTATTCAACTAGGGTTGTTACATACATAGTGTAGAATTAGAATAATAACCTCGTTATGTTGTTGATGGTTCATACATGAATATGCAGGGTATTTAACATTATCTTTGTCATGGCTAAATTCTCCTTAGATTGTTTAATCCATACCTTTCATTTTTCCATTGAGATTAGTGTTGAGTTTATACCGTTGGAATTGTCCTTTGTTGTCAAGTGTCATCGAGATATCATCCATCACCACCGAAGGAATTCACACAACCACCAACATTACATTTGAGTGTTTCATAGATTAAARATAGTTTCTTGCTTTCGTATATTAGAAGAGATAGTTTCTTGTTTTCATAAGTTTAGAAAATAGTTTTATTGTTACTATAGGTTAGATAGACTTTTCTTTGATAGATAGTAGTTTTCTTATCATAGATTAAGGAATAGTGGTTAGTCTTTCTTTCTTTCAATAGAATAGATTTCCTTTCATGCATTCCATTGAGAATTTAGATTTCCTTTCACACATTAGAAATAGTTTTGCATTAGGCATTTAGTCCACTTGCCTCTTAGGCTAGATAGTTGTTCAATGAGAAGTTTTGCTTGCAATAGTTAGTTTCCTTTGCTTAGTTGTCTTTTTATTTCGTAGGTTAGTTAGGTTCCTTTTCTTACTTGTCTTTTGGTTGAGTAGGTTAGTTAGGTGTCTTTGATTACTTGTCTATTTTCTTTAATAGGTTAGATAGGTGCTTTTGCTTACTTTCTTATTTATTTGCTTTCATAAGGTAGTTTCTCATTGAATGTAGGTTGGCAGGTTAAAGAAGTTTGCTTTTGTCATTTGCTTATTATGCTTGGTAGTTTTCTTTTTCTTATTGTTTGCTTTACATAGAGTTTTCATTTTCTTTCTTAGGAACTATCCATCAACCCTTGGCCCAAAAGTACTTAGGTTACCTAGTTTCATTGTGCTTAGTAGGGTTTTCTCATTAGATAGCTTTTCTTGAGTAGATTAGCCTTAGATAGTTGCATTCCTTAGTTATACTATACTCCTACCAACCTTCTACCTTTGGCATATATTTTGCTACAACTCTAAGTTTACTTACCCCAGGTTGACAATTTAATTAAGGGTTTTTAAGTGTCGTTTTAGTGCATATAGAACACCCATCATTTTTTGGCGTCGTTGTCGGGGATTTGTCTCAAGGTAAGAAGTGATTAGAAATTAGACCATTTCTAGACCTTAGCATTAGTTTGGTGGCAGGGGAAATTTAAGACGAGAGGTAAGAACCTGTGCATCTGCTATAGCAGGTTCCCCCAAACCCAATGATAGTTTTTCTTTTTCTTTTTATTTTTCATGAATAGACCTAGGAATCAAATGGTAGCTTTTTCTTTTTGTTTTTTCTTTATTTCATGAATAGGCCTAGAGACCCATAAGGTAGATACATTAAATCAAAATTAGATCTTTCAAACAAGGTTCCTTCCGATCTCTTTGGGGGAAGGAATGTTCCGCTTATAAAATTCGCAGACCGATACCGAAAAACATAAGCTAGCTCAACTCAAAGAGATAAAATAGTCTCTGAAGGGACTAACACAGGGAGAACTATAGAACGAGAAACTGAAGCATCAATCATATTAGGACAGGAGGTAGGACCACTCGAGTCTTCCACAAAACCAAACAATACAACCTTTTCTTTTACACCACCACCAGGGGACCCTAATTTTAAGGACATCATAGACCCTGAACAAGTGAATATTTTGTTTGGTAGTTCAACCAATGTAATCATCTCTCAAATTGACACAGAAACTTTGGCACCAATAGTATCAACCGGCTCGAGTAGAGTCCCAGATATCCAATACGTAGGAAGACCTTTCCATCAAAGGGAAACCTTGTTTTCTTCAAAAGTAAAACCACCTAGGTACTCTCTCTTCAGAAATCAAGCCAATATGGATGATCAGGAGGACCATAACAATGTAAGACACAGAAATGAAGAAAAAACTAGAAACCAAACCGAAACTACCTTCGGATTTCCGATTTTAGACACCACTCCGAATGTCAACATGAAGAATATTCCTCTATCATCATTGCCTACCTTTTATGGTAAAAATAGTGAAGATCCAGACACCTTCCTATTTGAATTTGAAATCTTGTGTAGGAGCTACAACTATGTACAATATGCCCATAAATTAAAACTCTTTCCTACCACCCTCAAAGACTCTGCACTAAGATGGTTCATGGGGTTGGGAGAATCAAGTATTAGGTCTTGGGAAGCCATGAAAGACATATTTATCAAGAAGTAACAAGACTACTACATGACCAAAGAGTCTCATAATGAAATTTTTAAAATCCAATAATTAGAATACGAGACCCTCGAAGATTATATGGAAATATTTGGTTATATCTCCCATAAGTCAAAATACCATGACCTCCCAAAGGATGAAATTAGGGCTCTTTTCCTTAAGGGAATTTCAGAAGAATATTTAGATATTCTTAACCTGATGGCATCAGGTGACATATCTCATAAACCATTTTCTGAAATATGTGAAACATGTAGAGATTACTCAAGGTGTAGAGCCAAAATAGGGAAGAATGTTCGGGACCCTTACAATAGAAGCTTGAAACCAGTTAGTTTGGGTGGCATCACAAGAGCAGAGATAGGGAAACTTTTAGAAAACTTTAAGACAAATATCCTAAGCACAATAGGTTCCCATTTGGATACCCTTAAACTCAAAAAGAAACAGGAGGAGGAAAATGCAACAATGAGCATATATTGCCCAAAATGCAGGAGGAAGCATTCCTCAAGGGAGTGCCCATCAAATAACATTTCAGTTTTTGGCTTCTATACAGAAGACCATGTGACTGAAAAATGTCCATCATTGGTTGGTTTATTATCCATATATAGGAGTGGAGATCTTGGGGAGTGTTTTTATGCACCTAGGAGGCCATGGTAGCCTAGGAATCAACCCACATACCCAGATTTACAGTCTAAAGTTCCACCCTATTATCAACAACAACAATGGAACTCACCAGGTTGGAAAAACTGGTCTACTCAGTACCAAAATCCTTGGATTCAAGGATGGAGGGGAGGACACAACCAAGGAAACCCTCAAGCTCCACCTATCCCTATGTACAACCATCCTTATCCCTAGTTCTCATCAAACAATCCACAACTTTTTCCAGGTTTTGTTCCACCACCTTTACCTCCTATCCCACAACAAAAACCGCTACAATTTCAAAATGAAATCTCCCCGAGACCAAAACTATTACCGGCACAGCCTGTGTCGAATCCTAATAATAAGCCCCCTCAACCTCTTAACAATGTTGAGATGCAGGCCTTCCCAACATATGTTATTACTCCTGTTCCATTACAGGAAACTCAACTAAGATCGAGAAAATTTATGGAAAGGTAGAGACCCTCAATAGTCCTCCAGGAAGAGGAAGAAGAAGTAATCACCAAACAACCCATGGATGAGACTATGTGGGAAGATGTTATTATCTCGAAGAATCAAGAACCCAAGATTCCCCAAAATGAACCTTCACAAATTATGAAGGTCCTTCCTTATCTAGACCTATTAGTAATAGAGAAATCTACCACCAGACTGGAATTTGACATTTTGAATGAATTGAAAAATATTTGTGTCAAAATTCCCTTGCTTCAAGACATTAAATACATTCCAATCTATAGTAAGGTAGTCAGAGAATTATGTATCAATAAGCCAGGTAGGAAGAAAAAGGACCCTCCTACAATACACTTGGTAGGAGGACTCTCTGAGTACATATCAGAGTAGCCAAAGCTAGCAAAGTATGGGAATCCAACAAACCCCATAGTGACCATAACTATTAAGGAGGTCTCCATCGGAGACACTCTCATATACCTAGGGGAAGCCATCAATGTTATGACTGCTACTACCTTGGAACAATTACAGTTACAACCTCTTCTTCGGCCTACCCCAACCATTTTGGAATTAGAAGATAAGACTAGGGTTATACCTGAAGGGATTTTAGATGATGTCATGGTTACTTTAGCCTCATGGGAGTACCCCGTAGATTTTCTTGTCATTCATTCAAAGGATCCTGCCAGAGGCCATCCTGTTATTTTGGGAAGACCTTAGCTAGCCACAACCAATACATTTATTGGCTGTAGAGAAGGAGAAATGCCCATCTTGAATGGTCTCTCTATCCATAATCTCACCATTTACCCTCGAGCTCAACCTATTATGGAGAATCTATGGCGTCTTGAATTTCCATATGAGAATGAAGACTTGGAAGAACTCGTATTACCTAGTGACCATGCAAGGGTACTTCAGGAACACACAACAAAAAATGTGCTAAACCGGTTCATTTCCGTTATCACATGTGTGGATTTTCCACAGTCTTTTCCCCAATTTGAGTACATGTTTGGAGAAGAATTTCAAGAACAACTAGACCCATCCATTTTGTCTTCGACATATTTTATTTTTGAAATAGATGAGTCTGCCATGTCTTGTACTATGCCCTATGAGATTAGTGTAGGGAAATTTTTACATATAAACTTCGGGATAGATACAGACCAACATAAACATTTAGTAGATATCCTTAAAGAACAAACATTATCATTTTCCTGGGAATACACTGACATGAAGGGTATACACCCTGACACATGCATCCACCATATATATACCTAGGGGGGAGGTAACACCTGTTAGGCAACCCTAGAGAGGATGAACCCAACACTCAAAGACATAGTCAAGGAGGAGATTCAAAAGTTGCTAAATGTTGGATTTATCTATCCCATCTCTGACAGTAAGTGGGTATCCCCGCTTGTAGTGGTTCCAAAGAAAGTGACCGGGAAATGGAGAATCTATGTTGATTTCCGGGAACTCAACAAGGACACTCTGAAAGACTACTTTCCTCTTCCTTTCATTGACCAAGTTCTAGATACCTTGTCCAGAAAGAAGTATTTCTCCTTTCTATATGGGTACAACGGGTACAACTAGATTCTTATAGCACGTGAGGACCAGGACAAGACAACCTTTACCTGTCCGTGGGGCACCCATGCCTATAGGGTCTTACCATTTGTATTGTGTAATGCTCCTGCCACATTTCAACGAGCAGTATTAGGGATATTTGTCTATCTTATTCATGATTGTGTGGAGGTATACATGGATGAATTCACAGTCTATGGAAACACTTACTAGGAAGCCCTAGAAAACTTAGAAAAATTCCTCATCAGATGCTAGGAAATGAACCTATCTCTAAATCATGAAAAATGAAAAATGTTGTTAACTGAAGGAGTGGTTCTAGGACATCATGTTTCATCTGAAGGAATAAAAGTCGATCCTGCAAAGATTGAGGTCATTATTAGACTTCCACCCCCCATAACTTAGAAAGAGGTGAGAAGATTTCTTGGACATGCCGGATATTACCGACGGTTTATTGAAAATTTTACAAAGATTGTTGCACCTATGTTTGGATTATTGATAAAATATGTTGATTTTGTTTGGACTGAGCAGTGCCAAACTGCCTTTGAAACCCTGAAATCCAAGTTTTCTGTGGCACCAGTTTGTAGAGGGCCCAATTGGAATCTCTCATTTCATATATCCACTGATGCCTCCAACACTGCAATCAGAGGGGTATTAGGGCAGAAAGAGGACTAGCAGTACTGTGCCATTTATTTTATAAGCAAGAACTTGTCCCCTGTCGAGTTGAACTACACGCTCATCGAGAAGGAATTCTTGGCAGTTGTTCATGCTATTAACAAATTTCATCATTACATTACAGTTTATGAAGTATTTGTACACACTGACCATTTCGCCATTAGATTCCTCATGAATAAACCTATAACTAATGGTCGAGTGACTAGGTGGCTCTTGTTATTGCAAGAATTTAATATTACTGTGCTTGACCGACCTGGAAAGGATAATGTAGTAGCTGACTTTCTTTCCCGAATAAAAAATGAGGATGATGATATCCCTGTAGATGATAGTTTCCCAGATGAGAACCTCTTTTCCCTCTCTGTCAATACTCCATGGTTTGTGGATATGGAAAACTATTTGGCCACTAGGAAGTTACCGTCTCATTTGTCACCTCATGAAAAGAAGAAAATTATTACACTGAGTGCTAATTACTCTTGGGTTGGTCATGGTTTTTTTAAATTAGGTCCTTATTTGATTATTCATAGATGTGTTCGAGAGGACGAGGTACCTAATATACTACGAAGTTGTCATGATGGACCATGTGGTGACCATTTCTCTGACAAACGCACAACATATAACGTATTACATTTAGGTTACTATTGGCCTAGCATTTTCAAAGATGCTGCCAAGTATGTGAAAAGTTGTGATAGTTGCCAAAGAATAGGAAGACCTACGTCATTTGAAAAAATTCCTTTACAGGCCCAAGTTATGATAGAACCCTTCAAAAAATGGGCCCTCGACTTTGTAGGATCAATTTCACCCATGTCCCGTAGGAAGAACTATATTTTGGTTTGTACGGACTATGTCACCAAATGGGTAGAAGTAAAAGCCCTATTTAGGGCCACAAAGAAATCTGTTGTTGAATTTATCTATGAAGACATATTTACCCGCTTCAGTGTCCCTCGTGAAATTTTTACCAACCAAGGCACTCAATTTACTTCCAAGATGATGAAAGAGCTAACAGAGAAATATGGGATTAAACACAGTAAATCTTCTACATACCACCCGCAAGCCAATGGTTAAGGTAGAATCCACAAAGAAAGTTATGGAAGCCATCTTGACCAAGACCATTCAGTTACATCACCAGGATTGGGCTGATAGGCTCCCAGAGGCTTTGTGGGCATACCGGACTACCTGGAGAAATACCACTGGGCATACCCCTTATGAGCTAGTGTACGGGAAACAAGTACTTTTACCTATAGAATTCAAAGTAAGGACCTTTTGTATTTCTGTAGATTTAGGATTGAACCTGGGTGAGGCTCAAAATAAACGAGCCCTACAACTAAATAAGTTGGATGAAATCAAGCAAGATGCCATCCAATGGACGATATTAATCCAAAACTAGAGGAGCAATTGGCATGGCAGGTTTATTAAGAAGAAGCACTTCCAGCTTGGTGATTGGGCTCTGTTGTTTGATTCCCAATTCAAAACCTTCAAAGGAAAACTTACCACCCATTTTTTGTGCCCTTACAAGGTAGACATTGTATATGACAATGGAGATGTAAAAGTTAAAACAATTGACGATGGACAAGTCTCCTTTGTGGTAAATAGACACCGACTAAAATTTTATCATAAGCCCATTTCCAGAGAAGATTTTCTACACGTCATGTCAGCTGACAAGGAATTGGCCTTAGTAGATGGGGAAGTTCCCCCTTGTTCTTGAAATTTTTTCTGAATTTCCTATTGTATATATATAAATAGTTTTTGAATTTTGTTAATAAGGTAATTCTAGATATTTCTATAAGTAATTATTTCACTGGGAGTACACAGTTTCAAAGATATTTCTTCAAAACATTGTTATACTTGAATTTTGTGTTTGCTAAAGCATCAAATGAATATTAGCTTACTGCAATTAGCCATGTTTTTGCAAAAAATATCATTTTTTAAGGCATTTTAAAGTAGTTTCTCTTGAAACTCTTCACCACTGTATAAGGAAGTGATATCGTAACTATCAAGCCTAGAGGTCTCTCGTACATTTTTTTCAAGAAACCTGAGTAAGTGAGTCAAGTGTCTTTATCAAAAGAGTAACAAGGAGGTTTAATTAGCAGTTAGTCATGGAAACATCACAATAATTACAAAAGAAGAAAGCAAGTTGAGCCTAGAGATACCTTTTAGTTCTTTTTCAATGGTACCATCCACTACACACTAAATAGATTGATTATATCATATCTTTAGATAGGCCACATCCGCTTAAGTACCCCTTACATCAGGACAATCACTAAGCAATATAATGAAAATTCATCCTCTAAGATAAATACCATCCCAATTAAAAAGAAAAAGAAAGAAAAAAGTTATTTCAGAGTTGTTCCCCCATCTTCTTGTATAAGCAATCTTATACTAAAATCTTAAAGGATGGAGGGCCAGTCTCTGAGGGTTTAAGAGGCTAACCCATCGGGATACTGAACAGGTCTGCTAGAAGCGGGTAACAGCCTGTGGTATGACTAGGCAAACCCATCGAGGTACTGAACATGCTTGCTGGCAACGAGGCATTCTACCTAACAAGGATGGTAATCTGACAAAAATAAATAATAAATGTAAACTTGTCCTGATGTACGACATTACTTGCAGACAAAGCTGACATGAAGTATGTGTGGTTAAGATGAGGTTAATGAACTCCATACACTTGACATTGGGAAATAACTTTAAGACTATCTTGAAACTCTCTTGCCTACCTCTTCTTATCTATATATAGGATCTCTTATCCTATAGTTGGGGCCATCTCCTAACTGTCTCGACAGACCAATCTGTGAAATTTCATCTTTACACTTGACATACTATAAATCTTCAGCTATTGGGGGATACTGACTAGTTTCCTATACTTTTGATTGTGAGGTGTCACAATACTTAAGTGTGGGGGAGGGGTTCATGAGCTGACAAATGATCATTGCCTAGAGAAATGAGTCTTTGCAATAATTTTTGTATTATTACCATGATACAGGTTATTACAGTGATAATCATGTTATTTTTGAAATGCTTAAAATCATGTGTGTTATAAATTACTGAACACATACTTAACAGACCACTCTTTATCGGTTTATCGTTCAGTACAAGCTACATGTTGTAGGTTCGATAATCCATTTTATGCTTTCTATAACCCGTTCATTGTAGGTTTTTGACATTATATGTCATATGCCAGAATAATGAGTGAGCATGGAGAATTCTACCTCTGCTCATTAACTATTGTGGTTGTCAAAAACACTTCCAATTGTAGGCCATCCATTATAAGAGGTGAAGATAAAATTAACACAAGAATATGAAATGAAGTACCATATGAGGTACCAGATGAAGTGTTGTATGAGGTGCCAAACGAAGTGCCATTTCATACTAGTAATTGTCCTAGATTCCAGGGAACTAGAATTCAATTACATTCAATTAAATTTGTTATAGGCATTGATTAAAAGATGCTTCATATGGTTATGATCAAATGTCCAAGTCAAAAGACTTCGACATTGATCTAAATACGCACCAATACATTGCTCCCAAGCTTGCCATCGAATTCGAATTTCCCACACATGGAAGTGTGCGCGCACATGTGGGCAACGTACTCCACCATAAGAGCATCCAAAATCGGGCTGGGCACTCTATTATCTCATTTACCATTGCCAATTTCTCTCCTCCGCGTTAGGAAATTTCACCCAACCGCTGCCATATCGTCCTCTGTTCAAATCGCACTTAGACCGTGCCAAATTCGTGCCATATCTTGGCCCGTGCTTAACCCGTGCCTCTGTGTGGCTCGATTTTTCCCTTGCTTGGTGAATTCAAACTCTATCACAATGCCCAGGAGATACGAACCCTCCTCCTATGCAGACTTGTTTGCCATTCCAGAATTCTCATAGTGCAGAGAAGTGTTTTTGCATGCTGGCTAGGGGCCATTCTGTATAGCTTGCAGGGCCATGATGATGTCCTCTCCATGCAATTTGCATTTGGTTTTGATGGTAAGACAACACATGTAGGGTATCTTATCTTTGAAGTCATAGAAGAGTCCATTTTTGCTGCAACAAAGATCCCAAGAATGGGAGATAGATGGTTCAAGAATCATCAATTGCCGCGCTCAATTTACAACAGGGTGTTTAAGCCTGAATTCGAGAGAATTTAAAGAGAAAAAGGGTATTCTAAGGAGTGGATAAATCCAGAATTGGTTAACCTCCTCATCATCATCACAAGGTTAATTACATGTGAAGGTAGATACTCCACCTTCAAAGCTTGTCATTTTAGATTGTTGGCTCATTTTCTGTTCAACAAACCCTTGAACTTTCCCTTTTATTTTCTCAAAAGCCTGGAGAAGATGTCATGTCGAGTGAGGAAAAATGTGACTAACCCCCACAATAGTCTCTTCCACCATGGTTTTATCAAACTCCTTGTTCTTACTGAACTAGAGAAGCAGGGGAAAAATTGGGATGCCTTTATCTACCAATTTGAAAAACCTCACTTGACAGTTAAGACAGGAAAAAATCCACTTAGCCTAAAACCTATCTCTCCATCCAAGCCTCACTCTCCAAGAACTCCAAACTCCCTTGCACAAACCTTGTCTTTGTCAGAACAATACCAAAAGCTTGTTGATATTCCTACTTCTTCATCGGGGGAAAAGACCAAGAACAAAGACCAACAAAAGCCTATTGTTGACCCCCCAATGCCTTCGCTTTCTCTTGTTCCTACGCCTAAGAAACTCCAAGAAGTAATGCAACAAGACTTTCCCATCATTCCCACAAACAAGAGGGGAGCCAATCAATTTGGTAAAGGACCCTTTCAGAAGAGTACCCGAAACACAAGAACCAAGCCTTATGCAAAACCTCCATCTTCTTTGGATCTCATCCAAGTGTCCTCCAACCTTGATATCCCTCATAAGAAAATCAGGGAAGTCTTTGCGGAGAGATTAGAGCCACTAAGGAAAAAAAAATCAAAACCTACCTCACCTTTCTGATCTCCCATCACTCCTACTTCACCTATGCCCACTCTAGATCCTAAAACTGATAAATTGTCCACATTCCTCAAAGGATCTAAGCCTTCCTCAAAGATCATTAATTATGTTCCAACCATAGAGCAGCTACAAAAATAAAACCATCAACTTCTTCAACAGTTGGAAGAGAGGATGACAATATGTGCACACCTTCATCATGAAAATGCAGTCCTTCAGGAAAAAGTTAACTCCCTTCAACGGTTGGTCGATGGGATGACCCAATCTAACCATAGCCTCAGAGCACAATTAAAGTAACACAAGAGGCACAAAGCTAAGTGTTCATAGCAAGAAGGAGAGGCTTCCAAAGCTGATCCTCCTCAACAAGCCTAGTCACGAGGGGTAACTTCTTTTTGTTTGCAGTGGGACCTGCAAAATCGTAGGTGTGGGGGTAATGTTGGGCCCGAGATATGATCAATTTCATGACATTACTATACACTTTTTCCCATATGTACGTATGCGTTTTTCATCTTTTAAAGGATATTTTTGAAGAATTTTATTATAAAATGGTATAATCGGCATAAGGTACATGTAATTCATGTTTAATGACTAAATCAAGTTTAATTCATCACATTGTATGATTTTCGAGAGTTAATTCATGTTTTTTTGCTGTTACAGGGAAAAATGCACCATGTTTCTATTTAAGACACTTGATCTGACACTCGTTCCAGCACTTGTTCCGGTACCTGATCCGACACTCGTTCCATCACCTAGTATTGCACAAAAATGCAAGGCGAGTTGGTGGTTATGGCATTGGCGGCCAGTGATGGAAAAATCGAGCACATGGGTTTTCTTCATTATCGCCCCCTCCAACTACTAAGCTCAAGACAACTTAGTTTCAGTTTTCTAAACATGGCGATTATTGGCTTGCTTCGTTTTGTTAATTATGGCATCATTTATTGTATTTTGCCAAATTTAGAGGTGGTTCGACCCTCCTGTGGTTGACCACTTGGGTTTTAATCTTATAAATACTGCCAGGATGGCCATTAAATAGTTAAGCAAGTAGAATAACCATTGTATTGGAGACAAACTCATTTTTCTCTGTTTTTGAGTTTTTACATTGCCAAAATTATGCCAGAACTGCGTTTTTGGATTTTTTTGGTGAATTTGGCCTGCTGAGTTCATGGTGTGCTTTTAGAGAGTGACCACAACTTGATGGGGGGCCCACCATAAGTATGGTAATTGTCTTCATGTTTATTTTTCATTTCCTAATTTAAATTGCTCTCTTTTTATTTTCTGTACATGTATATTTTTAATGTGCTAATTAGTTTGTTGTAGCTTACTGTTTTACTTCTCTTTTGCAGGTTAGATAATGATATGTGTTAGTATGTGTTGTTATAATAGATTAGGAACAAGCTTGCAAGTCTCTATACTAACCATGTGTGCAATTAGAAAGTCTCTCTCTCACTATACTAACCCCACATGCAGTTAGATGTTAAATTGTGCTTTCTTTTATAATTTTACAGTCAAGTTTAGAACAATTTTTTTAATTAGAACATAACATAGTTTTAATTTAGGTTTCTTTTGACAAAGATTGATGGATGGATAGATTTACTTCCATTTTTTATAGTTTCTTATCTTAGTTTTACATAGATTTCATTTACTTAGTTATTAGTTAATGTAATTGTCAATTTTAATATCATAGTTTAATTTATGTTTTCAATTCATTTTCTTATCATAGTTTGAATGGTTAAAATATACATAGTATAGTTTTATTTCATGCAATTTCCTTTCTTAGAATTAAAGTGCAATTGAATTTCTTAGTTAAGGAATGAATCTAGTTTGCTTACATAGTGTAGAATTGGAATAATAACTTCATTATGTTGTTGATGGTTCATACATGAATATGCGGGGTATTTAACATTATCTTTGTAAATTCTCCTTAGATTGTTTAATCCATACCTTTCATTTTGCCATTGAGATTAGTGTTGAGTTTATACTATTGGAATTGTCCTTTGTTGTCAAGTGTCATCGAGATATCATCCGTCACCACCAAAGGCATTCACAAAATCACCAACATTACATTTGAGTGTTTCATAGATTAAAGATAGTTTCTTGCTTTCATAGATTAGAAGAGATAATTTCTTGTTTTCATAAGTTCAGAAAATAGTTTTATTGTTGCTATAGGTTAGATAGACTTTGCTTTGATAGATAGTAGTTTTCTTATCATAGATTAAGGATTAGTGGTTAGTCTTTCTTGCTTTCAATAGAATAGATTTCCTTTCATGCATTGCATTGAGCATTTAGATTTCCTTTCACGCATTAGAAATAGTTTTTCATTAGGCATTTAGTCCACTTGCCTTTTAGGCTAGATAGTTGTTTAATGAGAAGTTTTGCTTGCAGTAGTTAGTTTCCTTTGCTTACTTGTCTTTTTCTTTTGTAGGTTAGTTAGGTGCCTTTGCTTACTTGTCTCTTTCTTTAGTAGGTTAGTTAGGTGTCTTTGCTTACTTGTCTATTTTCTTTAATAGGTTAGATAGGTGTTTTTTCTTACTTGATTATTTATTTGCTTTCATAGGGTAGTTGCTCAATGAATGTAGGTTGGCCAGTTAAAGAAGTTTTCTTTTGTCATTTGATTATTATGCTTGGTAGTTTTCTTTTTCTTATTGTTTTCTTTACATAGAGTTTTCATTTTCTTTCTTAGGAACTATCCATCAACCCTTGGCCCAAAAGTACTTAGGTTACCTAGTTTCATTGTGCTTAGTAGGGTTTTCTCATTAGATATTTTTTCTTGAGTAGATTAGCCTTAGATAGCTCCCTTCCTTAGTTAGACTATACTCCTACCAGCCTTCTACCTTTGGCATATATTTTTCTACAATTCTAATTTTACTTACCCTGGATTGATAATTTAATTAAGGGTTTTTAAGTGTCTTTTTAGTGCATATAGAACACCCATCAGTTCTTGTCTATGACTGTTGTTATTCTATTGTGGTTCTCTAGGAGGGACTATCATTCTACAATCTTTGGCCATGTGTCCAAATTTGTTACATTTGTAACATTCCACTTCAGTGCTCAAAGATTCAAACCTGTTGTAGCTTCTTCTCTGTGTTTCACTATGCCTTCTTGGATAACCCTTTTGTGTATGACTTTCAATGTTGTTTATGTTCATGTTGTTAGCTATGCAATTCACAACTTTATGTCCAAAATGATTACATGCATAACATAAACCAAAAAATATAGTTTGATAGTTGGGAGTTGAAGATATTCTAAAAGGAGGTTCTCTTATGAATCCTTCTTCTTCTTGAGGCCTCTTTGTCTGTTGTTGATTCTGAAATCTGAATCTTCTCGGTGGAGGAGTGTCCCTGTAATATTCCTTGTATATCTTCCTGTCCCCTTTGATTGTTTCTGCATAGCTTTTTGGATATGTTTCTTGCTCTATTGTTTTGGAGCTTGATCCCTTTTCTATCTAATTGTATCAAATTCTAGACTTGTCAATATGAGATTTTTTACTGCTGATAATGTCATCCAAAACTTTTGAGCTATTCTTCATGTTTTTCTTATGAATATCCTTTCTTAATGTGAAAATCTCTGCTTCTAAATTTCCACTGTTCTTGTCCTTTTCTTCTAGTTGTTCTTTGAGTGCTTCCTCAATTCTTTTATCTTCTTCTATTTGAACCTTCAAATTTGTGATCATTTGTTCTAGTTCTTGAGTATCTTCTTTCTTGTCTAGTTCTTCTTGTAGTTTCTTGCTTTTATTCTTTTCTCTTCTGATAACTTCTATGGCATGCATCAATTCTTCTTAGTAGTCAACTTCTACCTCTTCAATTTCTTCTTCAACTTCTTCATATTCTTCTTCGGCTTATTCATATTCTTCTTCAGAGTCTTCTACTGGCATGAATAGAACTCTTCCTGTCTCACTATCACTGAATTCATCTGCATCTGATGATGAGATGTCTTATTTGGTGCATAAGCTTTTCTTGAAAACTTTATTTGTAGTTCTTTTGCCTTTATATGTTTGTTTTCCTTTTGAGTAACTTTCATCATTTCTCTTTTTCTTATGAGGAGATTTGTTAGAAAAATGACCAATACCATCACAACTAAAACAAATTAAAGGAAGCTTACCTGTATACCTACCTTCGATTCCCTTGTTCAGTCTTTTGACGAAGTTGGCCACTTCTTCATCATCTTCCAAGACGTCACTGTTGCTTCTATGTTCTTCTTGTTTCTTTTCCTTTTTCTTTGATCTTTTGGATACTTTGAAGGTTTCTTCTTTTACATCTAGATTTTCTTGTTCAGTTCTCATTTCATATGCTGTGAATATTCCATACAGTTCATCCATGCTTATTGAGTTTAGATCTGATATTTCTTCTAGTGCTGATATCTTTGGGTCAAATCTCATAGGAAAAGAACTTAGTACCTTTTGAAAAATTACATATTCTTCAATTTCTTCTCCCAATCCTATGATTGCATTCACTGTTTCAACGACTCATAATAAGTAGGCTACAATATTCTCATCTTCCTTCATATTTAGTTGTTCGAACTTACCTCTGTAAGTTTGAAGATTTGCTTATTTGACTTTTGAATCTCCTTCATAAATATTTAGAAGCTTGTCCCAAATCTCTTTAGTGGATTTACAATGTACAACTTTGGTGAATATCGTTTCACTGAGACCATTCAAAAATGCATTTGTGGCTTTGGAATTATTCTAACCAAGTTTCATTGCTGTGTCATTTGTTAGTGGAACTGTTGGTGCTGTGTATCCATCTACAATTGATTGCTATATTTAAAATCCCTATGCCTGTATATATGTCTTCATCCTTATGCTCCAAAAAACATACTTCTGTCCATCAAACTATGGCATTCCATTTTTATACAAGTTGTCTCTCTCCATGATCTACCTTTCAGTGGTTAAACTGATTTCTGAAGGAACCTTCTCTGATACCAATTGTTGGATTACTGAGAGGAGAGGTGAATCAGTGATAGAGCAATTATAATCATTTTTAACCAAATAATCCAAGTGTTATATCAATGTAGAATTATAATCCAATAATGATCAATGAACAAATGAACAATCATACACATACATAGTACACCAATGTTTTACATGGAAACCCAAATCGGGAGAAAACCATGGAATGTTTTTCATATATGTCTTGAAGAATTACATTCATTGGAAGCATCGACTTCCTTTGTTTCCCAGCTGCAACTGGAAGGAGGCTCTAAACCCCTAGTTTCTCAGGTTATAACCTGAGGGAAGCTCCAACTCCCCAATTATTTGGCTACAAATAGAAAGATTCTAAAACCCCCTATGTTCTCCAGCTACAACTAGAAGGTGGCTACAACCACCTGTCCTTGCCCCGTCCAACTTCCCTGAAGTAGAAGTAGAATGACGGATCCACTGTCACACTATCACTGTGAGATATACCGCTTTAAACCTATACCAATAAACTTGAACCATGCATCAAACTGTACCTCAACTTGTAATCAACCTGTACCATAAACAAGTGCATCAACCATGCACCAACCTTAGAAAGCATCATCAAAAGAATTTATCCTTCCTTGAATTCCGACCTTCTTTTCTTCACCTTCCCTCTGAAATTAGTCTTAGATATCCTTTGATTACCTCAAACTCCTATATATATTCAATATGCTCAATTCTGATCATAAATGAGAGATCCCTTCCTCTTATTTATACTCTCCAAGTAGCTTCCTTAAAAACATCTTCTAGGTCACTTTGCCCACTTTCCTTATTTTGGGGTTAACCCACTTCTAATTTCTCCATTAAATTTATTATTTAAATAATTTATTTTGTACTCACTTTGAATTATAGTACACTTATCACTTCACTTTATTATTTACCTTCTAAAATCTCTTAAACCACTTTGACTACTTTGACCTTTTGGGGCTTCTAGATGACATATGAGGGTCCTCCAACTTCGTAAGGCCATAACTCTCAAACTG
>ML778131.1:2997626-3008844 GCA_009831015.1 Picea engelmannii
ACATACCACCAGAAATGGAATGACATGTAATATCCACATAGAATACTATTACCAAAAAATATATCAAAACTCATATCATTATCCATCAAACAAACTTGGGTCCATTACCCAAACTTGGGTTCTCCAACTTCTTATGGCCATAACTCTCTAACCGTGAGGAGTTATGTGACGTTCCACATACCACTGGAAATGGCATGGCAAGCACTATCCATATAGGATAGTTGCACTGAAAAATTCACTGGACTTCAACTCATTATTACACAAATAAGCATGGTTTCTCTAACTATACTTCTAAGATAACTCAATCTGCAAAGCGTCTTCCCATGAGGGATTTCACCATAAGGGGACCAGTTTGGAGTTCATCCATTTGTACTTATTATCAACCATGACAAGACAATAATGATTCATATTTACATAAAACACACTTGGGTCCATTACCCAAACCTTTGTGCTATCGGGATTTTTTCAATGGTTGACATCAATGACAACCAACCTTAATCAACAATTGGACTCCAGTGTGTTTTGTTTGTGAGTATGATCACCTATGGAATATACCTACATTGTATTTCCTATTCATAGACATGAAGAAATACTTGTTATATATCCACATGGATATGTAGTGTAATCCATATTGGAAACCATGAGTACATAGTCAATATGAATTGTAATATTCTCACGAGTGACTAGTTCTTCCAACTGGGCCCTCACTACTCCACTTCTAGGAATTATAATTTATTTCAGTGAGCACGATTGTTCCTCTGACCTCACACATTAAGGGGAATCTGTTATATCATTTATTTCCACACTCCATGCATATTTATTTGATGGCCTTCTATTTCCCTCTGCAGACTTAAATCCCCATTTTTTCTCATTCTAGAAACAAAAATTCAAAATTTTGTATATATATGTGAGCCACAGTTAGATAGATTTTGTATACATAGGTTTTTCCATTACAACCCATATACATCAAGTTTTATGCTCAAAAATTAAAAAAATATGTCAGGTTTCCATGACAAGTCATCAGATCCATGATTCTTGACCTTCCATATACTGGAAATGCTCCAACTTGACCTTTCAAGTCCATTTGAAGGCTATAAATTGATCCATATACAAAAATTTAGGAGGGAGAGGATTGAGAGGGAAGACACTCTAGAGAAATTTCACTTCATATTGAGTCTACATCCCTTTGTCCTTGAAAGTCCGAACTTCTTTTGTTTAGCCCCCAAGCTCTTCCTATCTTTAGAAGAAGAAAGCCGATTACTCTTATTACTTGTAATATTTCCTCTGTAGAGGATTGGAGTGGTGAAGGCCCATGTGGAGGGACTTAGTTTCTTGGTTCCGATATGTTTTGTTACATAAGTTTGTCACCTATGTAATTATGATTATTACATTAATAGAAATACTCTTCTCTCATCCAATTATATGTTGCAAATATTTGTATTACTTTCCATGGGAATATTTGTTATACATGTTAGTGGATTATGCTAATTTATATGCTATCATTTCATATAATTTCCATATTCTTGTGTATCTTGGATGTTGAGAACAAGTTGTAGGTATCATGCGTTGGATCGTGAGTTCAATTGTGGTCTTATTTGGATGTCTGTACGAGGTAGGTTTCTCACCTTCCTTTTTGTTATCATTCCATTTTTCTAGCATACTTGAGATTAGAGTTGATTTCTAGGTGTCGTTCCATCTGTTGTGGTTTACCCCAAGCCATAGAGAGAATTTCCTTGTAAAAAAACTGTTGTCGGACTATGTGCCTAAGCCTATGTTGTTTTATGTGTGGGTTATAACTTAGTTAAATTAGGATCCTTTTCGCTAGTGGAGTAATAGCCCTAGCTCGAGGGTGACCTATTGTTGAGAGTGTATGAACAATAAAGTCTATGATTGGGAGGAATGTTTGAGGTCTGCACACAATTGGTGAATTATAGAAAAATATAAGTGTTCTTTTACATATGTTCACATGTTATTTATCTTGTGAATGTTTATTATACTTATGTTTGTTGATAATTGTACATAATTATGCATGGTTGTGCACGTTATTGTTATTTTTGTATAACTATTGCATATGCAGGGAATGGTAGTTAATAAATGTTAATTGTTAGTTAAATTTCAGTAGTAATGGAAATGAGATTCCATCCCAAGGCTTGAATCTCCTCTCGCGCTAGGAAGTAGTAGTCGCACACGCGAATGGGAAAAAAATTTCATCCATGACATAAGGCTATTTGCACGCTTATTTATTTCAATGAATTACTTCTACAACTAGAGTTGGCATCAGAAGAATAAAATTTGTGTAGTGTGAATCAACTTGGAGTTGGGTACGCTACCCTGTGATATTGAATATTTTTTTTGGGTTGCTAGTAATGTGGAATGTTACATTCGAGTATAAAGGATACTAGTTCAACATCAGACTTGTATGGGCTAGATATCAACATGAAGTTAGTGAGGTGGGAATATTTGTGATGGTCACGATGGTTACAAGTTGGAATTATGGAAATATAATCTAAGTGCAGAAACCATTTGCATGTGCTAAGAATTGATGATGCATGGGAAATATTGGTGCACGAGGTGTGTGCACTAAAATTTGGCACTGTGCGATGCAGAGCTGGTTATGTGCATAAAATATTGGTGCATGTGGTGTGTGCACTAAAATTTGGCACTGTGCGATGCAAAGTTGGTGATGCATGTAAAATATTAGTGTGTGGGGTGTGCACACCAAAATTGGGTGTCACACAGTGTAGATATTATGGTGAGTGCGTGATGATGGTGCACAATGCATGTGCATTGAATTCTAGCGATGTGAAGTGCATAATTTTTAGTGCACATGTAATGTTGGTGTGTAGTGCGTGTGTGTTAAATATTCATGTCACAGGAAATTATATTGGTGGTGTGCAGGGAGTATGGGTGTGTAGTGTGAGCACACTAAACATTGGCATTGCTTGGTGAAAATCTTGTGATGCCCATATAATATTGGTGTGAAACACATAAGTTGTGCGCACTAAATATTGGTGCACAAAATAAAAGTTGTGTGCACTGGATATTGGTGTGATGTGCAGAAGTTGTGTGCACTCAATATTGGTGCACAATGTGGAATCTGCACACACTGGATATTGGTGCGTGGTGCAGAAGTTGTAGAAGTTGTGCGCACTATATATTAGTTCACGGTATAAACTTTTTGCGCACTAGATATTGGTGTGTGGCACACACAGAAAAAAAAAAACTATGCACACTAGATATTCATGCGCTATGTAAAATTTATGTGCACAAATTATGGGTGTGTTGTGCATGCACTACATTTTGGCGTTGTGTGTGCATAAATTGAACGTGATGAATATGGGTGTATAATTTAGAAATTGTGCACATGAAGTTAATTTTTCGGTCTATCACAAAAAAAAATGCAATGATTTTCCATGAAAGTTTTGTATTCTTCAAGGTTATAATCTTACAGAGGATTTTTGAGTTCCTAAAGAATGTTTTTAGGAGTTTTAATTTTTTAGACTAGAAGTGTCAAAGGCACCATGTAGAGTCTATGCAACTTGAATGAAACAAATCAGAGAGAGATTTCCAATGATTTAAACTATTTTCAAAATGGAGCTTGTATGACAAAGTTACAACTGAAATCGTGCAAGGTAAATTTAAGTACTAGTTTACTTCTAAAGAGAATAACGCCTTTCTCATAAGTCAGTTCGGATGCAATATTAGTCTATGTAAATATCATGAAATATAAAATACATACATGGAGCGATAATTGCAATTATGGGTACTTGAAAGTGTACAAAATGGGAAGGAAGATTCTTGTAGCATTTAGTGCAAAATGGGAAAATAGTCAAAACTTTAGCAAAATGTAACTAGCAGCCTGGATGCTAGATGAAGGTGAAACTTGGTCAACTTTTTCAAAATATGAGCATGAGGAAATACAATTGGTATTCTATTAAAATTCAAAAATATTAGGTGTTTGGTATTAAGTTCACCAGATGAAGGATGCACTTAAATGGAAAAATCGTGCATAATTTAATAGATTTGTTGAGTTTTTCTGTCTAACAAATCTTATTGCATGCACATTTTGTAGAATTAGGGGTAAATATAGAACATGGAATATGCACATAGGAATTTCATCCATGAATATGAAGTTAGGGGGTTGTGTGTGAGCATGGTTAATGCAGGGACAAAATCCAATGGGCATGGAGAAGGCAAGGAGGAGAGCACGAATTTGGTGGATACTATAAAGAGTTTGCAAATAGATGTTTATAGGTATAAAGCTGATAATGAGAGGCTTATGGGAGATAAGGAGGAGGAATAAGGATTCAAAATCAAGCTATTGTAGAGCTTGGACATACTAGAGAAGAAAATGGACAAAGAGAAAGAATCAAGGAAGTCAAGGAGCCATAGATCTCATGCCAGAAGAGGAGAATTTAGAAGTGTTGGTAGATTCCATCATCACTGACCAATGCATTCAATGAGAAGAGAACATAGTATTCCAATCTTATCGCCTATCCAAAATCATAAGAGGAGGTCTGGGGTATATGGACTATAAGGAGAAATGAACAAGATCGAGCCTCCTACCTTTGATGGTGAGCACAAGAAGGATGAGGATGCAAAGACTTGGTTTTTAGGGATGAAATATTTTCAGTTGCATAATTACTCCTCATGGGTAGAAGGAAGAATTGTAATTTACCAGCTAAAGGAAAAAGCACCAATGTGGTTGGAACAACTTGTGAAAGTACAACACATTGATGAGAAGAAACTCACTTGGAGAAAGTTTAAAAATAATTTTCAAAAGAAATACTTGACCAAGCGCTATTATGAGAGGAAGATGAAGGCGTTCTTTGAACTCAATCTTGGGAGTATGAACATGGATTATTATGATATGATATTCTTATAGTTGTTGAAGTATGTTGATTTCATCAAGGACAAATAGGTCAAGATTCAAAGGTTCCTGAGTGGTCTACCATCAATATTTAGTGATAAGATATAGTATGATGATCCCAAGACATTGGATGAAGCAATAAGGAGGTCCAAGCGCCTCTATGATCAAAATAAAGGAATATCAACTTTCCAAAAGGATTGAGAAGATAAAAATAAAGGTAATATGGAGTAGAAGAAGAAGGGGAATAAACCACCATTATTCAAGAAACATTCTCAGGGGAAGATAACTCAAAATGAACCCTAAATGTCAAAACATTTGGGAAAAAGGCCAAGGAAACAACCCATTAAATGTTGGAGTTGTAAGGGAGATCACATGTATAGATGTTTCCCTCATAGAGGTGAAAAAGTGAGTACTATTCACAATGTACAACAAGATTATACTATTGAGAATATGGGCAAAAGCATGCCAAGTATCTATGTAGCCCTGGACAATAAACAATATGAATTTCAATCTCATATGATTGAAGTGGAAGGTAAGATCAATGATCAACCTATTGATATTTTTATTGATTCAGGAGTTATTCATATTTATATAGATCCTGAGTTGGTGGAAACATTTCATTTTACAAGAAAACTTTGGAAATATTGGTTGGTAAAGTTATCTAGAGGAGCTACAAGAAGAATTAATGAGATGGTTAAGGAATGTCCAATGTAATTGAATGGAATGAGCACAAATGCGGATTTCAATATCATACCTTTGGATTCATATGATTTACTAATTGGTATAGATTGGTTGGACAAGCATCCTGCTATCCTAGATTATTATAAAAAGGCATTTACTTGCTTGGATGAGGAAGGGAACTTGAGAATAGTTCAAGGTATTCCAAGAGAAGTAACCATTAGAGAAATTTTAGTCTTACAACTAAAGAAAATCTCTAGGAAAGGATGCCAAATATTTTCAACACATATGGAATAAACAACTAAAGATAAAGTGCCAAGCATTGAAGATTATGTCGTCCTATGAGGATGTATTTAGAGAAATATTGAGGTTTCCACCCAAGAGAGGTATTGACTTCTATATTAATTTGATGCCTGGAGAAGCACCAATGTCCAAGACTCCTTATAGGATGACTACACCTAATATGAAGTAATTGAAAATATAGCTTGAGGATATTTTTAATAAGGGGTATATAGGTCTAAGTGTGTCACCTTCGAGTGCCCCAATACTATTTGTGAAGAAGAATAATGGAACTTTGAGGTTGTGCATTGATTTCAAGCAGTTGAACAAGGTGAATGTGAAGAGCATCACCTTCGAGTGCCCCAATACTATTTGTGAAGAAGAATAAAGGAACTTTGAGGCTGTGAATTGATTTCAAGTAGTTGAACAAGGTGACTGTGAATATCAAGTATCCTTTTCCAATGATATATATATATATATATATATATATATATATATATATATTGATCAACTGAAAGATGTAAATATATTCTCCAAGATTTACCTCACGTCGAGATAGCATCATGTGAGAATTAAAGAGGATGATATTAGCAAGAAAAATTTTAGAAAAAGGTATGAACATTATGAGTTTACAGTGGTGCCATTTGGGTTGTCAAATGCACCAACTATCTTTATGTGTTTGATGAATGACATTTTATGAAATTACTTGGATACATTTGTCATTGTCTTCTTGGATGGAAAACTTATCTACTCTAATTCTGAAGAAGATCATGATCAAAAATTGATAATGGTGCTACAAGTATTGGGGGAACATCAACTGTATGCTAAGTTGAGCAAGTGCACATTTTGTTTGGACAACCAACTTTGAATGTTAGGAAAATCAAATGTATGTAATTTATTAGTGAGTATGAATTTGATATAAATCATATCAAATACAAGGAGAAAAAAGTTCTTAATGCACTCAATAGGAGGGTGTATGATATGCATGCCACAAACATTAGCATGTGAAAATCTGATTTAAAGGACATAATTTTGGAAGCTGGAAAATTAGATCAACACTATGTGTAAACAACAAAAAAATTACAACAAGGTAATTTGCAGCAAAAAATTAAGATCATGAGCTAAGGGAGGATGTAATCCTCATGTACATGGGAGTATTTTCTGTTCCTAATTTCTAAGAGTGATGAGGGTGATTGATTTACCAGGTAACATGTAGTACCCATTGAATTTTATCAGAACTTTTGTCCTAACCTGGCACCATTGAGAATGCTCCTTGATTTTCCCATCAACATCTTATTCATCCTTTCTGCAACGCCATTTTGCCAAGGTGTATACAAAATAATATTCTCCCTTGATATACTACACTTATTACATAATTCTTTGAGTTCATTTCTTCATAACTCTCCACCATTATCCATCCTCAACACCTTAATTCTCTTCCCTGTCTGATTCTCCATAAGAGCCTTAAACTCTTTGAATTTTTTAAAGACTTCATATTTCTTCCCGATGAAGTAAATCCATGTGTTTATAAATAATCAATTTATAAATGAGACATAGTACACAAATTTACTCAATTATGGAACCAACATAGGTCCAAACACATCACCGCGAACCAACTATAAAATTCCCTCTACCCTCGCAACAAAAGAGGAGAATATTACACAATTTTACTTCCCATATAAGAAATGCTCATAGAAATAAAAATATAGAGACAAGTTTTCCATAACTTCAAACATACCTTTACCATGTATTACTTAAAGCCCCTTCTATCTGATATTCCCCAATATTTGATGCCACACCACATTATTTTCTCTAGAGACTGTACTAGTTTTTTCTTCTTCATCTCCAATCTTAGGAACAATGGAATTGTTTCTCCCATCACTAATAGTTATTCCCAACAAATTATACATACTTCCAATCCAAACTCATTTAAGAAACACCATTTCCCCTTGAACCATCATGTAGGTTTGTTTATCAAACATTGTTTTTACCCCTACATCATCCATTTTACTTACATAAATCAATTTTTTGACCAATATTGGGATGTGCAGAACACTAGGCAGTTCTCTAATCCTACCATCCATGAGATTGAAAATGACTTTTCATCGTCCTATGATTTGTTTTGTCGAGTCATCTCCTAGAAAAACGTCACCTCCATCATATATTTTATATTCACAAAACCATTCCCTGTGAGGAGTCACATGAAAGGATGTGTCGGACAATTCAATTGCTTAAATTCTTTACATTAAATTGTCAACTGGAGAGCTCGTAAGCTTGTGAGATGCTGACAAAATATATGCAGGAGTAGGAAGCTAAATCTAAGCTAAGAAGGATGAATGAAAGGATACAAAATTCAACTGAGGTCAATGGAGTTATATTTCAAGTATTAACCACATTCCTTTGGTTGAAAATCAAGAGCATCAACTTGTTTTGTGATCACTAAAGAAAATCCTTCTTCAATGCCTGACTCTGTAGGGAAACCACACTGGTTGTTAAGAACCAAATATCCAAATAACATAGAAACCTCAGAATAAGTACTCCAGGCCTTGAAAAAGAGAGAAATTCATATTAGAAGCCTCTTTGAGGGGGAAACCTCCTTATACATCATATGAATTCACAAATACAAGATGATTCCAAATGAAAAGGTCTCCTTGGTATATATAAGAGACTAGGGGGTACAATTACCACTAATGGACCCAAGACGACATAAATAAAATAACAATACTAATGTAATATGAACCAATTAAGGGGTAATGTGACATTATTTAGGGATTAACATGCCCCTTCTCTTAAGACAAGTGTTTTCCTCAATGATTGAATAGTTATGGATGCTTCTGTATAAAAGATTCATCCTCCCACGTGGAATCTTCATCATGTAGTTTCTTCCACTTAATGAGATACTCTCAAATTGATCTATTACCTAGCTAGCGAATTCTTGTGTCAATGATAGATTTAGGCTCCAATATGTTTTTTCCTTCCTCGTCAAGTTCTGGAAATATAGTTTGAACTAGGATCTTGTCACCTATAACCTTATTTAATCATGAAACATGGAAAACTGGGTGTACTCGCGAAGATGGAGGCAATTTCAATTTGTATGCCATAGTACTAATATGTTTCAACACCTTATAAGGGTCATATTACTTTGATGATAATTTATTATCCCTATTAGCTTGCTTGAGGGACATATGTTTGTATGGTTGTAGTCTTAAAAATATGCAGTCCCCTGCTTTAAAACTTATTTCACTATGATTTTGATTTGCTTGTTGTGTCATGCGATTTTTTTCCATGGTTAGGGTGTCCTTTAAGAGTTGGAGAAATTGTTGTTGATGCTCGATTTGATATTCCATTGCTTGAACCTTATATTTTTATTTTAGAGAAAAAAGTGATGGACAGTGGGTGATATCCATAAAGCACCATAAATTGTGTCATTTTTGTTGCAGTATGAAAGGAAGTGTTATACCACCATTCTGCGAAGGGTAACCACTTGAACCATTGTGTTTGTTTAGAAGAGACAAAGAAACAAAGGTATCCTTCTAGACATTTGTTCACTATCTCAGTTTTTCCATCAGATTGAGGATGATAAGATGAGCTATGAGTAAATTGAGTACCCAAACAAGAAAATAATTCTATCCAAAAATGTCCAGTGAAGATGGGATCTCTGTCACTTACAATAATATTTGGGCTTCCATGTAGCTTTTGAACTATCTCCATGAATGCGGTAGAAACTTTACGGGATTTGAAAGGATGAGAGAGTGCAAAAAAGTGTGTGTACTTGGTAAGTCTATCAAAAATCATCATGATGACACTCTTTCCTTTAGACTTTGGTAACCCTATGATGAAATCCATGGAAACCTCCCCCTAGCACTGACTTGGAGTAGATAATGGTTGTAAGATACCTCGGGTCTTAATTTTTTCCACCTTATTTTGTTGGCAAACCAAACATTTTTCCATAAACCTTTGAACATCATTTTTAAGGCCATCCCAAAAAATTCCCTCCTGACCCTGTGATAGGTTTTCAAAAATCCCGAGTGCCCTCCTATCGGAGATGTGTGCAATTCCAAAAGTACCTTTTATTTGAGTTGGGATTTCTTACATAAATATAAGTGATATTTGTACCATAGTGAATCATTTTTCCATGTAAATGTATTAGATGCATTGGAATCCTGCTGCAACATTTGAATGAGAGTCCACACTTCTTCGTCATTATTCCATTGATCCCTTTCTTTTGTTATACAATCAAGTTTGATGATATAGATAACATAGACAATTTCCTCAACATCTTCATCCTTTCTTGAGAGTGCATCCACCACAATATTTTTCTTCCCTTTTTTGTAGATGATTTCAAAGTCATAACCCAACATCTTGGTCACCCATTTTTGTTTCTCTTCTGAAGATAGTATTTGTTCCAATAAGTATTTAAGATTGTCATGATCTTTTCTGAACTTGAAGTGCCTACCTATTAGGTAAGGGTGTCATTGCTTCAATGCTTGTATTATTGCCATCATTTCCTTCTCATAAATGGGTTTGTGTAAGTCCTTTCCCTTGAGTGGTCAAATTTCAAAAGCAAGGGGCCTTCCTTCTTGTATTAGAAAAACACAAATGCCATTTCTCGAGGTATCAGATTCCATAATAAAGGTTTTTGTGAAGTTTGGTATGGTCAAGACATGAGATTTCCACATTGCCTCTTTAAGTTGTTCAAAATCTTGAGTTTCCTGTGAAGTCCATGAAAATGCATCCTTCTTAGTTAATATAGCTAAAGGTGTTGCTATTCTTCCATATTTCCGAACAAACTTGTGGTAGTAACCTGTCAAACCCAAAAATCCTCTAATATTCTTTAATGCTTTTGGAATCGACCAATCCATCATGGATTTAATCTTGTTAGGGTCTACCTTGACACCTTCATGAGATACAATATGACCCAAATACTCTACCTCCTTCACCCCAAAGAAACATCTGGACAGTTTGAAATATGATTGTTTCTCATTTAGTAGTTGTATCACCCTGTCAACATGTCGAACATGATATTTGTTGAACCTCATTTTTGTCACCTCCAATTGCCTTATCTTGTCCCATATCCTAACCAATTTTTCCTCATACATATGCACTCTCTACCTATTTTCCTCAACAAACATATCATTTAACAATTGTTTTGTACATGAGGTAATATTCATTTAGTCATGATTTATGTGTTGGAAATGATTAACAGGTAGCATATACTTGTCATTGATGGCAAGTACAGCAATAAATATGGCATGTATGTACACAGGATTGTTGGCCTATCCTACAGGATGACAGACAAACAAAATAATAAGCTCAGGAGGCATAGCGCTCTTTTACGTGCAAGGAGCACAGGAAAGAGACCGAGAGCCGTCGGATCTCACTCGGAAATCC
>ML778131.1:3027496-3073476 GCA_009831015.1 Picea engelmannii
TTGAACGGGTCCTGGACCAATGGGTTTAAAAGGGGTCGATGCTCTGGGCAGAGCTGCGGGAAGGATGCGGACTCCATTTCTCTGACAGCAGGAATATCTGTGGGTGATGTCATTTGTGCTGGAGTATGAAAGGCTGGAAGAAAGAGGAACCTCCTTGTGGGAGTCAGGCGACAGATCTACATTGATAGAGAGATCATGACAGTGAGTACAACAACCTTGAGTTCAGAGGCCTCATCTCCAGGTTTATTGAGTTGTTTAATATGTGTTCTTTGGTAACTGCCTGACAGTTTGTAGATCTGTGTTTACCCTTGAGATAATTTCCATTACTGTCATAACCATTAGATGAAACTTCCAGATCCAGTGTGAAAATTAATGAAACGTGGTCAACAGTGAGTATGAGGGTTAAACCCTTCAGCAGTAGCATTCTACCAGTAGAAACTGGTGCTATCCTCAGGGGGTTGAAGCTCCCTTGCAGGAAAGGCTGGTAAACGAGAGAAGGTTGTAGCCTTCTGCAGGTAGAAGCCTGCGTACTAGTATGAGTCTGCACTAGTACATTGTTGTAGAATGTTTTCTTAATAATAATCATTGAAGACAGAGACAACAACAGCGATGGTTTTCTCCCTAATTGGGTTTCCACCTTAAATNNNGGTGTTCATGTGTCCTATTCATCTGTGTTAGTTTATTTTGTTGAATTACTGTTTAAAAGACATCTGATGAATGAAGAAATCCCTGGATGCACTACTGTTTTCATAAGAATATACAATAACTGGTCTCTATAAAGTAGACTAAGATTTTCCAGTGAAAGAAAAGTGAAAAATTGTTAATAGCTCAAAATACTGATTCACCCCCCCTCTCAGTATTTTTCCAACATTATGTGGTTTATTAATGGTTAGAATTGAATAATTAATGATTATTATGCTCCCAATTACTTTGACTGTTAATTAAGCAGCTCCATTCGGTACTACCACTAGTTTGGCACTACAACAACCCAATGATCTGGTACTCTACTTGATCTAGTACTGCAACAACCCACCAATCTGGTACTCTGCCTGATCTGGTACTCCACTGATCTGGTACTCCACCTGATCCGATACTCTGCGTTGATTCGGTACTAGTTCTATGCCTCTTCTGGTACCAGCTTCATTTGGTACCAGCTCTGTGCCTCTTCTGGTACCCGCTCTACACCTCTTCAGGTACTAGCTCCATCTGGTACTACCATCGCATTGGTTCAGTACCCATATTATGACTATGCTATTCCGGTACTAAACCCTACCTATAGGATTCTGGTACCAGAATCCTACAAGATTCTGGTACGATCTTTGCACCTCGATTTTCGAGAATATAAAGATGAATCTCAAAATTTGAGGACATGTGTTTTGTTTATAGAGGTGTTTTCATGTGGACTTATGTGGAATAATTCCCATATATCATAGATGTGGAACTCTAGCTTAGGGGGAAGGATTCAACCTAAAATCATCAAATATTTCTAAACTACCATATTTTGCCTTGATTTTCATGCAGATGGAAGCATATATTACAAAACCATCAAATGAGTTTTTATAAAATATATCCAGATACAAAACCCATAAATTGTTTCTCCAAATTCACAACTGATAGAGATATATCGAAGGATCGTTAACCCAAATTTGTAATATCTCGTGAAAAACCCAGATTTTGTACATAAACAGTTTGAACGAATTCTGAGTTGGGGGATTTGTTCTGATCCATCCCCATTGAATTTCCTTGTATAAATATGAAGGAAGGAGTACTGATAAGGGATGAATTGTTACGTTTTAATACTGGTTCTTGAAGGAGAAGAATAGTTATGATGTAATATTGGTTTTTGTAAACTATTGATTGTACTCTGTTTTTCTGAAGTAATGAGATAAGTTGCAATTCATGGGTTTCATGTGTATGATCAAATATTATTCTCTATAATTGTTTCTTAATATTCCTTTTTAGTACGACAAGGGCCCACCCACCCAATCAAGGTAAGATTCATTGTATTTTATTTGTAAATATAATTTTGGATTTGTGTGTGTGTGAATAGAATGATTCTGTACTTAATCATAGCATTTAACTTGAGTCATGTTATGTTTCAGTGATGCATTTGATGACGTTGAGTGAGTAATAATATTATGTACAGTATGAGTGAAATTATTCATGATTGATTAACTGTTATTTATGTGTGTGTCATTTTCTAGATTAGATATTCTAACGATTGTTGTTATCTTGCAAGAATTAGTCTCAAGTGGAGCCTCTATCTCTCACCCTACACGATCCTGTAATGGAGTGCTCCCTTCCTCTTAGAATTTCCTTTCATAATTAATTAAGTTACATCTTGTGAATACATGTGTAACTAAGACCTCTATCTCTCACCCTACATGTACATAAAATGGAGTGTCTTCCTTCACCTGTGATTTCCTCTAGTATTGATTGATGTTTTCCTTTGAGAATATGAAAAGTGTTAGATGTTATTAGTCTAGATGTTGTAGGAATAGTGTCAAAGTTCATATTTCTATTTCATGAGCCTATAATGAAAAAACTAGTCACCCGAGGAAGAGTTTGAATCATATTTTTGATGAGCTTTTCTTTCCAGCTTTTGAATTGTGTGAAGAGTTCTATTTTTAAAAGTGTGTGCTGGTTTATAAATTGTTTTCTTATTTAGGATATAATCAAGACATAGATAAACCACCTGCTGCTGGCACATATAGTGTAACAACTCTATTTATTATGAATACCGATTGATAGTTTATGTTTGGTAATATATTATGCATATAATTGCACCAACATTTTGTCGTCATTGTCGGGGAGTTGTAAATGGTAATAGGTAGTATCTGAATCAGATTGCTTTAATGGTTTTCGATTGGTTTTATGGATGACCTAAGGGCAGAGAGAAGATGGTAAGACATGAGGGAAGATCCCACACATCCACTTTGGTGGGGTTTCTCCAAAGTTAGGTTTTCCTCTCTTCTTTTAATGCAAGTGTGTTTTTCCTTCTTTTATGAAAATTTGTGTTTTCATGATGGGATAGCTTGTGCTAACAGATAACTTGGTGACAACAGGGTCCCAGTAACACAAGGAGTTCAAGTTTGGTGTGTTTTATTTTTTCAAATAGTTTTAATTTCTTAGTTTTAAAATTCAAATCTTTGATGATAAATCATTTTTGGGGTGCTGTAAAAAACCTCGAGTACTAATTTGTGTTGCGAGACAGGGATTATCAACCAACTAGAGTAATTGAAGGATGATAAAGATCTTGAAGAATGTTTCCCCAAGAACTTTCTCACATTCTAGCATCGACTGGGATATCCACCTCTCAAGAAGAGCATATCTTGATAGCAATCAAGAATTTAGTTGTCTCTCCAAAAGAAGATTTAGAAGTACGGTCAGATTCCTCTTCTCAATTTGTTGAGGAGACTAAAGAATCATGGATATAATTCAATAAAGAGAAACCATTGGAACTTGAGATTGAGGAGTTCTTATCATGCCTCTCAGCAGATCATTTATGTACTCCAAAGACCAATCATATTGAAGAAGATAATATGCGTAGCATAGAAAAGGAGGACATGTTGTGTGACCTAAACAAAGAAGGGAAACATCGATATCATGATCCTATTGAAATATGGTTCCAATTAGTTAGCAGGTCACACTTCTCTTTTATTTTTCATTAATTCTTGATATCATCATCAAAGAAGTTGGTCCTTCATACTTCGATATGAATTAAAATTTATCTTTTAAACCCGAGTATGGATATATTTATAACCCTGTTATGCATATGGCTTCCAAGAGATTTATATATTCCCCTAGGTTTAGATCTCCCATTTGAGGACTTAGATCTATTTCTTTCCTTGGAGCATCCTTTTGAAAATAAGTCATTTGTGCTCTGACTTTCCATTTTTTCCCACCTCATCTCCTCTGACAACAAGGATGAGACCACATCATAAAAACATAAAGTAGTTGAATTTCTACCTGTGGCCACGAACAAAATATGCCACTTGTCCGGTAAATAACACAATAAATTGATACACTTGTCTTCATAAAAAATATTAATATCAACAAATAATAACCGACTTACCACAATATTGAAGGTATTCAAATAATTTGTCACCAAGTATCCATATTTCATCCTCAGGATGTACAAATTGTTTCGTAGGAAAATTTGTTTACCAAAAACTTTGACTAATATAAATCCCCTAACTTATCCCATAATGAATTGGTTGTAGCTTCCGTTGATGTATTCAATAATATTGAATCTGAGAGACACAACTAGACTATACTCCTCTCCTTCTCATCCAAATTTGATCGGTCTTCTATTGACATTCTTGTAGGTGTTGTACATGGATCCAAAATGATCCACTGATATTTCTCCACCAATATATATTCCATCTTGAGCTTCCATAACTTAAAACTTTACCAATTAAATTTATCGATATTTATTTTTGAACTGCTCGACAATTATTTTCACTGCTAGAATCAATACCATAGAGCTCCCTCTGTAACAAGGTTTATCACCGACCTGAGCCAAACCCTTAGCCACAAATGCATTCCCCTGAAGCCAATAATCATTTTGATACCAAATGTAGATTTTAACCTTATACATTTAATTACTATAAATAGATTCTTAATAAAAATAGAAAATATACAATGGCACACACACATTACAAAGAGAATTTACCTTTGAAAGATAAACTGGGAAAACCAACAACTTGTTTAGAGATGCACCTCTAATTCTTTTATTCATCATACATATTCATTTTTTACAATCATATATATATATATAATCCCGTGACATCCAAAAACCCTAATCCATTAGCCTGTATTAGTCAACAACCTTAACTCCTTAACCAGAATTAGAAAACCATTGACAAAAACCATGTGCTGAAAAAACACTAAAAATAAACGCAAAAATCATCATTTGTTTTTTTTGGGGGGGGATCTGCCCCCCTGCAACCCCTAATACAGGGGAGGCTAGCAAAACAAATATAACACATACCCAAAAATTTTCAAAAATTAAGAAATTTGGCATTAGGAGAAATGCATAATGTTCCTTATGTTGGGAACCTAGGATATTAGAAGACAATTGTAGCCACAATAAGCCAATAGTTTTGGTCATGCATGAATAAATATGTCCCTGAGTATATAGATTAATGCATGGAATATTAAAAGGTAAAGGTTGATCATAGAAATCTAGCTAAATTTCTACAACCATTTCCCATTCCTGAGTGGAAATGGAAAGTTGTTTCAATAGATTTTATTACCAAGATGACCAAAATAATGAAGCAACATGATTCCATCATGGTAGTGGTATATAAACTCACAAAGTATGCCCATTTTATCCCAATGAAGCTAACACATAAGGTAGCCAACATTGCATAAATTTGCATGAAATAAATTTCTAGGCTACATGGAGTGCCAAAGACAATTGTATCAGATTGGGATTCCAAATTTACTTCAAAGTTCTGGAAAAGATTATTTAAAGGATTCAGAACAATTTAAATTTTAGTACAACATGTCACCCATATTTGAATGAAAAAATAGATAGGTTCAACCAAGTAAATGATTACATGTTGATAATGTATGTGATGGACAAGCCATCTAAATGGGAATAATATTTACATTTAGTATAATTTGCATACAACAAAGGGTATCGAGCATCATTGAGAATGAACCCATTTGAAGAATTTTATGGTAGAAAGTGTAATAATCTAGTAAGTTGGGACAATACGACAAATAAAGTAGTTCTTGGACCTAATATGCTCAAGGATATGGAAGAGGAAATTATTAAAATTAAATATAACTTGAAGGTAGTGAAGGATAGACATAAAATATATACAGACAAGGATAGAGTAGCCAAAGAATTACAAGTGGGAGAACATGTTTTTATAACAGTAAAACCAAAGAGAAATTCACATATTTGGGAAGCTACCCAAAGTTAGTAGCCAAATATTGTGGACCATTCGAGATACTGGACACGATAGATCCATTTTCATATATGCTTTCATTGCTTGCATCCATGCATGTGCATAATGTGTTTCATGTATCTTTATTAAAAAAGTATGTACATGATCCTAACCATGTCATTGATTGGACTATGATTTAGGTGGATCCAGAAGGGGAATTTTAGGTAGAGACAATGTGTATCTTGGACCGGAAAGTCAAGGTGCTCTAGAACAAATCCATCAGGCAGGTAAAGCTCAATTTCACCTACTACATCCTTTAGGATGTGACATGGGATCTAGAAGATGTAGTACGAGAAGCATAGCCGCATCTATTTTGAATTTTTGATGTAAACATTGTATATATATGAACATCTATAGGGTGATGTGCACTGAGGTCAACAGACAAATAAAGGGGATGGAAATGTAACACCCTAGTTTTGATCCTTGGAATGCAATGTAATGTAAATATGCAAATTAGTTTGCAATCCAAATAGTATGGCTGAGGGCCAAGGTATGTAAATGATGTACATTAAAGTTATTAATAAAAAAATGCATCATTGGTTATGAGATGAGGGGTGGGGGGGTAAAATGATGGGAGGCTATGACTCCAAGAGAGAGGAATGAGAGGAAATCTTCCTTTTCATTTTTGGATGAGGAGGTAGGAGCAACTGCAAGCTAGGGTTTGGTAGTTGCGGACACAACATAGGACATCATGAGTACCAAGGGGGGAGGTAATGGAATGCCCTCATATAAGAAGGTAGTAGTAGACAGGGGGAATGTCCCAAGAGGCTTAGTTTTCAAGGCACCAATAACAAGCACCTCGAGATCGGAACCAGAAAAGAGTGAGGAAAGTAACTAGAGGAAAAATGATGACACGAGGGAAGAAGCTAGAGAACCTCATAATGTTGTGCAAGAAATGACAAGCCCCAATGGGGTAGAAGGGCACAACCCATGTAAACCAAAGACAACAATGATACCCAAGGTAATATGGGACAATCCACAAATGCAACTATACAGGGACTAGATGAAGACACATGCTCTAATATACAATTTTATGGTGTTGTGGCCCACATAAAGAACGCTCCACAACTGGATTAAATATCAATGGAAGCCAAGCGGAGAAGTGGATCTTCACCTGGGCTTGAAAGTCTTATTTAGAACAATTTTCATGAACCTAGAATATAGGGATAATATCTTTGAGGGGGGGGCATACTTCCATGCCTCAACAGGACTGTACATGTGACCATGGAAGGAAAACTTCTCCCCGGAAAAATAAAACCTTCAAAAATTCACCTGTATGGATGAGACTTTACTCCTTGCCGTTAGATTATTGGCTACCCTCCACCTTTGATGCAATAGGGAAAAAAGTGGGAAAATACATGAAGACATCATAAGAAACCCTAAAAGGACGATACACCTCCTATTCAAGAATCTACATAGAGATGGATGTGTTAGGGGCACTCCCAGAAGCCATAATCCTGGAATTCAAGGACAAGGAATGGATACAAAAAATTGACTATGAGAAGATCCCCTTCAGATGTAGGATATGTCACGAACATGGACACCTAATCATAGAATTTCCAATCATTAAAAAACAATAAGAGGAGAACACCAAATTACAACAAGAGGAAGATGGGTTTATAAAACCAAACCATAGGAACAGAGCTAACAAGAAACAAAGTAAAACCCCAACAAGGAGAAACATGGAGGCCAAGAATAAAGAAGAAGGATGGGACAAGAACAATAAAGAGGAGGAAGGAATAAAGGAAAAAATAAAAGATAAAGAAGCCAGGGAACAAGCTACAAATGAGGATACATGTATCCCAAGAAAGGATATGGGACAGGGGGGGAGCGCAACGCCTATGGATGGAGAAACCAGAGATACCCCCACCCCCATGCAGGAGGCAGACAGAGACATGAAAATGACCCCAAGAAAGGTAGGAACAAAAGATCCTGATCTTAGAGACATTGTGGAAAGGGAAGGGATCGATCTCCCAAACATATTGAAGCAATGGAAAAGGTAGGGCATAGACAATGCACTAGCAGTGCAACTAGATCACATCCAATACCTATTCCTCTTAAGGGAGGAAGCCAAATACATAGGGATCAAGCGCACACATGGGGAGATAGGGCACCAAGGAATCAAAGCAGGTGAAGGACAACCACAACGCTCACCCAAGTAGACAAGAAGGAAAAAAGGTAGGAAATCAAACAGTGTAGCCCTATAGGAACTAGGATCTTTGTTGATAAACTTAGTTAAGATAAAAAATCTCTTTCCAAACTCCCCCCAACATGTTTAAATGAATATTATAACATGGAATATAAAAGGCATAAACAACCCATGAAAGCAGAGAATTCTTAGAAATAGAATTAGGAAGGAACAACCGGACCTCTATTTCATCCAAAAGACAAAATGCACTGTAGACAGAATGGAAACAATAGGAAAAAAACATTGGAGCAAGTAAAATATGTTGGATATCGAAGGACAATATATGGTAGGAGGAATCCTCACCTTATGGAATTCACAAGTGATGAACCTAATAGCAGTCGAGGCTACCAGACACACTTTTGGTTAGCATGAAAATAATTGGGAATACGAAGATGATTCTATGCACTAATGTGTATGGACCCCAGATGCTATAGGAGAAGGGAAGAATGATTCTAGACCTAGAAGACCAAAAACTCACTCTAGCAACCTCCATTGGATCCTAGTAGGGGACTTCAACATCATCACATCACTTGCAGAGAAAAAAGGAGGCACTGGGAGGTTGGATAGAGATGCGAAATAATTCTCAACGTTCATCGACACAACGGAGATGGTGGACATCAAAACCAATAATGGAAACTTCACTTGGAACAATATATGGATAAACCAACATCAATTTGCAACAAGACTAGACAAATTCTTGGTGTTGGAATCCATCATTATGCAATGGTTAACCTTATATTGCAACATCCTTCCCTAGGGAGATTTTGATCACTAGCCAGTCCAACTAGAAGCAGATTTCCCAACCACCCCGAAGAATATACCTTTCAGATTTGAGAAATTTTGGATTGAACACCCCACCTTCAAGGATAACATCAACCAGTGATGGCAAGAGGAACAACTGGAGCAAGGTACATGGATGTTCAAACTCTATAAGAAAATAAAGTACATCAAATATAAGCTCAGGGAATGGAACAAGGAATTTTTTGGCAACATAAAGCAAGAGAAGAAAAATATTGAAGATAAAATGAGAAGAGTCTAGGAAGTTTGCATAGCGGAGGGCTACACAGAGGACCAAAAAAAGAAAGAGATCCAAAATGGGAAGGAAGATGCCAGCAGGAGGAAATTCTTTCATGCCAAAAGTCTCGAATCAAATGGATAAAAGAAGGAGAGAGAAACACTAAATTTTTCCATAGAACAACCATTGCCAGAAGAGCCCACAACAAAATCCTGAAAATTAGGGATCAGGATGGGATCGAGTGAGAATCCCACAAGGAGATTGAAAATACCTTGGTAACTCATTTCCATGGGATAACCCAGGAACCCAACAAAGACCGAATGGAGGTTGTCCAGAGGATTATGCAACACATCCCCCGACTAGTCACTGAGGAACATAATAACATCCTAAACAAACCCATAGCTAAGGAGGAAATTGATTAAGTGATCCAGGAGATGCCCAACGGGAAATCCCCAGGACCAGATGATTTCAAAGTAGAATTATTCAATTCCTATTGGGAAGTGGTCAAGCACGATGTTTATACCGTGGTGGATGACTCTAGACGGTCGACCTCCATTCTAAAAGCATTAAATTCCACAATGATTACCCTAATCCCCAAGGAAAATGAAGCAATGACCCCTGACCATTACAGACCCATAGAATTATGTAATGTGGTTTACAATATAATCTCTAAAGTCATAGCCAATATATTGAAACACCTCCTACCCACACTAATTTCACAAGAAGAGGCAGGTTTTGTGGAAGGATGAAAAATCATGGACAACATCATCCATGCTCATGAGCTAATACAAACCCTGAAAATCCATAGGAGAGGGGGGATGATAATACAACTTGACCTAGCAAAAGCCTATGAAAAAATTAGCTAGCACTACATGGTTAAGAGTCCGGAAGCCTTTGGGTTCACCCAAGACTGGATCAGCTGGATTCTCAGCCTAGTCTCAACAACAAGTTTCTTTCTCTTGATAAATGGAGCCCCAATCAAACCCTTCTAGCCTACTAGAGGCATGAGAAAATGAGACCTGCTATCCCCCTTCCTGTTCATCTTGATGATGGAAGGTTTTAGTCCAAACATAAAAAGCGCAATAGAAGAAGGAGAAATTACAGGCCTCAAACCTTTCAAAAACTGCCCTACTTCCACACACCAATAGTTCATGGATGATACCTTACTCCATGGCGTACCCATGGTCAAGGAAGAAAAAACTTTCAAAATGATCTTAGAAGAGTTTGAGGAATCCTTGGGAGTTGAGATCAACCATTCCAAATTGATGATCTACTTTTTCAACACCAACCATACAATCCAAAGGAACTTGACAAATATTTTTGGCTTTGGGCACAAAACTCTCACAACTAAATACTTGGGCATCCCCCTGACAGACAAAGATTACAAAATGGAAACTTGGGAAGGAGTGATCAACAAGCTACAGGAGAGAGTGAAAAACTGGATGTACAGGTCCCTCAATCTAGCGAGGAAACTAGTATTGACCAAGATGGTTCTACAAGAAATTCCAACCTATATGATGTTTGTATTTCCCACCCCCAAAGGGATACTACAAAAAATAAGGACCATCCAAAGGGACTTCCTATGGCGAGGAGCAAAAACTAGGAAAAAATGGGCCCTGGTGGCTTGGGAGAAGGTTTGCAAGACAAAATGCAAAGGAGGACTAGGGCTACAAGATCCACAGGTAACCAAAAAAACCTATGGGGTGAAACTTTGGTGGAGATGGGTTAAAGAAACTTCTACACCATGGGAAACCCTATGGAAGGCCAAGTATGCCCCAGAAATAAAAGACCAAGACCAAATTCATTTTATGGGCACTAGGGAGGGATCAACCATCTGGAACCTAGCTTGGCACAACAAGACCTGGGTCTAGGCACAAAGCTTCTAGGAAGTAATGAATGGTAAAACAACCAAATTATGGGATGATGCCTGGCAATAGGAACCCAAGATGGGAAATATGGACAGGGAGGAACTCCAACAGGACATGACCGCGCAAGGAAAAACCAACATCCACCACTATTGGAAGCAAGAAACATATCAAAACAGATGGAGAATCTAGGATAATTTCAAATCCCAAAATAGCGATCGGACCACAACCATCGCGAAAGAGGTGGAGGAGGAAATGAGGAAAAGGAAAATCGCAGTCTCGAAAGAAGAATACCAATTAAGATGGGGTAGGAAAAATGGTGGGGAATTCAACTTGAAGGAAGATCGACATTATATTGTAGACGAAGACCAAGAAGACCCAGTGAAACTATGGGATAAGCTCTGGAGTAGCCCCCAATGGCCAAAAATTAAAATTTTCAAATGGTTAGTACTTCACAACCAAATTTTAACTTGGGAAAACCTAAGGAAAAGGGGTTTCATAGATTCATCACGGTGCCACCTCTGTCATGCCAAGGACTAAACAACGAATCATCTCCTTGATGAATGTATCTACATAATAGAGATATGGGACTGGGAAACAGGTATTGTTCGACAATCCAATAGGACCCAAGGTAACATCTATGCAACCATCAACAACTAGCATGAGAGTTACAATGAAAATGAAGAGGTGAATCTATGTTGGACTCTCATTTCGGGGATGATCATATGGACAATATGGAAATAAAGGAACCGACACATCTTCAAGAATGAAAGACTTCCAAAAGGGAAAATCAAAGAAAAAATAATCTACATGACAAGAGAAACGATGCAGAGCCGCAACTACCAGAATGGGAAAGCACAACTCATATGTCGGGACTCTAGAGTCCTAGAATACTTTCACCTAAAATATGGGTGCAACTGCACACAGATAGGACGACCACTGCAACTCCAACTAGGTGAGAGCAACTGGAATCCCCCCCCAACGGGGTCCCTCAAGTTGAATTTTGACGAGGCGGCAAAAGGAAACCCAGGCATGACATGAATGGGTGGGGTTATCAGAGATAATGGTGGAAACATAATCTGGATGTACGCGAGGAGTATGGGAAAGTCAACTAACAACACAACAGAATTCAGATCCCTGGAGATCATCCTCGAGATTCTAAGCCGCAAAAGGATGACAAACACTATTGTGGAAGGAGACTCCACTCTGGTAATAAGCACGGTGAAGACACTCCAAAATGGCACTAGAGTGGCCAAAGTTCAAAGACACTAGTGCTTGGCACACTCCCTGTAAAAAATCTAGGAGCATTTGCAAAAGATGAACACAGTAGATTTGCGTTGGGTACACAGGCCAGTGAATGGATTGGTGGATAGAATCACTAATGAAGGGGTTAGCAAGGATGGATCAGAGCTAGACACCATCTGGAGAAACATCCCAAATGGTCAATTTAGAACAGACTGCACACAACTAGCGACAAAATACTGTGACATAATATTAAGCACGAAAGATCACATCGAGAGGAGTGGTGCAAGGCCAATCGGCGGGCACGACGAATCCAAGAAAAATCTTCATGTCAAACATCCAATTACAAGTGACAATGCGAGATCAGACCACACAAAAAATGGAGGTATGACCTCAAGGTCACATCAGTAGGAACAAGTGTAGGGTTAGTGCAGGGGAGAGTACAAACTAGACTCAGGAGGTCATGAGTGATGTAGTACAAAAGATGTTACCATGCACCTGTAGGGTCATAGCCCTTCGAAGAACTGGTATGGTGAAGAGAAAAGTTGGTTACACAATGAGCAAGGGCAAGGGTCGATGCAGGGATAACATATGAACTTTCATGGTCACACATACTAAGACAGAGAAAAAGGATGAGAAGGACCACCTCTACGGGAAGAACATGATTGCAAGGATGAGCCTATAGTAGGAGAATTTCCATAATAGGAAAAGCACTAGGAATAGATGCAGTTAGACAAAGAGCAGCAGAAAAAGCCGCCACAAAAAAAGGGCTCGAAAAGAAGGAACCCCTAGGTAGATAGGAACAAGAGGATAATTTAGGGAAAGAAACACCACAAGCCAGCCAAGATGGTGCGTATGAAGAAAACACAGGTCAAAAGAAACACCCTGATGGACGAGAATCTGATAATCCATAGGAGGATTTCAAGGATGGAGAAAGAAAACCAAGATGCCAAGGGAACCTTCGAGGTGCTAGTCAACCCGAAGGGTCAAGTGACCATCACCAGATGGGAGAAGGAAATCATAGCCAAGCGCTAGGGAAAATCCTGGGAGGAACTGAGCCAGGAAGTGGATTGGATAATAGACCCAAGGACCACGCAGTCCAAGGAAACACTCTACCACAAGACGATAGAGATGGCATTGCGGACAAAGATGTTAATAGGAAAAGTGAGCATATAAAAGAAAGTTGCTAGCCGAAAGGGTAACGAGGCACAAAAAAATTGCTAAAAGAAATCTTGAGCCACCTTAACAACCTGGACGCTAGCACTAAACGAATTGCAGAGGACCAGAAGAATCAGAAGGAGAAGTTGGAGTGAATGGCTGCCCAATTCCACTTATACTTGTGCTACGTCCATCATATGGACATCACAGCTACTGATGGGAATGGAGCACCAGCCCAGATCAGGAAGACCCACATGGTGGCGTAGAGGGAAGAGAGAAAGGACAAGGTGAAACATGGAAAGAACAACCTCATAATCCTGGACTAGCACTGAGAAGCAAAGTTCAAGAATATTACTAGGTTAATCGTAATTGTTGTCTTGTGTTTTTTTGGTTTTGTTATGATTAGTTGATCAAAACTAAATATGATGGGACTGGACTAGTTTCCCAATGTTGCGGTCCAGCCATATCCCTATGCTATCTCAAAGAATGCAACTCTGGAACCCCTAGGCTGGTTTCCTTTCTGGCAGACCAGGGAGCTCCTCTTTGTGTATATTAGTCTTTTTAGTAATATAGATACTCACACTCACTTACCAAAAAAAAGAAGAGAGAGGAATGAGAGGGGATAAGGGGGGAAAAAAGGGACAAAGCCAAAAATATTATAATATTTCATTATAACCCAAATTCCTTACCTTAGATTATGTAAAAGGAATATCAACATTGCCCACAGGGGTGTAGACCGAGTAGAAAGTGTCGTGTAAATGGAAGGAAATATGTAAAGAAGCTCTCAAGTTTGATTCTCACCCCGATTTACTCATGCCCCATGCTTGCAGGCTGTGTGGACGCACCTGGAGGTTATAGAGTTAGAAGACGAGGATCAACCCCATTTCAAGTGAGTATGAGAACCGCCCATTGCCAATTCCGCCAAAAAAAAAAGAAAAAAAGGAATATCAACATTGAAATGCCCAAACAATTAATTGGTGAGGACTTGCTGGAGTTCCAAATGGTAAGTTAGAAATATGCATACTTCTTGGTTGTTTTTGGTACCTGACCATCATTTTGTCCATCATTCTAGCCCGGTATGAATTGTAAGAGGAAGGAAGCCAAGATTTTTTAGGAGACAAATTATACATCTATTGTGTAAATTGATACCGATAATCCATATATATCCCAACATTTATATTTTCTTGGATAGTCTATAATGAAGCCCAGTAAGGGGTGTGATAACCTATGAGACTGCATTGAAATGAATGGGATCCACCCTTTGGGTTGTGTATGCTAAAGGGGAAAATCATTTTCGTGATTGTGATGGTTGTATGAGTGATTAGGCTAAGACAAATAGTGGGAACTAGGTTGAGAGAGTGCTTATTTTTCCTTGTGGATTCATAGCCCCATGTAACAACCCTCCTCGTTACGACAACAACTCTGATAACAGGTGCAATTTTTTTTTTGTTTAAGGTGTGTGCGCGCGTGTAGAAGTAACAGACAAACTTGACTCTATGTCGCCACCCGACGACAAACAAGACGCAACCACGATGATCACAACACGAAGACATACGGTGCACCACAAGTAACTGCAAGTAGAAATCGACCCAAGGTGTTATGTACGGTACAGTCACAAAGGGGGGAATCCATAGTAGTATGGTTTACTATTTCTACACAGAAAAGCAGGGCGTTTAATCTTAGTCCTCTGCTCCAGAGAGAGAGAAGGCCAGATAGGCTCCTGGCCGAATGCTCAGGAAGAAACTAGGAATCTCTGTTAGGTGTGTCGCAAGAGCTAAAACCATGCCTTTAAAGGGCCCGAGACTCTTGATACGACACTAAATTCTTTACATATAAAAATCACCCACCCAGACGTATATACTAAGGCTACATGGAGGTGTCTACATCCCGCCCGACAAACTGACCAAGCAATAAATGATTACGACCTCGTACAACACAAATTATAGGAACAACCCATCCTCTATGAAGGTGCAAGTAAGAAGGACTCAAACACTGACCATCCATGATTAGGACCTTATGACATAATCCCAGACCAACTACTTCATTTAATATTCATTAATCGACGAGTTATCCAACCTTTAATAATGTAAAATTAAGTAATTTCAATCCTTCGAATACCCTATATTAATGACTTCAAGTGCTTAGTTTAGGACCTTATATTTATCTGCTATTGATGATAATTAGTTTAATCATCCCTGCCATAAAATATCAACCACTTTTCACTTTACATTGCAAGGACTAATACCATGACCATCACATTACGTCTAATAAATTGTCTATATCAACAACATTAACCTTACCATAAATGATAGCAACATTAACCTTAACCATCTATAAGCATTAGGATTAATATTAAATGACTCATTACCTAGTCATTACCATTAAGCAATACCTAATCATTACCCAAGTCATGACATCAGCATTACCATAATCATTACATGATCCTTACATGATCATTACCATTACACAATTACATTCCATTTAACCAAGGGTAAGAGTACTTCTTACTATTCACCATCATACAATATCTTTAATTAACCATGTAGTAATAATATAGCTCTAATTCAATCCATCATCATCAAAATTTATTGGCGGATTTAAATCCTTCACTCTCTGTACCTGGTGCAAGGGTTGTTATTCCCATAATCAATGATAAATCCATAATGCAAGAAAACCATGGGATTCCATCATTCAGTATTAAAATATCCTAATGATATATAATGATAATGATAGATTTTCCTACGCATAACTTAAATCTAAAATCATTATGACACCACCTCTCTTTTTCTGGTGAGGTATCACCTAATTTAATAAAATATCTTGATGACATAATAAAAGGATAAGGTTAAATAAGGATTTTGTTTTTGTTTTTCTTTCCTTTTTTTTTCCCCCCTTTTTAAGGACGAAAAGAATTCCTTTAAATAATGCAACTAAGAGCTAAAGATGACTTAATAAAAGGATAAGGTTAAATAAGGATTTTGTTTTTTTTTTCTTTTTTTTTTCCCCTTTTTTAAGGACGAAAAGCATTCCTTTAAATAATGCAACTAAGAGCTGAAGATGACTTAATATTCCATTTAAAGAATTAAGAATTAAGTGATTTGGTTCCATCTTAAAGCCTATTTACAATCCAATGTCACCACCATGGCTCAATATAGTAAGTCTAATATATCTCTATATATGAACTATCAAGGTAGCTCAGGAATATTACAATCCAAGGTCTCAACCGTGTCTCAATATCATAATTCTAATATATCTCTAGATATGAGATATCATTGTAATCAGGAATATTAATAAAGTACAATATACGCCAATGGTATTAATAATTAGGTTAAAACATAGACTGACCGTTTCTCTCAGAGCCATCTAGATAGTATAAGATATCTAAATTTTGAATCATATAAGATATCTATAGTCTCAACAATGAATAGAATTTGTAGCGGAAACAAATATGGTGTGGGGATGCATTTTAATACTATAAAGTGAAACTAATCTAAATCGGAATATCAATACCACCCCCAACTAAAATCCACCCGTCAGACCAAAACAGGCCCAACCGTGCATGCCTGGAACTATCATTAATTAAATCTGATCTCAGTCATTGCCATTACAAAAACACCAAAAGTGGGGGGGACGTGCACAGCACTAAGAGTCATGTGGACACTGTCCGGAAGGATAAGACGCACACCGTCTGGGCACGGATTTTGTAGGAGATAAACCATTAAAAAATAAAAGGTTAAAGTGCTAGGGCTGCGGGTTCTAAAGGCAGTGTGTATCCTCTACAGTACGCCAGATATACAACACCAGAAAAGCCAATATTGCGGTCGAAGAATGTGGGTACACTCCAACGAATTTAAAACACGAAATGGTAGAGAAGAAACGTGGGTACACTCACCAATACCGAGGTAAGGAGGGTGGCTATGCGAGTACGATTTTTGCAGCCAACCCACCAAGCACACGCCTAGTGCAAGGCGCATACAGAAGGCAATATGAGGAGAGCACCTCAAATCTCAACGCCCACAGACAAATGGAAATGCCCACGGTCCAATGCAAAACAACAGCAGTAAAAATAAAAATGCCCCTCCCGGGACGGCAAGCCATCAAATAAAAACAAAACAGCAACACGGGTATCCTGGGAATAGCCCTGACGGAAGAACGATCCCCCAACCATATGTAAAATCCCACCATAAGAATACCCGCTGTATAAAAATGTCCACTGTAAACAATGCCCTGGTGCTACACAGATGCCCCCAAACGCATAACGAGTACAATGCAACACACACCAAATACAAAAATGCAGCTCACCTGAATACAAATGCCCACTGTAAATAAGGAAAAACCCCCACAGTCAATGAATTCACCCCAGAGGAATAAAAACGCCCACCAAGAAGGATTTCGCCCACAGAGTAAAAATAAAAACGCCCACAGTCAATGACAAATTCTAGAACCATGAATAATAAGTATTTACACAGTCCCACATAATAAATAAAAGTTACACAGGCCAGACGATGAATAACAAATCTTTTTACACAGTCCAGGGTAAGAACATTAGTTTTTTTTTTTTTCATAGTCCAGATTCACATAAGAATGCGTCAATGAAAAAAAAACGTGAATGTAAAAACATGCAGCATAACAGGAGAGTGCATCCACCCTAAAGGGTTATTGAAATGCCTGTAGAGTTCTTTTTAATATCCAAGGCATGAAGGAATTAGCAAGGTAAAAATGCATTCTACACTACCAGTTAAAATACCATATTGTTGCCTCAATGTCGTCCTCCAGTGCCGTCCACGCTCCACGCCGCTCCCGCTCACCGACCGTACAGATCTCACCGGTACCTCCCAGCCAAATTCTAAGGGTACTATGCTCCCCCCTTAGCCCCCTGAGCCGCAAAGGGGCCACACAAGATCCAGAAGGGAAGTCTAGCTTCTCAACTCACCTCCAAGGCTGAGCTACCACTCCAATACAGCTGAGAAAATCCCCAACTCTTGACAAGCAATCAGTCCAGTTTTCCATTTCGGTAGCATAACAATACCTCGTAGCTCATACCCCTTCTTTCCCCCCATCCCCTTTCTTTTATCCTGTGTTTGACCTAAATCACATTTGTTTTAAGTTTTAATGAAAAACCCTCTAAAATTCTATGTCTTACAAGTGTCATTCATCCCCCATGGTTCTCCCAAAATTATTTCCCCCCTTTATTTATTTATTTTATTTTATTTTTTAAAAACAACTCAAAAAGGTAAATGCGCTAAGCATATTTTCATTATATTTTTAAATTCATATATATATATATATATATATATATATATTCTCTTTTATACTACCATTAGTTAACTAATTAAATTCTTCTTTTCAAATTTACAACCACCTATTTGAATTAATTTCTTAGTCTCTTTATTTTACCCTACACACTTTATGAAGACTCAAATCATAGCTTAAGTGGGTTTTTTTCTTTTTCTTTTTTTGTTTAATTTTATTATTAGTACATGTATTATTAATGCTAGCTAGTAGGAAATGAAATTTTAACATTATTTGAATGGAAAAGCTATTGTGAGCTAGAATATATTGGCATTGTTATTAGGAGATGGTTAAGTATTAATTATTATGTTAGGGCAAAGTAGTACCTTCACTAAAAAGATAAATTATCAAGCTTATCACTGGGGAATGAGGAACGACCTTATGTATGTAATTAAGGAAGGAATTACTTTATGAATTCAATTAAAGAAGGAAATGCTTTAAGTATTTAATTAAGGAAGGAAGCTCCTTGTATTAGGTGGAGGTTTCCAATCATAGGGGTAATGAATATTTAATGTATAGTCTTGAATTATGTTTTTTTTTTTTAAGGTTAGACTAGAAATTTTTCCCTAGAAGAGTTTTCTGACTTAGGACTCAAATTCTGAACTGGAAACACTTGGTTAGGGGACTTGTTTAAGGATTTATTTAGATGTTGATGTCTTAGGGATATTTAGGTTGATTCCTTCATCGAAATCAATGCGACGTTCCCTTCAGGATGCACCAGGTGCTCCAAGGGTGCCTCTCGCCTCGTTCGCTTCCTTTGCGCAACGTGCCCTTCAGGATGCACCACGTGCTCCAAGGGTGCCACTCGCTTCTTGTGTTTCTTTTGTGTGACGTGCCCTTCAGGATGGACCACGTGCTCCAAGGGTGCCACTCACCAAGTGGACTGATTGGTAGACATCTATAACCCCTGGAGTCAACACTCTGCCAGGTGAACTTGTGGGAGACTAAGGGTTCTAAGGAATAAGGCCCCCGCCTTATTGCGTGCCCCTTAGAATCATTGTGAGTGACTATTGCAGTCTGCCCTCATGGAATCATGGATCCTCTCGAACTAGGTAATCGTTAACCTATAGTTCGAGCCACGGCGGGAGTGCTAGTAGGCGCTGGCAGGGCTGCTGTCCACCCCTCTCCCTCAACCTCTCTGGAAATCGTGTGTGGACCCTTTACTCCATATGTGAGTCTAGTCAACAAGCTATCATCAATCTGCGTCATCAACAATCATGTGAGAAATGTCAACATCAAATCATGAAATCAATGAAATATCACAGTAAATAAATCAACCCAAATAGCACACTCCCTGACTCAATCCAGATTCCAAGGGGGTTCTACCGATGCCTCTGCATCCTCAATGTCCAAAACCCTGCACACTCAATACAACTGAGTCAATAACACCTGTCTACATCAAATAGTAAAACATCATGTCGTCTATCATAACGCATCATAATCAAGTATAAATGTTTTAACATCAGAAAAGTCCAGATCACTTGCGAGCAAGTGTCCTCAAATAATAAGTGTTCTCAGTGTGCCAGAGTGGGATGTTACATACACCCCCTCTTGGTCTAAACTTCATCCCGAAGTTTCTCAGTATAAATGCTGAAATAAAAGCACCACAGTATCATAAGTACCCTAGTATCATAAGTCTATCTATGAAACAAAAATGGAAACTGCTGGCGCATATCATATGCGTCCTCCCAGGTCGCCGAGTGTGGACTATAACTATCCCATTGGACCTTGACCTGATCTATCGTTCGACGTTGTAACTGTCGAACGCGATGATATGAGATGTGGACTGGCTCAGCCATGAGCGCTCCCTCGTCCGATACCTGCAAGGAACTTAGGTCAATCACATGTGTAGGATCACTAATATAATGTCTCAAAACAAATACATGAAAAACATCGTGCATACGCCTCAAAGAATCAGGCAAGGCTAGTCGATAGGCCATGGGCCCCTTTCTCTCCACAATCTCGAAATGTCACATGAACCTAGGAGAGAGTTTAGCTCCCTTTCCAAACTTGATTGAACTCTTATGCGGTTTAACCCGCAAGAAGACTCGATCGCCGACCTCGTAACTACGGTCGACTCGGTGCACATCGGCGTAACTCTTCTGTCGATCCTGCACTTCTTTAATCCTTTGTCTTATGGTTTTCATTTGCTCTTCCATTTCTTGGATCGCTTCTGGTCTCACCAGGACCCTATCCTCAAGCCGATCCCAACTCAAGGGCATCCGACACGGTCACCCATAAAGGAACTCAAAAGGCGCCATCTTAATGGTGCTCTGGTAACTGTTGTTGTAAGCGAACTCTACTAAAGGCAAGAATTCCTCCCAACGCTTTTGTTGGTCCATCACGTACATGCGCAACATGTCTTCCAAGGTTTGGCTCGTTCGTTCTGTCTATCCGTCAGTCTCTGGGTGATACGCAGTACTAAAATTAAGTTGGGTTCCCAAGGCCTCTTGGAAACTCATCCAAAATCGTCCAGTAAACACCGATCCTCGATCAGATATAATCTTTTTAGGCATGCCATGTAGCCTCACAATCTCACTGATGAAAACTCTCACTATGTCAGGTGCTTGATACGTCGTACGCACCGGAATAAAGTGAGCACTCTTCGTCARAGTGTCTACTACTACAAAAATCGAGTCATGTCTCCTTGCTGTCAGTGGAAATCCAACAATGAAATCCATCGAAATAACTTCCCATTTCGATTCTGGAATGGCATGTGGTTGAAGTAAACCTGTCGGGTGTCTATGTTCAGCCTTTACCTGCTGACACTCTAGACATCTAGCCACAAAGTTGACTATGTTGGCCTTCATTCCTTTCCAAATGAATAATGGTTTAAGGTATGCCTTCATCTTCATAACTCCCGGGTGATCCATGTAAACTGCTCTATGAGCCTCGCTCAGGATCAACATCCTCAACTCGTCGTTTGGTGGTACGTAAATCCGACTTCTAAACCTCAATAAACCATCACTATCCAATGAATATCCCTCATATCGTGGTACCACCATTGTGTTTTGTCCGATAAAATCCTTGACTTCTGTGTACCAGTCATCATCACAGTATAAGGTGAGAATCTTCTCATGTAGATTTGTATGAAGAGGTAACACTGAAAAGATGCGTGGCCTCCGACTCAAGGCATCTGCCACTCGGTTCACTGTTCCCTTTATGTAAGTAATCTCGAAGTCGTATTCGCTAAGCAATTCTGACCAACGTCGTTGTCGCGCGTTCAGGTCGCTTTGCGTAAAAATGTGTTGTAGTCCACAATGATTAGTATTTAATTCAAATTTTCATCCAACAAGGTAGTGTCTCCAAACCTTCAAGGCATATATGATGGCTAATAACTCCAAATCGTGCGTCGCATAGTTCTCCTCATGCCTTCTCATCTTTCTTGAAATGTAAGCAATCACTCGTCCCTCCTGCATCAAGACTCCACCTAAACCTTCCTTGGATGTGTCAGTGCATACCAATAAGTCTGCGTCCATGTCAGGGACCTTTAGTATCGGCGCGGTTGTCAACAACTCTTTAAGCCTCTGAAATGCTTCCGCGCATTTCTCTATGCAAACAAACTTCTTGTTTTTCTTTTGCAATTCCGTGATCGGATTTTCTATCTTCGAGAAACCCTCGACAAACCGTCGATAGTATCCTACTAATCCCATAAAACTATGCACTTCTATGACATTCGTCGGCGCAGGCCATTCCATAATAGCCTCAACCTTGGCTGGATCCATGGCGATACCTTTGTCAGAGATGACATGCCGTAAGTAGTGAATCCTCGATTGATAAAAAGAGCATTTGAACAACTTCCCATACAATTTTTGTTCTCGTAAACATTGTAGTACCAAGCGCAAGTGCTCGTCATGCTCCTCCATCGTCCGAGAGTAGATCAAAACATCGTCAATGAATACTTGGATGAACTTGTCCAAGTACTCGCGGAACACCCCGTTCATCAAACTCATGAATACCCTTGGGGAGTTTGTCAGTCCAAATGGCAAAACAGTAAACTCGTAATGTCCGAATCTTGTCTTAAAGGCGGTCTCAGGGATGTCATCCTCCTTGATCCATAACTGGTGATACCCAGATCGCAAATCGATCTTGGAGAATACTGTCGCACTCTTCATTTGATCAAACAGATCATCAATTATTGGTAAGGGATACTGATTCTTGATCGTAGCCTTGTTCAGTTGATGGTAGTCAATGCAAAGCCTCCATGGTCCATCCTTCTTTCATATGAAAAGAACTGGTGCACCCCACGGTGAAACACTAGGATGTATCAGTCCCAGGTCCAACAAATCCTTCAGTTTCATTTTCAACTCTTGCAACTACGGGGTCGACATCCAATAAGGCATTCTTGCTATCGGTTCGGTTCCCGGTTTCAGGTCTATGGTAAAATCCAGTTCCCTTTCCGGTGGCATCCCAGGCAACTCCTCTGGAAATACGTCCACAAACTCCTTCACCACCAGAAGGTGTTCTAGACCTTCCGCTACTCCCTTCTCGTTTAGTGCAAGGATCGCATAAAGTTTTCACCCCTTGCGCATACTCTTCCGTAACTGTAAGGAAGAGATGAACCACATGGAAACTCCTTGGTTCCTTCCTACAATCACATGTCTCTGTCCTTCATCATCAACCAAGCTCAATTGTTTTGTCTTACAGTTGAGTATCACCTCATGCATTTCTAACCAATCCATATCGATCACGATGTCATAAGATCCTAATATCGTGACGTACAAGTTGACCCTCGTGACAAACTCTCCCAGGTTAAGGGCACAACCCATAACCTTTCCTCCAACCTTCTGTTTGGCTCCCAAAGCCATCTCCACGAAGCTAACCTCATCCTGTTCGACTGCCTTTACCTTAATCCTTTTTAGTGCTGCACTAGAAATGAGACTCTCAGTAGCACCTGGGTCTATCAAAATACTAAGGGTCTGGTCAGCGACAATACCTGTCGTCTCAAGCATAGCCGACTGGTGCTCTTCCTGGCGGTTATTCACCGCTACATGTATCTGATGGGCCTTGCCCATATCTCCCACGGTAGTGGGTCTCGCTGATCCGAACACCTTGGTCCTCTCCACAGGACAGTCGTGCTAGTAGTGTGGCTCCCCACACGTCCAACACCCCTTCTTCGGTCCAGTAGTCCTGGTACCCAAAGTAGAAGATGTCTGCCCACCAGCCTGAAACCCTGGTCTGTTCTGCTGAACAGGCCTAAACTGCTACTGCTACAGGCGACGCTACTGCTAGTGCTATGGTCCTCGATAAGGTGTCTGCTGCTGAGGCGATAGTCGTTGAGGTGTAGTGAAAGTGGATCCTTTTTGGAAGCCACGATATCCCGACGTATGTCTCACGGGTGTCAGGTGTTGTGGTGTACCAAATGAACTCTACCTTGCGGGTCTCGATGGAGTCCTAGTCTAACCCCCACTTATAAGCTTTGCCTCTGCTATGAGGGCCTTTTGGACAGCGTCGTGCAAGGTTTGAGGCCATAAGATCCTAACCTTTGCACGCAGGCTGCCGTTAATGCCAAACACGAACCGGTTGACCTTGAACTTCTCTTTGTTAAGGTGCGGAGCATACCAGAGCAGCTCCATAAAACGTGCCTCGTACTCAGGCACCGTACGACCTCCCTGTCATACGCGTTGAACTCATTGAGCTGACGCTCAATGAATTCCTCTGAAAGATACCTCTCTCGAAACCGTTCCTCAAACAGTTCTCATGACACGTCTTCAATGGCCATGTTCAGCTACGGTAGGAGCGTCTTCCACCATAGAAGAGTGCTCCCCTTCAGTTGAAAGACCGCCATGCGGACCTTCATGTTGGAGGTATAATCATGAAGTGCAAAGCGCATCGCCATATTCTCCAACCAAGCCTCAGCGGCTGCGCCGTCCGAGGCACCAAAGAACTCAGGAAATTTTACCTTCTCGAGTTCACAGTGAATGCTACTTGTAACGGCCGGTGCGCGCGGCGGAACCTCAGGGGGTGTCGGTGCCCTGGCCTCATATGGGTCCAATTTGATGATCAGTGCCTTGGACATGCATTGAAAAGATCTCATCATCTCAACAACATCGCCAACTGCTATTTTCTCCTATCGGAGAACTTGCTCGCCTCCTTGGGGGTTAGACCCCTCAGGCGTGGATGCTACTGGAGGCATCACGCCTCCTCCCCTAGCACCCCGTCGTCTACCTCCACGATGTCCTCTAACCATTATTACCTACACGCACACAATCAACTCGATCAAAAACAATATAATCAATCTAATCATGTCAACGAAAGCCGTAGCGAATCCCAAGTCGCGGGTCGAACCATCTCTGATACCATATGTAACGACCCTCCTCATTATGACAACAACTCTGATAATAGGTGATTTTTTTTTTTTTTTTGTTTAAGGTGTGTGCGCGCGTGTAGAAGTAACATACACACTTGACTCTATGTCGCCACCCAACGACTAACAAGACGCAACCACGATGATCACAACACGAAGGCATACGATGCACCACAAGTAACTGCAAGCAGAAATCGACCCAAGGTGTTATGTACGGTACAATCACAGAGGGGGGAATCCATAGTAGTAGGGTTTACTATTTATACACAGAAAAGTAGGGCGTTTAATCATAGTCCTCTGCTCCGGAGAGAGAGAAGGTCAGATAGGCTCCTGGCCGACTGCTCAGGTAGAAACTAGTAATCTTTGTCAGGTGTGTCGCAAGAGTGGAAACCCTGCCTTTAAAGGGCTCGAGACTCTTGATACGACACTAGATTCTTTACACAGAAAAATCACCCACCCAGACATATATACTAAGGCTACATGGAGGTGTCTACATCCCGCCCGACAAACTGACCAAGAAATAAATGATTATGACCTCATACAACACAAATTATAGGAACAACCCGTCCTCTAGGAAGGTGAAAGTAAGAAGGACTCAGACACTGACCATCCATGATTAGGACCTTATGACATAATCCCAGAGTAACTACTTCATTTAATATTCATTAATCGACGAGTTATCCAACCTTTAATAATGTAAAATTAAGTAATTGCAATCCTTCGAATACCCTATCTTAATGAATTCAAGTGCTTAGTTTAGGACCTTATATTTATCTTCTATTGATGATAATTAGTTTCATCATCCCTGCCATAAAATATCAACCACTTTTCACTTTACATTGCAAGGACTAATACCATGACCATCACATTACGTCTAATAAATTGTCTATATCAACAACATTAACCTTACCATAAATGATATCAACATTAACCTTAACCATCTATAACCATTAGGATTAATATTAAATGACCCATTACCTAGTCATTACCATTAAGCAATACCTAATCATTACCCAAGTCATGACATCAACATTACCATAATCATTACATGATCCTTACATGATCATTACCATTACTCAATTACATTCCATTTAACCAAGGGTAAGAGTACTTCTTACTATTCACCATCATACAATATCTTTAATTAACCATGTAGTAATAATATATCTCTAATTCAATCCATCATCATCAAAATTTATTGGCGCATTTAAATCCTTCACTCTCTGTACCTGGTGGAAGGGTTGTTATTCCCATAATCAATGATAAATCCATAATGCAAGAAAACCATGGGATTCCATCATTCAATATTAAAATATCCTAATGATATATAATGATAATGATAGATTTTCCTACGCATAACTTAAATCTAAAATCATTGTGACACCACCTCTCTTTTTCTGGTTAGGTATCACCTAATTTAATAAAATATCTTGATGACATAATGAAAGGATAAGGTTAAATAAGGATTTTGTTTTTCTTTTTCTTTCCTTTTTTCCCCCCCTTTTTTAAGGACAAAAAGCATTCCTTTAAATAATGCAACTAAGAGCTGAAGATGACTTAATAAAAGGATAAGGTTAAATAAGGATTTTCTTTTTTTTTCTTTTTTTTTCCCCTTATTTAAGGACGAAAAGCATTCCTTTAAATAATGCAACTAAGAGATGAAGATGACTTAATATTCCATTTAAAGAATTAAGAATTAAGTGATTTGGTTCCATCTTAAAGCCTATTTACAATCCAATGTCACCACCATGGCTCAATATAGAATATATCTCTATATATGAACTATCAAGGTAGCTCAGGAATATTACAATCCAAGGTCACAACCATGTCTCAATATCGTAATTCTAATATATCTCTAGATATGAGATATCATTGTAATCAGGAATATTAATAAAGTACAATATACGCCAATGGTATTAATAATTAGGTTAAAACATAGACTGGCCGTTTCGCTCAGAGCCGTCTAGATAGTATAAGATATCTAAATTTTGAATCATATAAGATATCTATAGTCTCAACAATGAATAGAATTTGTAGCGGAAACAAATATGGTGCAGGGATGCATTTTAATACTATCAAGTGAACCTAATCTAAATCGGAATATCAATACCATCCCCAACTAAAAGCCACCCCTCAGACCAAAACAGACCCAACCGTGCACGCCTGGAACTATCATTAATTAAATATGATCTCAGTCATTATCGTTACTAAAACACCAAAAGGGGGCGGTACGTGCACAACACTAAGAGTCATGTGGACATTGTCAGGAAGGATAAGACGCACACCATCTGGGCATGGATTTTGTGGGAGATAAACCATTAAAAAATAAAAGGTTAAAGCGCTAGGGCTACAGGTTCTAAAGGCAGTGTGTATCCTCTACAGTACGCCAGATATACAACACCAGAAAAGTCAAGATTGCGGTCGAAGAACGCGGGTACACTCCAGCGAATTTAAAACACAAAATGACAGAGAAGAAACATGGGTACACTCACCAATGCCGAGGTAAGGAGGGTGGCTATGCGAGTATGATTTTTGCAGCCAACCCACCAAGAACATGCCCAATGCAAGGCGCATACAGAAGGCAATACGAGGAGAGCACCTCAATTCTCAACGCCCACAGACAATTGGAAACGCCCATGTTCCAATGCAAAACGCCAGGAATAAAAATAAAAACGCCCCTCCCGAGATGGAAAGCCATCAAATAAAAACAAAACAGCAACACGGGTATCCTGGGAATAGCCCTAACGGAAGAATGGCCCCCCAACCATATGTAAAATCCCACCGTAAGAATACCCATTGTATAAAAATGCCCACTGTAAACAACGCCCCAGTGCTACACAGATGCCCCCAAACGCATAACGAATACAATGCAACATAGACCGAATACAAAAATGCAGCTCACCTGAATACAAATGCCCACTGTAAATAACGAAAAACCCCCACAGTCAATGAATTCGCCCCAAAGGAATAAAAATGCCCACCAAGAAGGATTTCGCCCACAGAGTAAAAATAAAAATGCCCACAGTCAATGACAAATTCTAGAACCATGAATAATAAGTATTTACACAGTCCCACATAATAAATAAAAGTTACACAGGCCAGATGATGAATAACAAATCTTTTTACACAGTCCAGGGTAAGAACATTAGTTTTTTTTTTTTTTTCACAGTCCAGATTCGCATAAGAATGCGTCAATGAAAAAAAAACGTGAATGTAAAAATGTGCAGCATAGTAGGAGAGCGCATCCACCCTAAAGGGTTATTGAAATGACCGTAGATTTCTTTTTAACAGCCAAGGCGTGAAGGAATTAGCAAGGTAAAAATGCATTCTACACTACCAGTTAAAAGACCATACCGTTGCCTCAATGTCGTCCTCCAGTGTCGTCCGTGCTCTGCGATGCTCCCGCTCGCCGACCGTAGAGATCTCACCGGTACCTCCCAGCGAAACGCTATGGGTACTCTGCTTCCCCCTTAGCCCCCCGAGCCGCAAAGGGGCCACACAAGATCCAGAAGAGAAGTCTAGCTTCTCATCTCGCCTCCAAGGCTGAGCTACCAATAAAATACAGCTAAGAAAATCCCCAACTCCTCACAAGCAATCAATCCTGTTTTCCATTTCGGCAGCATAACAATACCTCATAGCTCATCCCCCTTCTTCCCCCCCTACCCCCTTTCTTTTATCCTTTGTTTGACCTAAATCACATTTGTTTTAAGTTTTAATGAAAAACCCTCTAAAATTCTATGTCTTACAAGTGTCATTCATCCCCCATGGTTCTCCCAAAATTATTTTCCCCCTTTATTTATTTATTTATTTTTATTTTTTTTAAAACAACTCAAAAAGGTAAATGCACTAAGCATCTTTTCATTATATTTTTAAATTCATATATATATATTTTTTCTTTTATACTACCATTAATTAACTAATTAAATTCTTCTTTTCAAATTTACAACCATCTATTTGAATTAATTTCTTAGTCTCTTTATTTTACCCTACACACTTTATGAAGACTCAAATCATAGCTTAAGTGGGTTTTTTTTTTCTTTTTTGTTTAATTTTATTATTAGCACATGTATTGTTAGTGCTAGCTAGTAAGAAATGAAATTTTAACGTTATTTGAATGGAAAAGCTATTGTGAGCTAGAATATACTGGCATTGTTATTAGGAGATGGTTAAGTCTTGACTAATATGTTAGGGCAAAGTAGTACCTTCACTAAAAAGATAAATTATCGAGCTTATCACTGGGGAATGAGGAACGACCTTATGTATGTAATTAAGGAAGGAATTACTTTATGAATTCAATTAAAGAAGGAAATGCTTTAAGTATTTAATTAAGGAAGGAAGCTCCTTGTATTAGGTGGAGGTTGCCAATCATATGGGTAATGAATATTTAATGTATAGTCTTGAATTATGTTTTTTTTTTTTAAGGTTAGACTAGAAAATTTTCCCTAGAAGAGTTTTCTGACTTAGGTCTCAAATTCTGAACTGGCAACACTTGGTTAGGGGATTTGTTTAAGGATTTATTAAGATGTTGATGTCTTAGGGCTATCTAGGTTGATTCCTTCATCCACATCAATGCAACGTGCCCTTCAATATGCACCATGTGCTCCAAGGGTGCCACTCGCCTCGTTCGTTTCCTTTGCGCGACGTGCCCTTTAGGATGCACCACATGCTCCAAGGGTGCCACTCGCTTCTTTTGTTTCTTTTGTGCGACGTTCCCTTCAGGATGTACCACGTGCTCCAAGGGTGCCACTCACCAACTGGATTGATTTGTAGACATCTATAACCCCTGGAGTCAACACTCCGCCAGGTGAACTTGTGGGAGACTAAGGGTTCTAAGGAATAAGGCCCCCGCCTTATTGCGCGCCCCTTAGAATAATCATGAGCGACTGTCGCAGTCTGCCGTCATGGCATCGTGGATCCTCTTGAACTAGGTAATCATTAAACTACAGTTTGAGCCACGACGGGAGTGCTAGTAGGTGGTTGCAGGGCTGCTATCCACCCCTCTCCCTCAACCTCTCTGGAAATCGTGTGTGGCCCCTTTACTCCATATGTGAGTCTGGTCGACAAGCTACCATCAGAATGCGTCATCAACAATGATGTCATAAATGTCAACATCAAATCATGAAATCAATGAAATATCACAGTAAATAAATCAACCCAAATAGCACACTCCCTGACTCAATCCAGAGTCCAAGGGGGTTCTACCGATGCCTCTGCATCCTCAAGGTCCAAAACCCTGCACACTCAATACAACTGAGTCAATAGCACCTGTCTACATCAAATAGTAAAACATCATGTCATCTATCATAACGCATCATAATCGAGTATAAATGTTTTAACATCAGAAAAGTCCAGATCACTTGCGAGCAAGTGTCCTCAAATAATAAGTGTTCTCAGTGTGCCAGAGCAGGTTGTTACACCCCAACACATGAGTGGCCTGTTGCAGAAAGACCCAATAGTGCCTACAGCTGGGAGGAATGTATGACATTAGAATCCAATTGGTTTAAATTATTATTAAATATACGTCCTCTATTTATATGTATTTACACTACTAATTACATGAATTTATGTGCTGAAATATTGTAATGTTTTAGTGAATAGATATGCATTTATAATATGAATGTTATCATAAATTTTGTATGAGTTTGCATGTAAATTTTGTATTATATGATAGGGAAAAAAACCTTATATCGTATTAGAGTTAATGGTATGAGTTTGTATGACATTTTTAATGTAAAATTTGCATGATATGTTAGGGTAAAATAGTTATATGGTATCAAAGTTAATGGTAAGGTGAAATTATGGAAATTAGAGAAAATGTTTGAGTACCCCTCCATCCCATTTGATAAAACAGGTATTCCAATAGAGTATGAACACCATTAGTACCCACTCAAATGACTAGATCACATATCAATACACTGATGTTTTTACATGCTAAAACCCTTGTGGGGAAGCATCCATGGCCCCAACCAATATGGCTACTTGAAGCAATTTATCACAATCAATCATCAGAAAATGAACCTCCATGCTATTTAAATAGAGATCACGGACTAAATGGGTGTTAAGATACATATCAATGTAGTTGTTAAGATCGAGAATAATATGATCCATTGGATCAATCTATGTTAGGAACATATCATGATTGTCATATTACCTAACTACAAATTCATACTAATGCAAACTAAATAAACACACTAAGAAACACACCTTTTACCTAATGACACATTAGACCAAGTTGATCTTAACTAACTCCTAGGTTTCTAAATATCATAACATCCCTCCTTAAGAACAACTTGGGATATGATTGAAGGATTTATAAAGGTGACACAATAGGAGAAGGAAGGATGAATTAGAGCCTATTCCCAATTAATAACAACTTACTGAACTCCTAACATAGATCAAATTTTGGATGATCCAGGTGGATATTAGTGGCCACCCACCTTTTCCAACTCACTCAAAACAATTTTTCTGACAATTTTGACAATTTACTACTTTTAGCAGTTTTAACTTATGGGACCATTTTGAGGGCCTAAATGAAGGTTTTTCAAGATCAATATTCTCAATGATAGTCGAAGGAATAATTGAGCCCACAAAATGAATATCCTCGATTATACCTTTCCAAAGGGATATCGTGAGCCTAGAACAGAGATCGTATGAAAAAGTTATGACCCCGTGAAGTTGATGTACTGACTTATCCAAATGGGGCCCACATAACTTTTGGTGCGTCATCTCCTAGGGTTAGGTTTTTGGATGTCTAAAGTTTTTGACATTCCTGTTTATTATAAAAAGTCTTTTAGATCCTTATTTTAATGATCTTCGTGCAAATGCGAGTAGCCATCACATCTCTTCTTAGAGATAAGTTGCCACCATTCTAGCAAGTCTTTCACTCTATATTTTTATAGTCTTTGTACATTTCTTTCGTTAATAGAAATCGTGTATTACTGTATCTTTTTTTTTATGGTTGCATGTCTGATACATTTTTGTTATATTATTGGATATCCATGATATCTTTGTGCATTTCCTTATTATATCTCCACTCTCATTTCGTGCCGAAAATAATCTAGATCAATGGTATTAGAGAAGGATGCTCTGGATTGTTTTCTCAGTACATGTCCCTGACGAGGTCTGAGTATATCAAGTTGGGTCTCAATATTGTCTCTCTTAAAGAAAATATCTCTCACACTCCCAAGACACCCTCCATGGAGGAAGAAAAAAAAAAGGATGGAGCAAATGATTCTATCAATATGTTGCTTAAGAAAGTTCTCACACGAAAAAGGGACAAAATGATGGAGAATTGTCCCCACATCCATCAACACCTTCCAATAGAAACAAATGCATATTCATCAAACAACCACTTTGGAAGAACCTCTCCTTTCAAGGTACAGGTTAATTTTGATATTCCCGTATTTGAAGGTCAGATAGATGCGGATGCCCTAGACAAATGGTTAAATCTGCTTGAAGGTTATTTCTTTGTTCAAAGTTTTTCCGAAAAAGAAAATATCACCTTCACTCTCCTTAAGGATCTCCCCCATGTCAAACATTGGTGGGAAAATTATTGGGAGAAAAGTTCCACAGAAGAGTCTGGAATATATGGGGTCGAGCCCACTTTGGATTTTTTTGTGGATGCGGTAAAGGAACAATATTACACTGTTGGAAACTATGAGGACCAGTACATGAGATGGACCACACTGCGGCAAGAGAGGGGCCAAGCAGTGTTGGATTTCACCAATACCTTCCATACCTTGTGCACTAAGTTGGGTATCAAAGAATCTAAGTGACATTTGGTTCTGAAATATTGTAGGGCTCTACATAGATACATCCAAACTGAAATGGATTTTTTGGATATCTCATCACTCGATGATGCATATCGATATGCTATTAAAATCAAGAAGAAATTTAGGCACCAAAACAAACGATAGTTTGGATATACAAATACGTAACAACCAAAGTATGAGAAAGACGACCTTAACAAACAACTTCCAGAAAACCAATCTAAGCCACAGAAAAGAAAGGTCACGGGAAGACGAAGGACACCAGAAAATGGTGTGATTTCCAAAAAATGCCTTGACACAACATCGATGAATGTCTCTCAAAAAAATCATTGGTGGCCAAGATCAAAGACAAGGAGCTGAACCTTGATTCAGAATCTGATTATGAAAATACTGGTAAAAGACATATCATCGACGTAGAATCCACTGCTATTGTCCCGACCACAACAATTCAACTAGAAGAACCGATAGATCCTGAAGAGGGGGGCACCTTTTTCATTCACATATGTGGGTGAAGGGGACCCCACTTCATTTTATTCTTGATAGTGGAAGCCATAAGAACCTCATCTCAACATAGGTCATCCAACAGTTGGGATTGTCGACAACACCACACCCACAACCATACAACATCGAGTGGCTTCGCTAAGGATGAGATCTCTATGTTAGCCAAGAGTGTTGATTGTCATATGGCATTCAACCATTCAAGGATGAGGTATTATGTGATGTTTCCCCACTGGATGCATGTGATGTTCTCTTGGGCAACCATATATGTGGAAGCGCCATGATGTTTATGAGTCTTGACCTCACAGTGTCATTGTTTCTCTGGGGAATCATCTCTACATAATACCAGAGGTAGTTCTGACTATTGCTCCACCTAAATAATTCCGCAAGGTAGTATCTCATACTAAAAAATTCAGCTTCTTCACAATTTGTTCAAAAGGTGAACAAAAGGATACTGCAACCACTAAAGCCTCATCCCAAGCACCTTCTATCCTACAGAAGCAGGTCGAAAAGATTGCAGAAAAGTGTAAATATTCTTTCTTCACATAGGCATCTCATGTAGCTATACTGGTTAAAAATTTCCAACCCTTCCATCCACATGTTCGTGAAAACCTTCAACAAGCTAAGGAGCACAACTTCCCCAACAAGGCAAGTAACTCATAAAGATGCAGATTCAACAAACGTTTTTCCCTCTCCCCCGGGAACCCAACGCAATCGATACCATTTATTCCTAAGGATGGGGGATTGATCTAGGTATATATCAGTGGCCACCCATCTTTTCCAACTAACTCAAAATAGTTTTCTGACAATTTTGGCAATTTACTATTTTTAGTAGTTTTAACTTCCGGGGCCATTTTGAGGGCCTAAATGAAGGTTTTTCTGGATCAATATTCTCAATGATATATGAAGAAATGATTGAGACCCCAAAATTAATCTCCTCAATAATACCTTTCCAATGGGATATCGTGCACCTAAAAAAAAGATCGTATGCAAAAGTTACGACCTTAGGAAGTTGATGTACTGACTTACCCAAACGGAGCCCACATGGCTTTTAGCACTTCATCTCCTAGGGTTAGGTTTTTGGATGTATAGGGTTTTTGACATTCCTATTTATTGTAAAAAGGCCTTCATAGACTCATTATAATGATCTTCTTGCGAATGCGAGTAGTCATCACATCTCTTCTCAGAGATAAGATGCCACCATTCTAGTGAGTCTTTCACTCTGTATTTTTACAGTCTCTATACATTTCTTTAATTAATATAAATTGTGTATTACTATATATATGAGTTTATGGTTGCATCTTTGATACATTTCTATTATATTATTGGATATATGCGATATCTCTCTACATTTATTTATTATATCTTCGCTCTCATTTCGTGCCGAAAATAATCTGGATCATTGGAAAACTTCACTTTTGTAAGAGAATTTGTGAAATTTTCTTTAACTTTATCTTTTGTAGGGAATAAGAGAACTTGAATAACTCTATCATGAATGAGATTTATAATTGAACTATATCTTTGGCGAGCTTGATGACACTCTGATTATCGAACTAAAGGGTGGTCATATGATACTATTATAATCCAAACTCTAAAAGGATCTGTCAATGCCACAAGTCTTCATGAATTGCATTAACCACTAATTGATACTCTTCTTCTACTGAAGAAAGATAAATATCATGTTGTTTCTTATAGGCCCAGGTGATAGGTCATGAATCAAGGTTGAAAACATAACCTGTAGTAGAATTTTTATCATCAGGGTTACTGGCCCAATATGAATCAGCGAAACCAACCAATAAAGGATCCCTCCTTGGGTTGTAATGTATCCCAAATTGAACTATACCCCATACATACCAAAGTATTCTTTTAGCTAATTTCCAATGGATTTCATGGGGTGTTTTCATATACTAGGAAACAAGACATGGAAAAAACAAAATACCAGGATGGGTATGAGTCAAATATAAAAAAGGATACAAACTAACTAATGGTACAAATTGGAATCAACTTTGGGAGAAGTATAGGTGGCAACAAGTTTGAATCCAATTTGGAAGGGAGAAGTTGTTGGTTATAATCTTCCACGTGAAAGATGTGAAGAAGGTCACAAGCATATTTAGCTCAGGGAAAAAATATTCCTTATTTGGTTTGCAATACTTGGAGGCCGAGGAAATAATGAAAAACTCCTAATTCTGTCATTTCAAATTTATTTATAAGGATGGATTTCACATGGTTTATAAGTTTAGGGTCACTACAAGTGAGGATGAGGTCATCAACATAAAGAACAAGTATTATCAGATGGATTTCTACTTTATTGGTATAGACATTAGGGTCATAATGGCATATAGAAAAGTCGGTGTCAAGACGAAAGTTGCCCATTTTGGCATACCAAGATGAAGAAGATTTCTTAATACCATAAATATATTTATTAATGTGAAAAATAAGGCTGGATTCATTATGGACATAACGAAGAGGTTTCTCCATGTATATTTCTTCTTGCAAATCCCCATGCAAGAAGGCGGATTTGAAATCCATCTGATGGACCTCCCATTTATGTGTGGTGGAAAGGGAAAGAACAAGGTAGATGGAATTCATTTTGGCTATGGGGGAAATGGTTTCATTGTACTAAATTATTTCAACTTGAGAGAATCATTTGGAAACTAACCGGTCCCTGTGTCTTTCAACACTTTCATCTCATGCATACTTAGTTCTGTATACCCATTTACATATGCTAATTTTTCTTCCTTTCAGAAGAGGTATACGATCCCAAGTATCATTTGTTTTTAAAGAGAGATACTCCTCATTCATTGTGGTATCCCAATCTAGATGAACTAAATCTTCTGCAACTGTCTCTGGATCACGAGTCTCTAAAACTTGAAATAAAAGAGAAGAGGCTCACTAGAACTATGAAGACGTTCGATGTTGATATGAAGGAACACTGGAAAGATCACCAACTTCTTCTCAAGTTGAACAAACCAATCTGGGAAGTTGTGGTGATGGTGCAGGTTCTTGTTCAATGGATTCATTTGGAGGAAGGTGAATAGGTGGAGGTGGATTTTTATCCTCATTGTCATCATTTGAAGAAAAATAAACCTAAATAGGAAAAAAATATGGCACAAACAATGGAGATGGCTCACAGGATGAAGAAGGCAGGGATGTTAAATTAAGCTCACAGGCCAAGAGATTTTCATCAAATTTAACATCTCTTATAATAATAATTTCATTAGAATGAGGTTGAAGAAGTCTCTAACCTTTGACATCTTCAAAATATCCAACAAAAATACACTTTTCACGTTTAGGTTGTAAATATTTCCTCTTCTCATCAGGAATGTTATCCCATGATACACTACTAGATACATAGAATTGGCCTACATCAGATTAATTTTATTCCATTCTTCTTCCAGTGTTATATTTTTAATAGACTATGTGGGAGTGCAATTTACTATGTAATTTTCATAATTAACGGGTTCCACCCAATAATTAAGACTTAGTCCCTTATATTGGATCATACAATTATCCATTTCTTTTAATGTGCGATTATTTCCCTTCGCAAAACCATTTTGTTGTGTTGTATATGGAATAGTGTTTTTCATTTGGATGCCTTGTGCAGTGTAGTAAATTGTAAAATTGTTGTTCACATATTCCCCTCCATTATCTATTCTTAACCTTTGAAGTTTTTGTCCAAATGTTTTTTCTACAAGAACCTTGTAGGCCAAATACTTGTCGAACACTTTTCTCTAAAGTTTTAAGATGTAAAACCAAGTGTGTCTAGAGAAGTCATCAATGAAAGTTAAGAAATACTTGCACCCAAAAAAAGAATGAGAATAAAGAGGACCAAAAAAGTCAATGTGAACAAGTTTTAAAAGGTTCGAGGTGTGCCAAGAGGCATTCTTGTCAAAACTATCCCAATGATGGTTTCCAAGAAGACAACTAGCACAAACACCATCTCTGCAAGAAACAAGATGACGACTAGTCACCATATTTTGATTACACAGTTGCTACAATGAATGCTAGTTTAGATGACCAAACCGCTCATGCCAAAGTTTGTTCAAGTCATCGTAAGAGAAACAAAAATTCATGGAAAATATGATGAACCAATGTTTTCAAACTTGTACAACCTGTTAATATCATCAACAATTCTAGTTGTGAGGACATGCTTAGGATATTTTAAATCATTAATTACAACTTGGTGAGGTGAAAACTCTATGGTTTTACCTTCACCTGAATAAATGATTTGATATATGAATAAAAATTTGGATGAAAGACTTGGAACACATAATACATCATTGAAATGACCATTATATACATGAACTGTTCTAGACCCTACAACACTAAGAGATCTATCATCACCAACAAATATTTGCTTGTTTTTACATTCATTTAGAGTAGAAAATATGGCTTTATCCTTAGTCATGTCATAATATGCTCCATAATCAATAATACACTCATAAGAATAATAAGTATAAGTTTCATTGAAGGAGAAACCAAAATCAGAAAGTGCATGTCCATTAGAAGAAAAAGAAGAAGAATCAATACCAATGTTGTCCTTCTTCATTATTGCTTCTATAGATTCCATGTTCTTAAAACATTTGGACTCCACATGACCATATTTCCCATAAAAATTACAATGTGTTCTATTCTTCTTAATTTTATATTTTGCTCCTTTGTCACTATGAGGAGCAAAAGTTGGCTGAGGAATTGGGACCCTTGTTTTTCCTGTTGTTATGGCAAGGATGTTGATTCTTGGGATTCTTGGATTTATCTTTTTGTTGAGCCACTAAGGATTTGTTGGAGGTACCTGCAATGTTGATTACTCCAAGTTTCACAAGTTTATCTTTATTTCTAATCAAAGCATCGCGAAAGGACTCAAGAGAGGGATTTTGGTAAGCACTCCCTAGAGCTTCTATGGTGGCATAAAAGGTAGATAAAAACACATAATATGAACTACCAATCTTAGAAATAATAATACAGATGCATTTTTCTTCCTCCATATCTATTTTATAGTTTTAAACTCGGAAAAATAATCTTCAATGCAAGGAAAATCATTGGGACTTAAACTCATTAATTGATTTTCTATTTGGTGGGCTCGAATAATATTCTGTTTACCAAACACAACTTCAATATTTTCCCAAGTTTTATTTGGGCCATCAATTCCTTGAAGATGTAACCTTAAATCAAGAGATATGGAAATTCTGATTAGTCCACATGCTTCATCACTCTTATTATCCCATTTGACATTATTTTCATGATCACTAGGTTACAGTTCTTTTCCCAAGGTAATCCAGTACAATCCTTTACTTCTTAATACATCCTCCATATGGGATTTCCATGAGAATTAGTTGGTACTGGTAATAAAAATATCACTAAGATAATCCATATTAAATATGCAGAGAATATGGATTTAAAATATGAAATTGATGGTCTGGATGGAAAGATCTAAAAAAAATAGGTTGTTTAAAATAACAACATCAAAAATGAACTTCGGATGTGAAAATTATTCCCTTTTGAAAAAAAGGCATAACTGCTAACCAAACATCCATGTGGAAAGTATAAGTTGGTCCACATGGAAAGTAAACATTGGTCCACATGGTGATTCTCCTCCTAGTCATGCTTATAAGCTCACTTTTAATCAAGTTAGTTATGAAGTGACCCACTTCTATAGAATAAAAAAGAATCACTTTTACAATGAAGTATTTAAATGAAAGGTGCATGAAAAAAATAACTTAAAATAAAATATTAAAGTTATTTGATAGAGATTCACATTTATAATTAAGTGAAATTCACTTTACAATGAATGCATGGAATTTTCAAAGAAAGTAACAAAAATGAGACTTGAACTCATGACCTCTTACTAACTAATGTAACTTTCAACCAAGTGAGCTAGTGCAAAACACATTATAGTCTTAAGAAGGAGGATTTTTGTTTTTGTTGTTGTTGATGAAGAAGACATTGGAGTGCATGCTCAATAAAAACGTATTTTCATGCTTTCACACATATAAAATAAATTAATCTTCTCGACAAGGGTTAGATATTGGTTAGCTTAGCCTAAAAATGAAAATTTTTCCTCCATTTTTGATTTACCGAGATCACAAAAAGCACACGAAAAATATGATATGCAGACAACCAAAACCTTTTCACTTTGTTTCTAATTTTATGAGATCACAAAGAGAGTAGGGAAAATAACATACGGAGATAGAAAAGAGTAGCAACCTAGAAATCAAAAACAAAAAAATGAAATAAAACCAAAGTATTATCTTTATAAAAATTTAAAAGGGAATATAATGACTTTATGCCTCTAGATCTAATTGAAATGTTCGTATCTTGGGAAAACAAAAACCTTTTTGAGTGAAACGAAAATTATTTCTAGCTTAAAGAAGTTCTCCAAACACTATGAAATAGTTATCTTATCCCAAAAATGTATGGAAATGGTATAAACTAGAGTTGTAACAACACAGCATAATATATTACCAAACATAAATTATTGACCTAGATTTGTAATCAGTAGAGTTGATTCACTATATGTGCCGATAAAAAATAGGTTCTTATGTCTGTTTAGTATAACCTATATAAGAAAACAATCTAAAAACCAACACTCTGTTTTCACACTTCAAAGATAACACCGTTCACACAATTCAAAAATTCAAAAAGAAAAACTTATAAACAAGCATATGATCTAAAGTTCTTGCTTAGGTGATGGACCTGTTAATTGATGGCTCATGAAAGGAAAAGGAAACTCAATCAATCTTAAAATAAATATCGGTCAAAGTAAAACACTCCATTATTGGTGCATGTAGGGTGAGAGATGGAGGTCTTGATTGTGCATGTGTTTGCAAGGTGTAACCTAATTAATTCGGGAAGAAACTCTAGGTATGTTGAGATACTCCATTATAGGCTCATGTAGGGTGAAAGATGGAGATCTTAATTATCCCTACATTTGCAAGATATAAACAACACTATAGCATTCAATCTACCAAATGATTGTCTACACACACATACAAGGATAACAAATATTCACTCAAGAATCTATTTTTCACTCATAAATCCATATTACACTCCAAGAATCTACATTTCACTCCAGAAATGCTCACTCACTCACTTAGAATTACCACACAACCTTATTTCATTTTGTCAAAGGTTTACTTAAATAAAACATAAATAAAGTTAGATGTTATGATCAAAACACAAAATGATTTTATCCATACACAAACTAGAATTGTATATACAGTAAATACAAAGAATATTACCTTGGTTGATTCGGTGGTCCCTTGCCATATCAACAAGGTAGATTTAAAATAAAATTACAGAATGAAAGGTCTGATAACATGCATCAATTCCATGAACTACAATTTATATCATTACTTGAGAAATAGGTGTACAATCAACAATATTCAAAAATCAAACCTACAACATAACAATTCCTCTCCTTCAAGAACCAATCTTATAGTATAACAATTCCTCCTTTCTTACTTGGACCTATGAGGCATTATTAATACATAAAATTCATGCAGGAATGGATGAAACCGAATCCCCAGACTAAGAAAACAATTTTTACAATTTTAGGATAAATACTAAAAATATGGGTTTTTCATCAATTTGGGAAGATTCGAGTTAGAGATACACCCATATATTATAAAACAACTTGAATTTTGGAAAATTTCAAGCTTCATACTCAATTTTCCACATTCTAGAGAAAACCCATTCTGTAGAGTTTCTAGATCTGATGTCATCTGCACGAAAATAGAGGCACAAGTTGGAAGCTTGAGATTTTTTATAATTTTTGTAGAATCATTTCCCCTGGGATGGAGTTCCACATGTGTGAAATGGGTGCATTATGGTCCAGTTGTCTGCATGTAGACATCATTCTAGAAAAAATCATGTCCCCGATTTTCTTCTAAAAGCATTTCAATTTTTCGAAATATTTCTAGTACCAAATGGTTGTTGATGTTGGTACCAGATGAGCACATCATTGGTATCGAATGAGGGATGAGATGAGTACTGGATGAATGCCCAAACATGTACCATATGAATAGGGTTTTTTGTTATAAGGTCTGCTTAGATCATTCAAATTAATTAGAGAGCTTAAAGCATCAAACATTCAATCCAAATCATTAATAAATCATAAAAAATTATGATTAAACATAAGTTACCTCATGTGTACACAATAATGGATAAAAGACAAGTATTTTGAGGAAAATAGAAACATAGTGCATGTGTATGAGGAAAAATTAGTCTGGATATGGAACAAGATAAGGTAATTGGAGGTGACAAAAATGAGGATCAACATTTCCCCCATGCCTTATCCATTGCATGTCCTCATTGTAACAACCCTCCTAGTTAAGGACAACTACTCTGTCAACAGGTGCAATTTTTTTTTTTTTGGTTGTTAAAGTGTGTGCGCACGTGTAGAAGAAACAACCCTCTCGACTCTACGTCACCACTCGAACCAACAAGACACAAGTAAGACGAACACAATAAAGACGACCCGACATATCACAGTGACAAAAATAAATAAACGCCCCTGGACATAAGGCGTGCAACTAGCAGTTGTAAGAAGAAAAAGACACCAGGGGTTAGGTACAGTACTGTCACAGGATGAAAGAATCCAACAGTAGAGTCGCAGTAGTGGAACTATGCCTTTAAACAGCCTGAGACTACTGATACGGCTCAGAGTGTGTCGCAAGAGTGGAACTATGCCTTTAAACAGCCCGAGACTCTTGATAAGGCATTGGATTCCTTCCACCGGATTTACACACAGACATAAATACTAAGCTACAAGAGGTGTCTATATCCCGCCCGACACGAACATACTACGCAATACAATACCACCAAGTACTACAAAATCAGGGAAAATCATGACCTCTACGGGAGACGCAAGTCAGGAGGACTCAAATCGACCAACCACTATTGAGACTCGAAGATATTAATCAAGGTCGATTGCTCCATTACTTATCATTAACCGACGAAGACTTATCCTAAGGTAAAAGCCAATAATTTCAACCCCCATTATGTTGTTATAAGGTCAATAGGCACTAGTTCGGGGACAAGCAAGAAGCACAGGCGCAATGCGTTTTTCTACTAATTTCCATAATTGCGCAATGATATCATACCAAATGGTAAACCCTCGAACATTTACAATCTCCATATTATCTTGCCCTTCCTGCCAATTGTTACCATAATTGTAATAACCTTACAAGATAATAGCATCGCAATTTAAATCTCGTCATTGGCATTTCCATTTAAACAATATTAGCATTGTAATCCAACATCATCATTAACATTTCAATTAAGCCAATAAAATTATTATTTCTAAACATTCATTTAACAAATATTAACCTCGCAACTTAAGCATCCCCATTAACATTGCAATTTGAACAATTACTCAACATTGCAATTCAACCCACATTAACGTTTCAATTGATAATATTAATATTGAAATTAAACAATTAACATTAACATTTCCATTACTAATATGAACATGGCAGTTAACCACTACTTAACATTGCAATTCAACTAGTATTAACATTTCCATTAAATAATATTAATATTACAATTACACAATAAGTAAACAATTACTTAACATTGCAATTTCACCAGCATTAACATTTCAAATAAATAATATTAATATTTCAATTAGACAATACTTAATACTGCAATTCAACTAGAATTAACATTTCCAGTAAATAATATTAATATTGCGATTTAACAATTGCTTAACATCGCAATTCCACCAACATTAATATTCCATTAATAATATGAGCAGTTGCAAATAAACAACTACTTAACATTGCCATTCAACTAGTATTAACATTTCCATTAATAATATTAATATGGAAATTAAACAATTATTAATTTTGTGAGTCAAACATCATCATTGACCTTGCAGATTAAACAAACCTTGTTATGGCAATTTAAACAAGTAATATCATGGTAATTAAGCCAATATTAACATTGCAGCTTAAAACAATATTAATATTAGTAATTAACGAGTAGTATCATTTGCATTCAAATTAAACGACATTGCATTTAAGCATATAACAAGTAATAAAATAACATCTAAAATTAACATTGCCAATATCTAGTATGTTCATTGCAGGTTAACCAATATTAAATTTAAAAAAAATGCAGAATAAATCGGTGGAGGTTAACCTGTGTGGTTTTGGCGCAGAGTCAACTAAATGTACCAATGCAATAAATGCCCTTGCAGATCCACCACCAATTCCCAAGAAGGTGGTAATGACATTCCATCATAAGGTGATTCGTACCCCCTAGGTGATTTTACATTCATTAAGGGAAATCGAATTTGAACCGCTGGTAATTATCAGTCAGGTTTAAAGGAAACGTTAGGACTCGACTATAATTCATAATAGATATTTAATTCAACTGATGAATGAACATCTATCAAAAGAAACTAAAATAAAATTTCAAGGGCAGTAACCGACTAGTGCCGACTCAACTACGTCAAATTTATAAAAGGAATAAAACTCTGAAATTCCTTTAACGACTGACAACGGTCCCATAAACGTTCTGCCCGTTTGCAAGCTGGAATCAATTCTAAAAATCAGCGCTACGGCTGTGGCAACATCTACCTAACCCACCTGAGCAAGATGTTCAGTAGCAGAACGGGTTCCGAAGTCGACCATCAATAAATTGCTAATCCCCAGGAGTGACAGCGTTAATGAAGCGTAGTAATCCCAGGAGTAATCATGATGATCGTAGGTTAATTCAAATTGTATGGCTTTATTAATTTGTTGATTTATTGCTATGAAATATAGGTAGCTTTTATTTGGATGTAGATTAGATCTGGCACGGTTTAGGGTTCAATGTATATATTACTAGCACAACCACCTATTATGTGGCTGATTAACGCCGAAACAATTTCATTTTTCAACAAACCTAAATCGCCTATTTCCTTTACAACAAACTTTAATTCACTGCTAGTCCTGTACAGGTCGGCTATCTAGGATCGATGGGGGCGTGAACTGTACAATGTACATGAATGTATTTCCTGGTTAAACAACCGGCTTACTGTTTTTGTGAGGGTTTTAAGAGTTATAATTAAACACGAAACCAATGTTGAGGCTTGACCTGAGATAGCCACGCTTGTTAGCTTTGATCTTTTCTCTTATTTGGTTGGGAGTTTATATATTGTTTATGGTCCTGTTAGTTTCTCCCCCTAATTATACATTATTTACTCATTTAACAATTTAACAATATCAACTTAATTTTCTTTATATGGTTCGTGAAGGAACGTAAAAAAATAAGAAGAATTGAGGGATTCCTGACATTCACATGTCCATCTTTCCAAGTAACTCGTTAGTGAACCAAAAAGTAGATTTTAGGGTTTGTTTTGGCCTTTCTAGTTAGAGCGTGAGTATTTATATTCATTATTACTCCCGAAGAGTAATTGTTAAATAAAACAATATTGTTGAAGGCATATTTTTGGACAGGGCGTTGAGTAATGAAAAGAATAAAAATTTAAACCAAAATAAACAGGCGACAAATGTAATAGCGACTCAAGGTTCCCAGGTTCACTGTGAAATGGAACGCACCCTCTAACACTTAACACACCCACATAATAAAAACGCTCACCTTCATTATAAAACAATCAACACCCATAACTATTAATAAATGGAAAATGAATGCCCCCATTCAGGAATTCGCCCCCAGAAGATGCTCACAAGAAGCAAAACGCACACAGGTATGTGCAAAACGCACACAGGTCTGTGCAAAACGAATTTAGCATGCCCAGAAATAAAAGTGTACCCACAGCAGAAAGAACGCCCCCCCGGTGGTTATAATATGCCCAGGGTATCAGAAGGAACCCACAGAGATAAAACAAAATGCCCAAGGTGATTATAAACCCCAGTGTATCAAGGGAAAAACCCTACTGCAGCAAGACGCCCCCTGTGTGTAAAAATACAGCCTCAACTATGGGATGCCCCCATTCATACAAGAAACGCCCATACCCCAAAATAGTAACCACATTCCCCCACCAAATATATATATATATATTTTTCCATAAACTGAGCCATATAAAATAGAAACGAAATAACCTTCAACTCCATACAAATTTACCCAGCCCTAAACTATACCCGTATATAAAAATAAATGAAATATCCATAACCCCAACTATTTACCAGTAACCCTAAACTGAACTAACTATGAAAACCTGAATCTTTTGAGTTTAAGGACGAGGAAAAGACATTTTACATCCATACAATCATAATCTCAGCAGTAATCACGATGCATTCTACTCTACTCAGTTCAGGAACATACCTTTGCCTTATTTTCTTTCCGCAATGATTCCTGTGCTCCTGCCGCTCCTGCTCCTGCTTGCCGACCGCAATGAACTCACCGGTACCTCCCAGCCAAACGCTAGGGGTACTCTCCTTCCCCCTTAGACCCCCGAGCCGCAAAGGGGCCACACACTCCAGAGAGTATCTAGTTTCTCAGCTCGCCTCCAAGGCTGAGCTACCACTCAAGTCTGCTGAGAATCCCCAACTCCTACAAGAAATCAGTTCAGTCTCTAGTTTGGCAGCATAACCATACCAATAGCTCCAAAAAGTCCCCCTTTCTTTCCCCCTCTCCCTTATTTTATCTAGTCCCTAAACCCTAACTCCTCTTTCTTTTAGGTTTTCCCTCCTTTTCCCTTTTATTTTCTTATTTCTCCCTTTATATATATATATATATAT
>ML778131.1:3080393-3166433 GCA_009831015.1 Picea engelmannii
TTTTGAATCATCTTGTACTTGAACATTTAAGTGGGGTAAAAGGAGGTTGCCCCCTTGAAGAGGCTTATTATCTGAAATTATCTCTTTTTCAAGGCATTGAGTACTTTTTTTGAGGATTTTCTATGCTATATTGATATTTGGTTATTAATAATGAAGCACTCCCTTAAGTGTTATATTCTATTGACAAGGATGCCTTCTCCTCTTTTGAAAATACCCTTACAGTATTATGTCTGCATTTAGAGGATGAAGAGATTACCTTCTCATAAAATTCCAAACAAAATTGTCATAACTTTTAGAAAGAAATATACTAGAGGAACAAAATATCTTAAACTGATTGCTTTGTTAAATTTTGACATTCCCATTTATGAAAAGTATGAAAGATAGGTTGCATTTCACTTATATGCAACATTTATTTATTTATTTACTATCCTACTATAATTGAACAAAATAAAATGTCCTTCAAGTATAGGAATACTTCCAGTGAAGGAGTGTGCATAACAACGTTAGAAATATATTCATACTCGTGTTTAAAATATAAATTTTAATGCATACCAGAGTATGAAGGACCAACTTCTTTGATGATGAGATCAAGCAATAATGAAAAGTAAAAGAGTACTATGACGCGATCTGCCGAGAGGCATGCTAAGAACTCCTAAATCTTAGGTTCCAATGGTTTCTGTCTACTGAATTCTATCCATAATTCTTTATTCTCGTCAAAAAATTGATAAGAGGAATCCAAAGGGACTTCTAAATCTTCTTGTGGAGAGTCAAATAAATTATTTACTGTTGTTAAGATATTCTCTTCTTGAGAGGTGGAAATCCCAGATGTTGCTGGAATGTGAGAAAGTTCTTGGAGGAACATTCTTCAAGCTCTTGATCATCCTTGAATTACTCTAGTTGGTTGATGATCCCTGTCTCATAGAACAAATTAGTACTCGAGGGTTCTTACAACACCCCAAAAATGAATTTATGTTTTTCAACTCCCTTTACCCGTCATAGACCCATTGCCAGTAGGCCTGTTCAACACCCCGGTGGGTTTACCTTAGTACGATACAAGCATGGCCCTGCTACCAGCAAGCCTGTTTAGTAACTTGGTGGGTTTACTTGTACTTCCTAATACTTCATGTTTATTATATTACTCAAAAGATTTAGAATGATGTATATTGTTCATTAAAAACTTTAGGATATATGGAAGACAGTTGGTACCAGAGTGTTTTAGAGTTATTAGGCACATAACTAATTGTTTGCAATTATCCCAAAGGTGACATCATCAAGATTATCCTTAAATCTCAACTATTCAATGTATAATGGAACATCTCAGATAATGAGTAATATTTCCCTCTAGTTAATCGTATTAGAGTTCTCATGAAATTTCATTGAGGTTTTGTAGGGGCAGTCCACCACATGAGGTTTTCATTAATACATCCCAAGAGGAAATTGTAAAGATAAACTTGGATAAGAACTTATTGAATCAACTAGGTCAGTATTAGACATAATGATGTCACCACTTTTCAATGGATATTTCAATTATTAATCACTTTTTCATAATGATGAGGTAATAAGATAGGTGTACCCATTATCATATAGAGATAAATGTGAAAATATATCATTAAAGGATATCAATGATGATTCATTTATGCGTGAGTGTAGCAATGTAAGAGGAATATGTATATGAGAGTAAAGACCAGTTCAACACAAGACTGAAATGATCGTTGATAGAAAGAACATGAAAATATTATCTCATACCTCCAATTACCTGAAGTTAAAACAATGTTAAGAACATGAAAAAGATCATATCACTTTGGAATCAGTACCAGATAAGTAACAGAGTAGGTTTTTGCAGTACCGAGACAGATAGGACTGGAACATGATAGTATTGAAACAAGTTTTTGCAGTACTGAAACAAGATAGTACCAGAACAAGATTCTGCAGTACTAGAACAGAAAAGTATTGGAACAATATTATGCACTGCTAGAATAGATAGTACCAGAACATGTCAGTACTAGAACATGTTAGTACCAGAACATGTTAGTACCAGAACAAGATTCTGCAGTACCAGAACATAAAAATACTGGAACAGGGTTTTGCAGTACCGGAACATGACAATACCAAAATTCTGAAAATGACGATCAAATTCCAACACTGAACATGTTGATTTGGACTTGCTGAAAAAAGCTGAAAAAAATATGAAGGTCCCAACAACCATTCCCCCATGCCTGAGGTTTTTCATGCCCTCATGCACATAATGTGAGACACTAGAAAAAAATAAGGAGGGTTGTTGAGAGGGTTGTGAACAACTGCTAAAAACAAACCAATAGAACTAATTAAAACTAGATTTTTATTCATGCTTAGAAATAGAAAATTCAGGGAAAAGGTCAAAAGTTGAACAATGCATACATTATTCATGATTTATTTGACCAAAAATTATTATCTATGAATAAAATAGTCTAGAATTAACATTTAGTTTCAATTTCTATTATAAAGATCACTTAATCGATCATCCTTGTGAAATGGTAGTCTTGAAATAAATAGGTAATGATAAAGCACACATGCATCTTTTTTAACAACTTAGCGAAAATGAAGAAATTTGAGGAAATTGATCATGAAGCACTCTCTTAAGTGTTATATTCCATTGACAAGGATTCCTTCTCCACTTTTGAAAATACCCTTCCAGTATTATGTTTTCATTCGGAGGTTGAAGAGATTACCTCCTCATAAAATTCCAAACAAAATTGTCATAAATTTTAGAAACAAATATACTAGAGGAACAAAAGATCTTAAACTGATTGCTTTGTTAAATTTTGACATTCCCATTTATGAAAAGTATGAAATATAGGTTGCATTGCATGTATATGCAACATTTATTTATTTATTTACTATCCTACTATAATTTAACAAAAGAATTTGTCCTTCAAGTATAGGAATACTTCAAGTGAAGCCATGTGCAAAACAAGGTTAGAAATATATTCATACTCATGTTTAAAAGATAAATTTTAATGCATATCGGAGTATGAAGGACCAATTGCTTTGAGGATGAGATCAAACAATAATGTAAAGTAAAAGAGTAGTGTGACTTGATAACTAATTTGAAACATATTTCAATAGGATTATGATATTCTTGTTTCCTTTCTTTTTGAGATCACACAACATGTCCTCCTTTTCAATGTTACAGATATTATCTTCTTCAAGAGGATTGGTCTTTGGAGTACATACAGGATTTGTTGATAGGCATGCTAAGAACACATAAATCTCAGGTTCCAATGGTTTCTCTCTATTGAATTCTATCCATTATTCTTTATTCTCCTCAACAAATTGACAAGAGGAATCTTAAGGGACTTCTAAATATTCTTGTGGAGAGACAAATAAAATATTTATTGTTGCCAAGATATGCTCTTCCTTAGATGCAGATATCCCAGTTGCTGCTAGAATGTGAGAAAGTTCTTAGAGGAACATTCTACAATCTCTTGATCATAATTGAATTACTCTAGTTGGTTGATTATCCCTGTCTCACAACACAATTTATTACTCAAGGGTTCTTATAGAACCCCAAAAATGATTTTCATCAAACATTTGAATTTTAAAACTAAGAAATTAAAGTTATTGAAAAAATAAAGAACACCAAACTTGAACTCCTTGCGTTACTGGGACCCTACTTTCACCAGGTTATCAATTCTCACAAGTCATCTCATTATAAATAAAACTAAATTTTCATAAATAAAAACACACTTTTTCATAAAATAAGGGAAAACACACTTACATTGAAAGAAAAACACTCCTGCATGAAAGGGAGAGGACAACCTAACTTTGGAGAAACCTCACTAAAGTGGATGAATGGGCTCTTCCCTCATATCTTACCATCTTCTCTATGCCCTTATATCATCCGTAAAACAAATCCAAAATCATTGTAGCAATCTAATTCAAATACTACCTATTACCGTTTACAACTCGCCGACAACGATGCCAAAATTTTGGTGCAATTATATGCATAATATATTACCAAACATAAATTATCGATCGAGATTTGTAATAAATAGAGTTTATGCACTATATGTGTTGATAATAGATAGGTTCCTATGTCTGTTTAATATATCCTATATAATAAAACAATCTAAAAACCAACACTCCGTTTTCACACATCAAAGATAATACTTTTCACACAACTCAAAAATTCAAAGAGAAAAACTCATAAACAAGCATATGATCTAAAGTTCTTGCTTAGGTGATGGACTTGTTCATTGATGGCTCATGAAAGGAAAATATGAACTTTGATTCTATCTCATAGAGAAATTAAAATAACAACAATTAACACTCTGCACATTCTTAAAAAGGAAACTCAATCAAGCTTAAAAGAAATACTGGTCAAAGTAAAACACTCCATTATAGGTGCATGTAGGGTGACAGATGGAGGTCTTAATTGTGCATGTGTTTGCAAGGTGTAACCTAATTAATTCGGGAATAAATTCTGGGTATGTTGAGATACTCCATTATAGGCTCATGTAGGGTGAAATATGGAGATCTTAATTATCCCTAGATTTTCAAGATAGAAACAACACTACAACATTCAGTCTACCAAATGATTTCTACACACACATACAAGGATAACAAATATTCACTCAAGAATCTATGTTTCACTCATAAATCCATATTACAGTCCATAAATCTATATTGCACTCTAGAAATGCTCACTCACTCACTCAGAATTACCACACATCCTTATTGCATTTTCTCAAATGTTTACTGAAATAAAAAAGAAATAAAGTTAGATGTTATGATCAAAAGACAAAATGATTTTATCCATACACAAACTAGAATTATATATATAGTAAATACAAAGAATCTTACCTTGGTTGGGTCAGTGGGACATTTTCGTACCATGAAGGTAGATTTAAAAGAAACTTACAAAATGAAAGGTTTGATAACACACATCAATTCCATGAATTACAATTTATATCATTACTTGAGAAATATGTGTACAATCAACAATATTCAAAAATCAAACCTACAACATAACAATTCCTCTCGTTCAAGAACCAATATTATATTATAACAATTCCTCCTTTCTTCCTCAGACCTATGAGGCCTTATTTATACATAAAATCCATGGAGGAATGGCTGAAACCGAATTCCCAAACATAGAAAACAATTTTTACAATTTTAGGATAAATCCCAAAAATCTGGGTTTTTCATCAATTTGGGCAAATTCGAGTTAGAGATCCACCCATATATTCTAAAACAATTCTAATTTTGGAAAATTTCCCACTATATGCTAAATTTTCCACATTCTAGACAAAACCCATTTCGTAGAATTTCTAGATCCGATGCCATCAGCACAGAAAGCAAGGTGCAAGTTGGCAGTATGAGATTTTTGCTAATTTTTGCATAATCATTCCCCCTGAGATGGACGTCCACATTTGTGACCTGGGTGAATTCTGACACACTTTTTCACATATAAACATTGTTCTAGAAAAAATCCACGTACTCGATTTTCTTCTAGAAGCATTTCAAATTTTTGAACTATTTCTAGTACCGGATGGTTGTTGATGCTGGTACCAGACGAGCACATGATTGGTACAGGACGAGCACATAATTGGTACAGGATGAGCTAAGTACTGGATGAATGCTGACACATGTACTAGATGAATAGTGGTTGTTGTTATAAGGTCTTCTTAGATCATTCAAAGTAATTAGAGAGCTTAAAACATCAAATATTCAATCCAAATAATTAATAAATCATTATAAATCATGATTAATCATAATTAACCTCATATGTACACAATAATGGATAAAAGACATGTCATTTGAGGAAAATATAAACATAGTGCATATGTATGAGGCACATTTGGTCAGGATATGGGACAAGATAAGGCAATTGGACATGACAAAAATGAGGTTCAACATTTCCCCCATGCCTTATCCATTGCATGTCCTCATGCAACAATGATCTTCAAAATTTCAAAATTGATGGTACTCCTCACTCGATCAAGCAATCCCTAAAGTTACACCCTTCTTTAACTCCTTAAGTTCTCTTTTAAGTAACCTGCTATACAATATAAACCTCTTGGCCTCTGCTTCACACTTCTTACCCATGGAAAAGTAGTTATGATGGAAAGGTGGATCCATGAGTAATATATTAGATTTGTTAGTGATTTGACGTTAAGTCTTATCCAATATGTTGTGGATCATAATTAGGAGAAAGGGTTGGATGTTACTCTAATATTATTATAGGATAGTGGCCAAGAGTTTTCATAATGACTTTAACTCATAAGACCCTGGGCTAGATTACCTTTAAAATAAAAGTGCTATAAACATAGTTTAGATCCAATTTGAAGAGAGGAACACATAAAATAATACATCCCAAGATGATTAACTCGTTTCTTATCCAAGTTTTTATAGATGAAGCTCTTCTTGATTAGGTAAGGTGAATTACATATATTGAGGGTCTCACTTTCATGCAAACCTATTTATTTTAAAGATAGAACCTTAGAGTGGATACTTGAAGGTTCTTAAGAACATCATACGAGAGATATAAAGGTCATCTCCTAGATTTTATTCGATAATGATTTCTTCATACTAAGACCCAAGGGTTTTTGTTTAGTTTTAGGTGTGCCAATTTATGTTTTTCAACTCCCTTTACCCAGCATAGCCCCACTACCAGCAGGCCTGTTCAGTACCCCGACTGGTTTACCTTAGTAACATACAAGCATGGCCCTGCTACCAGTAGACACATTCAGTACCTCGACGGGTTTACTTATACTTCCTCATACTTCATGTTTATTATATTACTCAAAATATTAAGAATTATGTGTATTGTTCAATGACATCTTTAGAGAGTAAGGAAGATAGGTGGTACGAGAGTTTTTTAGAGTCATTAGGCACATAATTAATTGTTTGCAATTGTCCCAAGTGATACATAATCCACATTAGCCTTAAATTTCAGTTATTTAATTTATAATGTAACATCTTAAATAATGACTAAGAGGTCCCTCTAGTTAATCCTATTAGGGTTCTCATGAAAGTTCATTGAGGTTTTGCAAGGGTGGTCCACCACATGAGGTTTTCATCAATACCTCCCAAGAGAAACTTGTAAATATAAACTTGGATAAGAACTTGTTGAATCAACTAGGTTAGTATTAGACATAATGATGTTACCACTTTTCAATGGATATTTCAATTATTAATAAAATTTTCATAATGATGAGGTAATAAGAGAGGTGCATCCATTATCATATAGAGATAAATGTGAAAATATCTCCTTAAAGGATATCAAGGATGATTCATTTAGGGGTGAGTGTAGGAATGTAAGAGGAAGATGTATATGAGAGTAAAGAACAGTTCAACATAAGACTTAAATGATCCTTGATAGAAAGAACATGAAAATATTATCTCATACCTCCAATTATCCGAAGTGAAAACAATGTTAAGCACATGAAAAATATCATATCACTTTGGAACCAGCACCAGATAAGTAACGAAGCAGGTTTCTACAGTACCAAAACAGATAGTATTGGAACATGATAGTACTAGAACAAGATTCTACACTACCGGAACAAGACAGTACCATAATAGGATTTTGCAGTATCAGAACATAACAATATCGGAACAAGATTTTGCAGTATTGGAATAGATAGTACCGAAACAGGACAATACCGAAACAAGATTCTATAGTACCGGAACAAAACAATACCGGAACAGGATTTTGTAGTACCAGAACATGACAGTACCAAAATTCTTGAAATGACTATCAAATTCTAACATTGAACATGTTGATTTGGACTTGTTGACAGAAGCTGAAAAGAATATGAAGGTCCCAACAACCACTCCCCCATTCCTGAGGTTATGCGTGCCCTCATGGACACAATGTAAGAAGATAAAAATAAAATAAGGAGGGTTGTTGAGAGGGTTGTGAACAATTGCTAAAAACAAACCAATAGAACTAATTAAAACTAGATTTTTATGCATGCTTAGAAATAGAAAATTCAGGGAAAATGTCAAAAGTTGAACAATGCATACATTATTCATGATTTATTTGACCAAAAAGTATTAGCTATGAATAAAATAGTTCGGAATTAACATTCAATTTCAATTTCTATTAAAAAGATCACTTAATTGATTATCCGTTTGAAATAGTGGTCTTAAAATAGATAGGTAATGATAAAGCACATATGCATCTTTTTTAACTACTTAAGGAAAGAAAACAAATTTGAGGAAATAGGTCATGAAGCACTCCCTTAAGTGTTATATTATATTGACAAGGAAGCCTTCTCCACTTTTGAAAATACCCTTCCAGTATTATGTGCGCATTCAGAGGATGAAGAGATTACATTCTCATAAAATTCCAAACAAAATTGTCATAACTTTAAGAAAGAAATATAATAGAGGAACAAAAGATCTTAAATTGATTTCTTTGTTAAATTTTGACATTCCCATTTATGAAAATTATGAAAGATAGGTTGCATTGCACTTATATGCAACATTTATTTATTTATTTACTATCCTACTCTAATTGAACAAAAGAAAATGTCCTTCGAGTATAGGAATATTTCCAGTGAATCCATGTGCGTAACGGGGTTAGAAATATATTCATACTCATGTTTAAAAGATAAACTTTAATGTATACTGGAGTATGAAGGACCAACTTCTTTGGTGATGAGATCAAACAATGAAGAAATGTAAAATAGTAGTTTGACTTGATAACTAATTGGAACCATCTTTTAATAGGATTATGATATTATTGTTTCCCTTCTTTTTTAGGTCATACAACATGTCCTCATTTTCCATGATACACATATTGTCTTCTTCAAGATGATTGGTCTTTGAAGTACATATAGGATCTGATGAGAGGCATGCTAAGAACTCATAAATCTGAGGTTCTGATGTTTTCTCTCTATTGATTTCTATCCATGATTCTTTAGTCTCCTCAAAAAATTAATAAGAGGAATCCGAAGGGAGTCGGGACTTCTTAATCTTCTTGTGGAGAGACAAATAAATTATTTACTACTGTTGCGATATGCATGTCTTGAGAGGCGGATATACCACTACTGCTATAATGTGAGAAAGTTATTGGAGGAACATTCTTCAAGCTCTTGATCATCCTTGAGTTACTCTAGCTGGTTTATGATCCTTGTCTCAGAGAAAAAAATATTACTTGAGGGTTCTTACAACACCCCAAAAATGATTTATCATCAAAGATTTGAATTTTAAAACTAAGCAATTAAAATTATTGCAAAAATAAAACACACCAAACTTGAACTCCTTGCATTACTGGGACCCTGCTGTTACCAGGTTATCGGTTCACACAACTCATCTCATCATAAATAAAACTAAATTTGCATAAATAAAAACACACTTTTCAATAAAATAAGGAAAAAAAGATTTGCATTAAAAGAAAAACACTTTAGCATGAAAGGAAGAGAACAACCTAACTTTGGAGAAACCCCACTAAAGTGGATGCATGGGATCTTCCCTCACGTCTTACCATCTTCTCTCTGCCCTTAGGTCATCCATAAAACCAATCCAAAACCATTAAATGAATCTAATTCAAATACTACCTATTACCGTTTACAACTCCCTGAGAATGACATCAATATGTGGGTGCAATTATATGCATAATATATTACCAAACATAAATTATCGACTGGGATTTGTAATCAATAGAGTTGATGCACTATATGTGCCCATAATATATAGTTTCCTATGTTTGTTTATTATAACCTATATAAGAAAACAATCTAAAAAACAACACTCTATTTTGACATTTCAAAGATAACACTCTTCACACAATTCAAAAATTCAAAAAGAAAAACTCATAAACAAGCATATGATCTAAAGTTTTTTCTTAGGTGATGGACTTGTTCATTGATGGATTATGAAAGAAAAAGATGAATTTTGATTATGTCTCCTAGAGAAACTAAACTAACAAAAATTAACACTCTGCACATTCTTAAAAAGGAAACTCAATCAAGCTTAAAAGAAATACCGGTTTAAGTAAAACACTCCATTATAGGTGCAAGTAGGGTGAGAGATGGAGGTATTGATTGTGCATGTGTTTGCAAGGTGTAACCTAATTAATTCGGGAATAAACTCTAGATATGTTGAGACACTCCATTATAGGCTCATGTAGGGTGAAATATGGAGATCTTGATTATCCGTAGATTTGCAAGATAGAAACATCACTACAACATCCAGTCTACCAAATGATTGTTTATAGACACATACAAGGATAACATATATTCATTTAAGAATCTATGTTGCACTCATAAATCCATATTACACTCCAAAAATCTATATTGCACTCTGGAAATGCTCACTCACTCACTCAAAATTACCACACATATTTATTTCATTTTGTCAATTGTTTATTGAAATAAAACACAATAAAGTTAGATGTTATGATCAAAATATAAAATGATTTTATCCATACACAAACTAGAATTATATATACAATAAATACAAAGAATCTTACATTGGTTGGGTCAGTGGACCCTTGCCGTACGAACAAGCTGATTTAAAAGAAACTTATAGAATGAAAGGTCTGATAACACACATCAATGCCATGAGTTGCAATTTATATCATTACTTGAGAAATAGGTGTACAAGAAACAATATTCAAAAATCAAACCTACAACATAACAATTCCTGTCCCTCAAGAACCAATCTTACAATATAACAATTCCTTCTTTCTTCCTTAGAACTATGAGGCCTTATATATACATAAAATCCATGGAGGAATGGATGAAACCGAATACCCAAACTCAGAAAATAAATTTTACAATTTAGGATAAATCCCAAAAATCTGGGTTTTTCATCAATTTGGGCAGATTCGAGTTAAATATCCACCCATATTTTCTAAAACAATTCTATACAAAACCCATTTTGTAGATTTTCTAGTTATGATGCCATCTGCATGGAAATCGAGGGACAAGTTGGCAATTTGAGATTTTTACGAATTTTTGCAGAATCGTTCCCCCTTAGCTTGGAGGTCCACATGTGTGGACTTGGTGAACTTTATCCTTTTCTTCGCATGTAAACATCGTTCTGGACAAAACCCACGTCCTCCATTTTCTTGTAGAAGCATTTCAATTTTCTGAACTATTTCCAGTACCAAACAACTGTTGATGTTGGTACTGGATGAGCACATCATTGGTACCGAATGAGCACATAATTGGTACTGGATGAGCTGAGTACTGGATGAATGCTAAAACATGTACCAAATGAATAGGAGTTGTTGTTATAAGGTTTTCTTAGATCATTCAAAGTAATTAGAGAGCTTAAAACATCAAATATTCAATCCAAACCATTAATAAATCATCATAAATCATGATTAAACATAAGTTACCTCATATGTACACAATAATGGCTAAAAGACATGTATTTTGAGGAAAATAGAAACATAGTGCATATGTATGAGGAAAATTTGGTCAGGATATGGGACAAGATAACGTAATTGGAGGTGACAAAAATGAGGCTCAACATTTTCCCCATGCTTTATCCATTGCATGTTCTCATGTAACTATGATCTTCAAAATTTCAAAATTGATGGTACTCCTCACTCGATCAAGCACTCCCCAAAGTTACACCCTTATTCATCTCCTTAAGTTCTCTTTTAAGTAACTTGCTATACAATATAAACCTCTTGGCCTCTTCTTCACACTTCTTACCCATGGAAAAGTAGTTATGATGGAAAAGTGGATTCATGAGTAATATATTAGATCCATTAGTGATTTGACGTTAAGTCTTGTCCAATATGTTGTGGATCATAATTAGGAGAAAGGGATGGATGCGACTCTAATATGATTATAAGATAGTGTCTAAGAGATTCATAATGACTTTGACTAATAGGCCCCTGTGATAGATTACCTTTAAAATAAAAGTGATTTATGCATAGTTTAGATCCCATTTGAAGAGAGGAAGACATAAAAGAATACATCCCAAGATGATTAACTTGTTTCTTATCCAAGATTTTAGACATGAATCTCTTCTTGCTTAGGTAAGGTGAATTACATATACTGAGGGTCCCACTTTCATGCAAACCTATTTATTTTTAAGATAGAACCTTAATGTGGATACTTGAAGGTTCTTAAGAACATCATCTGAGAGATATAAAGGTCATCTCCTAGCTTTGATTTGATAATGATTGCTTCAGAGTGAGACCCAGGGGTTTTTGTTTAGTTTTAGGTATGCCAATTTATGTTTTTCAGCTCCCTTTACTCAACATAGCCCCAATGCCAACATGCATGTTTAGTACCCTGACGGGTTTATCTTAGTACCATATAAGCATGTTCTCGCTTCCATCAGGCTTATTCATTACCTCGATGAGTTTACTTGTAGTTCTTGATACTTCTTGTTTATTATAATACTCAAAATATTTAGAATGATGTATATTGTTCATTGACAAATTTAGAGCATAAGGAAGACATGTAGTACGAGAGTGTTTTGGAGTTATTAGACACATAATTATTTTTTTGCAATTATCCCAAGGGTGACATCATCCACATTATCCTTAAATATTAGTTATTCAATGTATAAAGGAACATATCGAATAATGACTGAGAGGTCCCTCTAGTTAATCCTATTAGGGTTCTCATGAAAGTTCATTGAGGTTTTGCAGGGGAAATCCACCACATGAGGTTTTCATCAATACCTCCCAAGAGAAACTTGTAAATATAAGCTTGGATAAGAACTTGTTGAATCAACTAGAGTAGTATTAGAAATAATGATGTCACCACTTTTCAATGGATATTTCAATTATTAATCATTTTTTCATAAGGATGAGTTAACAAGACAAGTGCACCCATTATCATATAGAGATAAATGTGAAAATATCTCCTTAAAGGGTAACAAGGATGATTCATTTAGGGGTGAGTGTAGAAATTTAAGATGAAGATGTATATGAGAGTAAAGAATAGTTCATCACAAGACTTAAATGATCCATGATAGAAAGAACATGAAAATATTAACTCATACCTCCAATTACCTAAAGAGAAAATAATGTTAAGCACATGAAAAATATCATATCACTTTGGCATCATTCCTAGATATGTAACAGGGCAGGTTTCTGCAGTACCAGAATAGACAGTACTTGAACAAGATAGCACTAGAACAAGATTCTACAGTACTAGAACAAGACAGTACCGACACAGGATTCTGCAGTACTGGAACATAACAATACTGAAATAGGATTCTACAGTACTGGAACATGAAAGTACCAGAACAAGATTCTGTAGTACTAGAACAAAACAATACTGGAACAAGATTTTGTAGTACCGGAATAGGAAAATACCAGAATTCTAGAAATGTCTATCAAATTCCAACACTGGACATTTTGATTTGGACTTGTTGATAGAAGCTGAAAAAAATATGAACGTCCCAACAACCAATACCCATGCCTAAGGTTTTGGATGCCCTCATGCACACAATGTGAGATGCAAAAAAAATATAAGGAGGGTTGCTTTGAGGGTTGCGAACAACTGCTAAAAAAAAACCAATAGTAATAATTAAAACTATATTTTTATTCATGCTTAGAAATAGAAAATTCAGGGAAAATGTAAAAAGTTGAACAATGCATACATTATTCATAATTTATTTGACCAAAAATTATTAGCTATGAATAAAATAGTCTAGAATTAACATTCAGTTTCAATTTATATTAAGAAGAACACTTAATCGATCATACTTGTGAAATAGTGGTCTTGAAATAGATAGGTAATGATAAAGCACGAATGCATATTTTTAACAAATTAAGGAAAAAGAAGAAATTTGAGGAAATAGGTCATGAAGCACTCTCTTAAGTGTTATTTTCCGTTGAAAAGTATGCCTTCTCCTATTTTGAAAATACCCTTCCAGTATTATGTGTGCATTTGGAGGATGAAGAGATTACCTTCTCATAAAATTCCAAACAAAATTGTCATAACTTTTAGAAAGAAATAAACTAGAGGAAGAAAAGATATTAAACTAATTTCTTTGTTAAATTTTGACATTCCCATTTATGAAAAGTATGAAAGATAGGTTTCATTGCACTTATATGCAACATTTATTTATTTATTTACTATCCTACTTGAATTGAACAAAATAAAATGTCCTTGAAGTATAGGAATACTTACAATGAAGCCATGTGCGTAACAAGGTTAGAAATATATTCATACTTGTGTTTAAAAGATAAATTTTAATGCATATCAGAGTATGAAGGACCAACTTCTTTGATGATGAGACCAAACAATAATGAAAATTAAAAGAGTAGTGTGACCTGATAACTAATTGGAACCATCTTTCAATAGGATTATGATATTCTTGTTTCCCTTCTTTTTTAGATCACACAACATGTCCTCCTTTTCCATGCTACGCAAATTATCTTCTTCAAGATGATTAGTATTTCGATTACATACAGGATTTGCTGAGAGGCATGCTAAGAAATCCTAAATCTCAGGTTCCAATGGTTTCTCTATATTTAATTCTATCCATGATTCTTTAGTCTTCTCAACAAATTGACAAGAGGAATCCGAAGGGACTTCTAAATCTTCTTGTGGAGAGACAAGTAAATTATGTATTGTTGTCAAGATATGCTCTTCCTGAGAGACGGATATCACAGCTACAGCGAGAATGTAAGAAAGTTCTTGGAGGAACATTCTTCAAAATCTTTATCATCCTTGAATTACTCTAGATGGTTGATGATCTCTGTCTCGCAACACAAATTAGTACTCGAGGGTTCTTACAACACCCCAAAAATGATTTATCATCAAAGATTTGAATTTTAAAATTAAGAAATTAAAATTATTGCAAAAATAAAACACACTAAACTTGAACTCCTTACATTATTAGGACCCTATTGTCACTAGGTTATCCATTCATGCAAGTCATCTCATCATAAATAAAACTAAATTTGCATAAATAAAAACACACTTTTGCATAAGATAAGGAAAAACACACTTCCATTAAAACAAAAACACTTCTACATGAAAGGGAGAGGACAACCTAACTTTGGATAAATGCCACTAAAGTGGATGTGTGGGCTCTTCCCTAGGCTCATATTGTCTTCTCTCTTCCCTTAGGTCATCCATAAAACTAATCCAAAAACATTAAATCAATCTAATTCAAATACTATGTATTATCATTTACAACTTGGCGACAACGACGCCAAAATGTTGGTGCAATTATATGGATAATATATTACTGAACATAACTTATCTACCGTGATTTGTAATAAATAGAGTTTATGCACTGTATGTGCCAAGAATAGATAGGTTCCTATGTCTGTTTAGTATATCTTATATAAGAAAACAATCTAAAAGCCAACACTATGTTTTAACACTTCAAAGATAGCACTTTTCACACAATTCAAAAATTCAAAAAGAAAAACTCATAAACAAGCATATGATCTAAAGCTCTTTCTTGGGTGATGGACCTGTTCATTTATGGCTCATGAAAGGAAACGATGAACTTTGATTCTATATCCTAAAGCAAGAAAACTAACAACAATTAACACTTCCCACATTCTAAAAAAGGAAACTCAATCAAGCTTAAAAGAAATAACGGTCAAAGTAAAACACTCCATTATAGGTGCATGTAGGGTGAGAGATGGAGGTCTTGATTGTGCATGTTTTTGCAAGGTGTAACCTAATTAATTTGGGAAGAAACTCTAGGTATGTTGAGATACTCCATTATAGGTTCATGTAGGGTGAAACATGGCGATCTTAATTATCCCTAGATTTGCAAGATAGAAACAACACTATAACATTCAATCTACCAAATGATTGTCTACACGCACATACAAGGATAGAAAATATTCACTGAAGAATCTATATTGCACTCCAAAAATGCTTCCTCACTAACTCATAATTACCAAACATCTTTATTGAACTTTGTCAAATGTTTACTGAAATAAAACAGAAATAAAGTTAGATGTTATGATCAAAACAAAAAATGATTCTATCCATACACAAACTAGAATTATATATATAGTAAATACAAAGAATCTTACCTTGGTTGGGTCGGTGGTCCCTTGTTGTACCAACAAGGTAGATTTAAAATAAACTTACATAACGAAACATGAACTGCAATTTATATCATTACTCGAGAAATAGGTGTACAATCAACAATATTCAAAAATCAAACATACAACAGAACAATTCCTCTCCCTCAAGAACCATTCTTGTATTATAAAAATTACCCATTTCTTCCTCTGACCTATGAGGCCTTATTAATACATGAAATCCACAAAGGAATGGATGAAACCGAATCACCAAACTTAGAAAACAATTTTTATAATTTTAGGATAAATCCCAAAAATCTGGGTTTTTCATCAATTTGGGTAGATTCGAGTTAGAAATCCACCAATATCTTTAAAAAAAAAAAAACAAATTTTGGAAAATTTCACACATCACACTTAATTTTCGACATTCTAGAGAAAACACATTTCGTAGAATTTCTAGATATGATACCATCTGCATGGAAATCGAGGCACAAGTTGGCAATTTGATATTTTTGGTAATTTTTGCAGAATCATTCCCCCTATACTAGAGGTCTACACGTGTGATCTGGGTGAATTCTGTCACACTTGTTCACATGTATATATCATTCTAAACAAAACCGATGTACTTGATTTTCTTTTAGAAACATTTCAAATTTTCAAATTATTTCTAGTACCAAACAATTGTTGATGTTGGTACCAGACAAGCACATAATTGGTACTGAACGAGCACAAAATTGGTACCTGATGACATAAGTACTGGATGAATGTCAGAACAGGTACAATATGAATATGGTTGTTATTATAAGGTAAGCTTATCTCATTCAAAGTAATTAGAGAGCTTAAAACATCAAATGTTCAATCCAAATCATTAATAAATCATCATAAATCATTATTAAACATAATTTACCTCATATGCACACAATAATGGCTAAAAGACATGTATTTTGAGGAAAATAGAAACATAGTGCATATGTATGAGGAAAAATTGGTTAGGATATGGGACAAGATAAGGCAATTGGAGGTTACAAAAATGAGGCTCAACATTTCCCCCATGTCTTATCCATTGCATGTCCTCATGCAACAATGATCTTCAAAATTTTAAAATTGATTGTAATCCTCACTCAATCAAGCACTCCATGAAGTTCCACCCTTATTCGACTCCTTAATTTCTCTTTTAAGTAACCTGCTATAAAATATAAAACTCCTGGCCTCTACTTCACACTTCTTACCCATGACGAAGTAGTTATGATGGAAAAGTGGATTGATGAGTAAAATATTAGATCCGTTAGTGATTTGACGTTAAGTCTTATCCAATATGTTGTGGATCATAATTAGGAGAAAGGTTTGGATGTAACTCTAATATGATTATAGGATAGTGGCCAAGAGTTTTCATAACGACTTTGACTAATAAGCCCTCTGGCTAGAATACCGTTAAAATAAAAGTGATATAATCATAGTTTAGATTCAATTTGAAGAGAGGAATACATAAAAGAATACATCTCAAGATGATTAAGTCATTTCTTATCCAAGTGTTTAGAGATGAAACTGTTTTTCTTAGGTAAGGTGAATTTCATATACTTAGGGTCCCACTTTCATGCAAACCTATTTATTTTAAAGATAGAACCCTAAAGTGGATACTTGAAGGTTCTTAAGAGCATCATCTGAGAGATATAAAGGTCATCTCCTAACCTTGATTTGATGATGATTTATTCAAAATGAGACCCAAGGGTTTTTGTTTAGTTTTAGGTGTGCCAATTTATGTTGTCCAACTCCCTTTACCCATCATAGCCCCGCTTCTAGCAAGCCTGTTCAGTACCTCGACAAGCTTACCTTAGTACCATACAAGCATGGCCCCACTGCCAAAGGGCCTCTTCAATACCTCAGCAGGTTTACTTTTACTTCATAATACTTCTTGTTTATTATATTACTCAAAAGATTTAGAATGATGTATATTGTCCATTGACAACTTTAGAGCATAAGGAGGACATGTGGTACGAGAGTGTTTTAGAGTTATTAGGCACATAATTAATTGTTTGCAATTATCCCAAGGGTGACATCATCCACATTAGCCTTGAATCTCAGTTGTTCAATGTATAATGGAACATCTCGGATAATGACTAAGAGGTCCCTCTAGTTAATCCTATTAGGGTTCTCATGAAAGTTCATTGAGGTTTTCCAGGGGCGGTCCACCACATGAGGTTTTCATCAATACCTCCAAAGATAAACTTGTAAAGATAAACTTGGATAAGAACTTGTTGAATCAACTAGGTTAGTATTAGACATAATGGTGTCACCACTTTTCAATTGATATTTCAATTATTTATCACTTTTTCATAATGATGAGGTAATAAGAGAGGTGCACCCATTATCATATAGAGATAAATGTGAAAATATCTCCTTAAAGGATAGAAATTATGATTCATTTAGGGGTGAGTGTAGAAATGTAAGAGGAAGATGTATATGAGAGTAAAGAACAGTTGAACACAAGACTTAAATGATCCTTGGTAGAAAGAACATGAAAATATTATCTCATACCTCCAATTACCTGAAGTGAAAAAAAAATTTAAGCACATGACAAAGATCATATCACTTGGGCATCAGTACCAGATAAGTAGCGAAGAAAGTTTCTGTAGTACCAAAACAGATAGTACTGGAACATGATAGTACCAGAACAAGATTTTGCAGTACTAGAACATGACAATACCAAAACATGATTCTACATTACCGGAACGGAACAATACTGGAACAGGATTTTGCAGTACCAGAATAGATTGTATCGGAACATGATAGTACCAGAACAATATTCTACAGTACCAAAACATAACAGTACCAGAACATGATTATGTAGTACCGAAACAGGACAATACCAGAATTCTTGAAATGACTATCAAATTCTAGCACTGAACATGTTGATTTGGACTTGACGACAGAAGTTGAAAATAATATGAAGGTCCCAACAACCACTCCCCCGTGCCTGAGATTCTTCATTCCCTCATGCACACAATGTGAGACGTAAAAATAAAATAAGGAGGGTTGTTGAGAGGGTTGAGAACAATTAGTAAAAGAAAACCAATAGAATTAATTAAAACTAGATTTTTATTCATGATTAGGAATAGAAAATTCGCGGAAAATGTCAAAAGTTGAACAATGCATACATTATTCATGATTTATTTGACCAAAAATTATTAGCTATAAATAAAATAGTCTAGAATTACCATTCAATTTCAATTTCTATTAAAAAAATCACTTAATCGATCATCCTTGTGAAATGGTGGTCTTGAAATAGATAGGTAATGATAAAGCACAAATGAATCTTTTTTAACAACTTAAGGAAAAATTAGAAATTTGAGGGAATATGTCATGAAGCACTCCCTTAAGTGTTATCTTCTGTTGACAAGGATTCCTTCTCTGCTTTTGAAAATACCCTTCCAGTCTTATGTGTGCATTCAGAGGATAAAGAGATTACCTTCTCATAAAATTCCAAACAAAATTGTCATATCTTTTAGAAACAAATATACTAGAGGAACAAACGATCTTAAATTGATTGCTTTGTTAAATTTTGACATTCCCATTTATGAAAAGTATGAAAGATAGGTTGCATTGCACTTATATGCAACATTTATTTATTTATTTACTATCCTACTCTAATTGAACAAAAGAAAAATTCCTTGAAGTATAGGAATACTTCCAGTGAATCCATGAGCGTAACAGGGTTAGAAATATATTTATACTCGTGTCTAAAAGATAAATTTTAATGCATACTGGAGTATGAAGGAACAACTTCTTTGATGATGAGATCAAACAATAATGAAAATTAAAATAGTAGTGTAACCTAATAACTAATTGGAACCAACTTTCAATAGGATTATGATATTCTTGTTTCCCTTCTTTTTCAGGTCACAAAACATGTCCTCCTTTTCCATGCTATGCAGACATCTTCTTCGATATGATTGGTATTTGGAGAAAATGCATGATCTGCTGAGAGGCATGCTAAGAAATCCTAAATCTCAGGTTCCAATTATTTCTCTGCATTGAATACTATCGATGATTCTTTAGTCTCCTCAAGAAATTTACAAGAGGAATCCGAAGGGACTTCTAAATCTTCGTGTGGAGAGGCAAATAAATTATTTATTGTTGTCAAGATATGCTCTTCCTGAGAGGTGGATATCCCAGCTGCTTCTAGAATGTGAGAAATTTCTTGCAGGAACATTCTTCAATCTCTTCATCATTCTTGAATTAATCTAGCTGGTTGATGATCCCTATCTCGCAACACACATTAGTACTCGAGGGTTCTTACAACACCCCAAAAATTATTTATCATCAAAGATTTGAATTTTAAAACTAAGAAATTAAATTTATTCCAAAAATAAAACACACCAAACTTGAACTCCTTGCGTTACTAGGACCCTGCTATCACTAGGTTATCGGTTCACACAAGTCATCTCTTCATAAATAAAACTAAATTTGCATATATAAAAAAACAGTTTTTCATAAAAATAAGGAAAAACACACTTTCATTAAAAGAAAAACACTTTTGCATAAAAGGGAGATGACAATCTAACTTTGGAGAAACCCCACTAATGTGGATGTGTGGGATCTTCCCTCACATCTTACTGTCTTAGGTGATGGACCTGTTCATTGATGGCTCATGAAAGGAAAATATCAACTTTGATTCTATCTCTTAGAGCAACTAAACTAACAACAATTAACACTTTGCACATTCTTAAAAAGGAAGATTAATCAAGCTTAAACGAAATACTGGTCAAAGTAAAACACTCCATTATAGGTGCATGTAGGGTGAGAGATGAGGTCTTGATTGTGCATGTGTTTGCAAGGTGTAACCTAATTAATTCAAGAATAAACTCTAGGTATGTTGATATACTCCATTATAGGCTCATGTAGGGTAAAATATGGAGATCTTAATTATACATAGATTTGCAAGATAGAAACAACACTACAACATTCAGTCTACCAAATGATTGTCTACACACACATATGTGGATAGCAAATATTCACTGAAGAATCTATGTTTCACTCATAAATCCATATTACACTCCAGAAATCTATATTTCACTCCAGAAATGATCACTCACTCACTTAGAATTACCACACATATTTATTTCACTTTGTCAAATGTTTACTGAAATAAAACACAAATAAAGTTTGATGTTATGATCAAACACAAAATGATTTTATCCATACACAAACTAGAATTATATATACAGTGAGTACGAAGAAGCTTACCTTGGTTGGGTCAGTGGTCCCTTGTCGTACCAACAAGGTAGAATTAAAATAAACTTACAGAACGAAAGGTCTGATAACACACATCAATTCCATGAACTCCAATTTATATCATTAGTTGAGAAATATGTGTACAATCAACAATCTTCAAAAATCAAACCTACATCATAAAAATTCCTCTCCTTCAAGAACCAATATTATAGTATAACAATTTATCCTTTATTCCTCAGACCTATGAGGCCTTATTTATACATAAAATCCATGGAGGAATGGATGAAACCGAATCCCCAAACTCAAAAAACATTTTTTACGTTTTTAGGATAAATCCCAAAATTTGGGTTTTTCTTCAATTTGGGAAGATTCGAGTTAGAGATCCATACATATCTTCTAAAAAAATTCAAATTTTGGAAACGTGCCTGCATAATACTAAATTTTTCACATTCTAGACATGACCCATTTCATAGAATTTCTAGATCTGATTCCATCGACACGAAAATCGAGGCACACATTCACAGTTTGAGATTTTTGCTGATTTTTGTAGAATCTTTCCCCCTGAGTTGGAGGTCCCGACGTGTGAGATGGGTGAATTCTATAACATGTCTCCTCATGTAAACATCATTCTAGATAAAACCCATGTCCCTGATTTTCTTATAGAAGCATTTAAAATTTTCGAACTATTTCTAGTACCAGATGGTGGTTGATGCTAGTTCCGGACGAACACATCATTGGTACCGAACGAGTGCATAATTGGTACCAGGTGAGATGAGCACTGGTTGAATTCCAAAATAGGTACCAAATTAATAGGGTTTTTTGTTATAAGGTCTGTTTAGATCATTCAAAGTAATTAGAGAGCTTAAAACATCAAATATTCAATCTAAATCATTAATAAATCATAATAAATCACTAGTAAACATAAGTTACCTCATATGTACACAATAATGGCTAAAATACATGTATGTTGAGAAAAATAGAAACATAGTGCATATGTATGAGGAAAATTTGGTCAGGATATTGGACAAGATAAGGCAATTGGAGGTGACAAAAATGAGGCTCAACATTTCCCCCATGCCTTATCCATTGCATGTCCTCATGCAACAATGATCTTCAAAATTTTTAAATTGATGGTACTCCTCACTCGATCAAGAAATCCCTGAAGTTCCACCCTTTTTCATCTCCTTAAGTTCTCTTTTAAGTAACCTGCTATACAATATAAACCTCTTGGCCTCTTCTTCACACTTCTTACCCATGGAAAAGTAGTTATGATGGAAAAGTGGATTCATGGGTAATATATTAGATCTGTTAATGATTTGACGTTAAGTCTTATCCAATATGTTGTGGACCATAATTAGGATAAAGGGTTGGATGTGACTCTAATATGATTATAGGATAGTGGCCAACCATTTTCTTAACGACTTTGACTAATAGGCCATCGGTGGCAGATTACCTTTAAAATAAAAGTGATATAAGCATAGTTTAGATCCCATTTGAAGAGAGGAACACATAAAAGAATACATCCCAAGATGATTGACTCATTTCTTATCCAAGTTTTTTGAGATGAAGCTCCACTTTCTTAGGTAAGGTGAATTACATATACTGAAGGTCCCACTTTCATGCAAACCTATTTATTTTAAATATAGAACCTTAAAGTGGATACTTGAAGGTTATTAAGAACGTCATTCGAGAGATATAAAAGTCATCTCCTAGATTTGATTTGATAATGATTTCTTAAGAATGAGATCCAAGGGTTATTGTTTAGTTTTAGGTGTGTCCCCGACATATCCCGATGCTAGCAGGCTTGTTTAGTACCCCGACAGGTTTACCTTAGTACCATACAAGCATGGCCTCACTGCCAGCAAGCCTGTTCAGTACCTTGGCGGGTTTACTTGCACTTCATGATAGTTCTTGTTTGTTATATTACTCAAAAGATTTAGAATCATGTATATTGTTCATTGACATGTTTAGAGGATAAGGAAGACAGGCAGTACGAGAGTGTTTTAGAGTTATTAGGCACATAATTAATTATTTGCAATTGTTCCAACGGTGACATCATCCACATTAGCCTTAAATATCATCTATTCAATGTATGATGGAACATATAGGATAATGAATAAGAGGTTCGTCTAGTTAATCTTATTAGGGTTCTCATGAAAGTTCATTGAGGTTTTGCAGGGGAAGTCCACCACATGAGGTTTTCATCAATACCTACCAAGACAAACTTGTAAAGATAAACTTGGATACAAATTTTTTGAATCAATTAGGTTAGTATTAGACATAATGATGTCACCACTTTTCAATGGATATTTCAATTATTAATCACTTTTTCATAATGATGAGGTAATAAGACAGGTGCACCGATTATCATATAGAGATAAATGTGAAAATATCCCCTTAAGGATATCAAGGATGATTCATTTAGGGGTCCTTCGATACATACATGGTACCATCACCTTTGGGATTCATTATGCAAAAAAATCTACATTAGATCTCATCAAGTTCATTGATTCTAATTGGGCTGGCGATATCACTAATCACAAGTCCACATCTAGTTACTCACTCAGTCTTGGTTTCGGGCTTATCTGTTGGTCGAGCAAGAAGTAGGCTGATATTTCTCTATATTCAGCTGAGGCAGACTACATAGGGGTAGTTAACATAGCCATTCAAGCTATGTGCTTACAATATTTTCTCACTGAGTTGGGCATTCAATTTCATCGGTCGATCGTCATCTGGTGTGAAAACTAGAGCACTCTGAAGTTCTGCAGAGATCCAGTTCATAGGCAGTGGACAAAGAACATCGATATCCACATGCACTACATCTATGACCTAGTACATGAGGGGATCATCGAACTATAGTTCTGTCCTTCGACAGAACATACGATAGACATCTTCACCAAGACCTTCACCGAGGATAAGTTTCATTCTTTGCAAAGTCGTCTTGGAGTGAAGGACTATTGTTTCCTAGAAACTGGTGTTCTTCTTTTTACATACATTGTACCTTGAGGGGGGGGGGGGTTTCCCATGAGTTTTTCCCTCTTTCCTCACTTTATTTCAGTGCATCTTTTGTATTTGGGTACCTAAAATGGCCTAGTTGTTGGGACCCATTCTTTATTTTCACCATAGTGATGTTCACAGGGGGTGTTGGAGTTACTTCACACACACCTAGTATTTTGTTTTCCTAAGGTTTTTCCTTGCTTATTAGCCATTATTCATTCTCCTATATTTTAGGAAGAATATTCCTCTAGGGAGAATATTCTCTTTAGTTTGACTAGTTGAGTGGAGTCTAGATGGTGCATTGGTTTTCTCACCATGCAACATTGGGATCATCACCAGCTAATGTGCATTAGCCTTGGTATCATCACCATACTAGCGCATTACCCTTGATTCCCTGATCTCCTTCTCACTTCACTCTGTTTCAGTCAGTTAACAGAATACTGGTAGACTAGTTAACTCGATTATGTGGAAATTCACTCACGTAACTGCCCGAGAGACTAGACTAGGTCGAAGTTCACTCTCGTAACTGCTGGTGTGTGTCCATATCACTATAGACCACCACTATGGAGAATTTGATTCACCTCCAGTGTGCATTGGTTGAGTTATACAGAGTATATCATGTGTAAATTATTCATTATTCATTACGGTTAATGAGAAATATTCCATTCTTTTCTCTCTTGCTTCTTCTTTCGCAATTTCTCTCTGCAAATGTGTGTGGTATTTTCTAGCTAGATCTATTCTGTGTAGTTTCAAAACGTTTACACCCTGTAGTCGTCTAGGAACAAATTCAATAGGTATGGGGCCCAACTGAGAATGGTGTCGTTTATGCATTGTGTTGTCGTTGTGACTACTCTTGCAGGGACCTCCTCCTTTCGACCTTTTCAAAGGAGTTTGCATGACATCAATTTTGTTTCCATCCTCATGGATGCATCACTGATCCATTTTATGATAATTCCATGTGATCCCCTTTATGTCCCATAGTTTTTCTTCATTTCTTCCACGAGTTCCTTTTATTTGGTTTTATCATCCATGTACTGCGCAGGTTTCTTTCCATTTGATGGAAGTACTGTGATGAAAGAAATTAGTTCGAATTTGATTGAGACCGGTTCATCTAGCAACAAAAATCCTCCATGGAGGAGCATTAGTAACTTCTTGATGCATTTGTTCATGTATTTACCTCTTCCGAAGTTTGGAATCTCCAGAAAATTAAGGATCCCTATATTTACCAAGCCTGCCACCCACTACTTTGGTTGCAACACTGGATCTCCTAACGGCCCTCTGCCCATCCTCTCCATATACACTTGTTGTGAAAATTCTGGGAACTTTCTAGTGTCAAACACATTGTCTCATTTGTACTGTAACCTTGCGATGCAAACTAGTAAACTTGTTGTGGCCTGCACCCCATCTGTAATGCATGGAAAAACTATCGAGGCATCAGGATTCTTGCGCGAGGACCGTGTGATGGGATTTTTCCCATTTATCTATGTTGGCACACTAGATGTCCTAGCCTATGATTCTCTTTCTTCCCAGCCCAACTCTCATTTCCTCGCAATATATTTGATTTGCACTTCCTCGTGTTGCGTGGACCCCACCATAGGTTGAGACCTTGGCCCATCAAATTCTATCCTTTCATTATCAACGCCATTTGTTTTGTGGGCTTCTTCGGCCATGAAAGGTTGATGTGGGTTTCCTCTTACTAATAGGTAATGGCCATGTGCACTCTTGTGTGAGTCTATTTCCATCCTAACCATCGTCTAGGCTTGCCCCTCTTCCTTTACTAGTGTGGCACTCACTGGTTCGGTCTATGGTGAAGGAATTGTGTCAACATCGATGATTCCCTCTGTTTGTGTAAAAGCTTGTTCCGCCTCTGCAGTTTCCTGTAGTGACCTATGGCTGTTGCATGTTTTCCATGTTGTTTGTCCAAGTGAGTCAACCTTTGGAGGTGCCATTGTGTATAATTATTCGTTATTTGGTTGAACTCCGGCTACTACAATCTTCGAACTCACTTATTCACCACATGTCTTCGTGCTCCTTAGCTCTACAGGTATCGTTTTTCTCGTGTTTTAGTTTTATACAGGGTGTCATAAATTCCCTAAATCTTTTGAGATATTCTTCTTTGATGTCCATAATTGTGTTAACTATTCTCGAGCACACTTCATTAAGCTTCATAAATGTTCAATTCACACCTTTTTACCTCGATCACCAGTTTTTTCTTTTCCGACTGTTGGCTCTTTTTCCGGTGCATTGTAGATTTTCGATGCACCATACATTTTTATTGTGAATTTTCCCCCGGTGCACCGTCTTTTCTTCATGTCAGACATATGTTGCGTGTGATAACTTTCTATTTTTTTCACGTTGATTCCACTGTCTGTTGCGCATGATATTTCCTAGTATTTTGTATTTTCCTTCTTTTTTCTTTCTTTTTCTAATTTTTCTTTCTTTTTATCAGTTTTCTTTCCCAATATCTACTATAGTACACGATATACATGACTTTCTTACCGTGTTGTAACATTTAAGAGTTAGTAGATCGATTGTCCCTGTACAGTTTCAGTTGAATATCGTTGATCATTCCTTTCAGTTATGTTCCTCCCAAGTCTTTTAGTTGCATAGATCCCCCATTTGTGACAGTCTTTACTTTATATGGCCCTAGAAAATTCATTCTAAACTTACCAGGGTGTTGCAGAAATTTGTTGTCATAGAGAAGAACTAGTTCTCCCTCCCTAAATCTTTTCTTTTTAATGTGTCTGTCATGCCAGGATTTGTCCCTTGCTTTCTGTACTTCCTGGGAAATCCTGCCAGAATCTTGTCCTCTTCCATTTACATTAGTTGAATTAACCTCTCTTGTACTGCACCTCTTTCTATCATGTTGGTAACTGTTGTTATGCACAGACTGGGTACAATAAATTCTAATGGCACGACTACTTCTTGTCCATAAACAAATATAAATGGTATTTGTCCTATCAACTTATTTCATATGGTCCTATATGCCCATAGTACTGTTGGTATTTTCAATTCCCAATCATCCCTTTTAACATTGCATATCTTAGTCAAATCATTTTCCAAAATCTTATTGAAATCTTCTACTGTTCCATTCGCGTGAGGATGATATGGTGTACTCTTCTGGTGATAAGATTCAAACTCCTCAGTCATATCCCTAGTGATATTATTAATAAAATGAGTGCCTTTTTCACTCATCAGAATCCTGGGACATCCAAATCTGATGATCATTTACTCAAATAAGAAGTGTGTTGTTGTCTCTGCACTACAATATTTGACTAGTGTTGCTTCTTCCCATCTCGTTAAGTATTCAATCACAATAACAATATATATTTATCATGACCTTTTTTCTGGTGGATTCATAGGTCCAACAAAGTCTATTACCATTTTTTAAATACTTGTAGAGTTACTTGTGGTGTTAGGGGTATATCATCCCTTCTGTCGAGTTTTCCAAACCTATGACAAAGATCATAGTTCTGGAAATATTCCTTGGCATCTTTATGGACTGTTTTTCACCACAATCCTTCACACAATACCTTCTACGTTGTAGATTTTCTTTCATAGTGTCCTCCATCTACACCTTCATGAGCTTCTACTTAATGAAGTATTATTCAACTACCTATATTGAGGATAATTGTGCATCAGGCAAGTTGTCTTCCAAGTTAGTAGGTTCTTCTCCATTGGTTACCCTTGACAGGTGATCAGGGCCTGCATTCAACTTCCCTGGTTTGACAATCACTTTGAAATCGAATTCTTGGAATAATAAAAACCATCTATAGATCCTCCCCACCAACATTGTCTTGTTGACTAGATATTTGAGGGAAGAATGGTCTATGAACATTTTAAAGTGTTTACTCAGTAAATAGTGGCTAAATTTCTAAAGTGCATATACCATGGCTAGGCCTTCTCTTTCTATGGTGTTGTAATTCTTCTAAAATTTTGGCAACTTTTTTCTTGCAAAGGCTATAGGATGGTCTAAGTTCCCTTCTCCTAGCTACACCAGACTTTCTCCAAGTTCTATGGATGATGCATCTAAGTGCAAATGAAATGTATTTTACCAATCTGGAAATACTAATATAGGTGTTTTCACCATATTTTCCTTTAGAGTGTCCAATCATTGTTGAGAATCCTCATTCCACTCAAATCTAGTGTCCTTATTTAATAGTTTTTCCATTGGTGTAGTAATATGCATATACCCCTTTATAAATTTCCTGTAATATCATGTATGTCCTAGTGTTTCTCTTAACTGGTGCACTGACTTTGGTGGTGGTAAATTCACAATGATTACAATCTTAGCAGGATCAACCAGTAAACCTTGTTTACACACTATATGTCCCCACAATATCCCAAAAGGTGTACCAAAATGCATTTGTAGATGTTTAATGATATCTAACATTTCTTGCATCTTTCCAACATTAGTCTTAACACTTATACAGGGTCCTTCAAAATACTATATACAATCCAGTCATCCAAATATATTTCTATAAAATGATGTATGAATTACTTAAAAGTAGCTATGAATACTCTTGAAAAGATAGTTGGTGCATTCTTGAGTCCAAATTTCATGACTTTATATTGGTAGGATCCCCATTATGTATAAAAAGTAGTCTTATACATTTCCTCTAGAGCTATTTTTATTTAATGGTAACCTGAGAATCCATTTGTGAATGAATATGCTTCCTGGCCTCTCACATTCTCTAAGACCTCATCCGTAAAAGGAGTAGGGAAATGGTCATTTAAGAAAGCATCATTGAGTTTCCTCAGATCTACACAAATATTTATCCCCCCTTGCTTCTTTTCTTGGACTACCATGATATGTATCCATTCATATTCCTCTACTGGATCTATAATGCCATCTTCCAACATTCGGTCAATTTCTGTTTTCACTTTCTGCTTATACATTAGATTTAGTTTGTAGGGTCTCTGTCTGATAGGTCTAGCCTCAGGTTTGAGGGGTATCTTCATCTCACCTAGCTCCCCTACTATGAATTTCATTTCTGTAAAGGTCGTTGGAAAAAGGTCACTGTATTTATGTAGTAACTTTGTTATTCTTTCTACTATTTGCTCATCCCAATAGTCTCCAATACTTGTCATTTTAGGATTGTTATTTGTCCCAATGTTGACTTTCTTAACTTTGATTGGTGTAGCAAATGCCTCTGAATCCATAGATGGAACTTCCACTGCTCTCTCTCCTTCAATCTCTATAATCTCAATGTTGCACGGATCATTTTCATATGGTGCTTCCTCTTCGACATGATAACATGAGAGTAACTCTTTGACTGTATTTATGTTCTAATATTGGTATTTTGTCATGATTTCAACCTCTGGTTCATCAAAAAATATCACTCCCCATATCATCTTTAGCATTGAATCAATGTTGGGGGTCTCATGCTCTAATGAGAAGGTTACTGCAAAATTTTGTTGTATTCATGTCCATTCTGTAGTGCCTCTGTGCATCTCTTGGTCTATGTACAAGTTCCCTGGGATCCCTTCCAATGTATGAATAAAGTGATGAGGCCATTCCTTTGGTGGTTTCATCCTCCATTATGTTGTGCACTTCTCCAAGTGTTCCAATAGTGTTTCTTTCCCATCATACTTTTTCACTCTATTTCTCCCATGTTCTGCACCAAATCTAATGCACAATAATCATTTACACTGATACCAGTTTTGAATTGTTTCTTTGTGTGCACCCCACCATATTGCAGGTGTTTCATTGAGTGAAATATCTAAGGCTAAGAGCCTCTATTTTTGTAACACGTCCTCTTCATATTTTTCAATAATTCTTCTAAAGCATTTAGCCTATGAAAACTGGGAGGTTCTCTTACCTCTGTACCAACCCATCTTACTACACAGTCGATTCTTGCACACATCCTTATGTAAACTTCATGTAATTGTTGTTGCCAATTATACAAACCTGTGTTTGAGTCAGAAGCACAAGATGTAATGCTTCTCAAGCAGAGTACCCCATCTACAGTTGGGTTGACATAAGCCTCTTCTCGTGTGGTGGTTCTATACAACTGGTTTATTTCTTCCAAATCTAAACAAGTGGCGTCTACAAACCTTTCTTCTTCTAAAGGGTCCAATAGTGCAATGACTTTATATTCACCTGATTAAAAGGTAATTTCTCTTGTCTTCAGGTTAATTATAGCTTGGTTATAAAATTCCCAATCCAATCCCAGTAATGTTGGGTAAGGTTTTGTGCCATCTACTATATTTACTACTTCAAAATATTCCATAGTGCGCACTCCATCCAAATATATTGTCACACCTTTAATCCTTCCAATTGGTAACACTCTACATTGATTGTCTAGTTTCAACTAGACAGGTGAATATCTTAATCTGGGTTCTCCCATACATTGCCATGTCTTCTTAGGAAAAACATTTACTTCAGAGCCTAAATCCAGTATAACATCTCCCATGTTGAAATCCCCAATGTTGGCATTCAGTATGAATTATTTGTTTTTACTTCTTCTTGCATGGAGATAATTGACTATTTTCTGCTCTAGCTTCCCTTCTACCTCTGTGTTACATCTTTCTAGAATTTTTTTTAATACGTTAATAGATGATGTATCATTCAATAACTTAACACATGATATCAGAAAAGTCTTTATGGTACTTACTTGCTCTAAAGGTTTCCTTCATTGGTATGGTCCATTGGGAATGGAATCCCATATATTGGTGGGTTTTGAGTTTTTTGCACGATTGATGTAGATGAAACATTGTGCTTGAGAAACTTTTGTATGGCCTCCTTAAATGTTTCCTTTTATTTATGCGCATCAAAATGCTTATGTGGCTCAATATTCTTCTTAACCCATTGGTGTTGAGATGGATCTTGTTTTGCTACATCAGTTCCTATCTTGGCTCCTCCTTGAGTGATTATATTGTTGTTTCTCCCATCATCCCTAGCTTATGCAGAAATCTACTAGACATTCTGGTTTTTCTGGTTCCTTCTTTACTGGATCTTTCCCAACATTGTTGGAAAGTCTTATGTGTCATGGTATGCTGTGTGAAAGTACATACATGTAACTAGTGGAAGTGGAAAGTCCCTTGCATAATGTCCTAGTTGTTCGTAGTTGTGGAACAATACTATTCCTCTTCCTCGTCCAAATCCTCCTCTTCCTCGTCCTCCACCTCTATATGCACATCGATCTCCTTGTGGTGTGTTGTATTGGGGTACCTGGTTATACTGCAAGGGGTTATACTGTGGTTTTGCAATGTTGTATTGTTGATGCGCATTGTTGTGTATGGTTGTGGTACCTAGATGAAATGAGGTGTAGTTTGTCCTGACATCATTTTTTCTTACAACCTATAAGTATCTAAAGTTCTTTCTCTCATCAGATCCATCATTCTACAATCCTTATTATCATGACCCACTGATTTGAAAAAATTGCAATATGAAATTTTTGGTATTGTCTTATACATATGCATCATTGGAAAATGATATGGATCATGCCCATTAATCTTAGAAATATCACACCATGTTCCTCATATTGGAATTGGGTTTGGCACCCCTGTCTCCATGTACTACAAAAAAGTTGGACATTCATTCTTATGGTGTCCTTCTGTCTTTCATAGCGTACACCAAACAACTTCTCTTTTCTATTTGCCCTTATTCTGGTTAAGTTGAAATGTTGGATTCTTAAAATCATCCTTCAACTCCTCTATTGTTGGATATATATGTTGATAGTGGTTCTCTTCCAGTTGCAGGGATGCTTGCAAATTCTCTTCTTGAGTTTGGAAATTTTGTTGTCTGAAAGGATACTTCAAGTGTGGTAACAATGAGTTCACAAATAAGTGCCTATGTTGCATGTCATTAATTGCATATTTCAACTTAACTTTCATATGTTTGAACCTCCGATCAATATCCCAAATAGACTCACCTAGTTTCTACCTGTTTTCAATCATTTCATTCATGTATTGGTCTTCTGAGATTGGATTTTGAAACTCGTTTACTAGTATTTTTTTCATGTCTTCAATAGTGTTTGGTACTCCCTTTAGACTGTTTACATCCAGGCTCATATACCATTCCAATGCATAGTCTGTTAGTGTGATAGCTAACTGCACGATCTTTGTATCCTCATATGTGATCTGCTTTGCTTCCCAATTCTTGTCACAAATGAATAAGTGTTTTTCAGGGTCCTCTGATGCCTCTCCTCGAAATTTTGGTAATCTAATCGTGGGATCATGTCCTGCCATTTTGAACTGTGTTCAAATACTTCCTCTGCACAGTGTAGATAATTGACTATTACTTCTTGAACTTTCTCCCCTAGTTTATTTTCCTTGATTGGATCGTTGTCTTGTTTATTTTCTTCCACTAAAATTTAGTTGTCTAAATGTTGGTGTTCTTTATGGTGTATTAGTAACACATGGGGTTGTAGGTTCCACATTGACGATGATCTGGATCGGAGTTCTACCTTCTATTCCTAAAAATGGACCTCCTGTTTTCCTTTCATATGTTATGGACAATATTTCCTCAATATTCTCCACAGCTCAGAGATATTCTACCTCTTCTTCATTTCTCGCCAAGCCTTCTCTATCGGCTATGTCTCTCTTCTTATTGTTCATTTTATATTGGTAGGGTATTTCGTTGCGCGTCTTTCCAGATTTTTCCATTATTCTCTTTTTATGGTTCTCTTCCATCATGATTGGGTCCATGACCTCTTTCTTCTTCCCCTTATGTGTCTCCCTGTCCATATCTCAACCTCCTATCAATGCTTACCCCGTTCCCCCATGCACGCAAGGAAGTTTAGTTGTTTCATTCCATGGTGTTCACACCGTTGTCATACAATACAATCCTAATTGAAGTGTACAATGATCTGATGTACCTAACTCTGGGTCCTTTTAGAAAATATTTCTCTGATGCAGTGTAGGAATTCATGGTATCTACTGCAAATTCAGTGATAAACCATGCAACAATATTGTCTAGCCATAAATCTACTGCGTGCATAATTTTTTTATTAACTTGTTGTAATTGTGAGATCTCCACAAGATTCCACTCCAGTTGTCTGATTCGATTTGTAGGGTGGTTTTCCTTTAACCTCAATAACTACTCCCACAAAAAATGTGGTAAATCACATAAAAATACCTCATGAAAGTCGCTAAACATGTATTGGTCGAGATATTTTTGCGGTGTTAACTTAGGGTTTCTATTGTCCTTCTACGCAAACTCAAGTTTTTTTGTTTTCAACCATATTTAAATCTCCGCCTTCATTAGATTCCATGGCCTGAAAAATCTCTTCTATACTTTCATCTTCCATGCATTTCCTCCATGGATCTTGTCCACTCAATCCTGTGCAGTTCCAGCCAGCACTGAAACCATTTGTTGGGTTTCTTTAACTTCTTCTTGGGATGATCCAGGTTCTTCTCTCAAATAGGTTTCGAACAAAACCCTAAAAAACTATCGGCCGTCTTGGAAATCAAGAAGGAAATGCTACACAAAGGGTGCACAATGTAGTCTCACCCGAGATAGCTTTAATGGGGGACTACAATACTCAGGTTTTTGCAGTCTAGGAATGAGTGGGGATTGGGGTAGGGTTATTTCTCCTTATGCATTATCTTTGTTAATCATTCATCTACTTCTATGATTTATTCATCTTTAAACCTATGCATATATGTTAATATAGCTACTTTAACCATTCATATTAAGCTAATGATGAAGAAAAAGTAAAGCATTAATTAAAAATCCCACAAAACACAAGGTTTACTATGGTTCACCCACTCCTAGGGCTACATACACAAATATATGGCTCTCTTCTCTTTTATTTATTCTGCTGCAAAATATTGCGTCGCACGCATTACATATTTAGTAATACAATAAAAATGAGGGTCAGAACCCTCGGTGAGGCTGACTAGATCACACTAGGATCCTCTTCCTGTGACCTAACCCTCATAGACTAAATTAGTAAACTCTTCTACAAGACTTATTACAATCAGTGGTTTTCCAACCAATTAAATCTTAATACTTAACTGACATCCTTTTTCGGTCCCTCACCTAGACCTCCAAGGTCCTTATTTATACTACTTTATAGGTTGATAGTCATTACAATATTTATCAAAAACCCTAACCCTATCATAGTTAGGCTGGTCTTCCTACATGCGACGTTGTGTTTCCTCCTACATGTTATTTTTCCTCCTTTTTCATGCATTTTTCTTTCTTACCACCTGTTGCACTCGCTCAAAAATTAGGTCTTTCTTTCCAAAAATAGGTCTTTCCCCAAAACAAATCTTTCTCCAAAAATAGGTAAGCACCCAAAATATACTTTTTTCTCAAAATAGGCTTGCGCCCAACATCAACGCATACATATCTTGGTAATTTCTAATTGTTTGCTTAAGTGATTGACATACAAGAGAGAGAAAAGCTATCATTAACCTATGCTTTATGTTTTTTCCATGTAATCTCTGAAACCCTTACACCAATATAAATTGTATACATTCATGTGGTCCAAAATGTTGAGAGCTCAAGGAAGTCAAGGGAGGACCCTGCCTACTAGTGCCCCAACGTAGGAAGACACATTAGAAACCCTTCTCAAGACAAACACAAGTAATTTTAATGGAATCAAAGGATGTCTCACATGGAATGAAATGTTGTTGGCCCTTGACCAAGTTTTGGAGAACCTTGGTCATGTTTGACCATTTTTGGGACTTCGACAAGCTGGTCAAAGGTAGAGCACAAGGTGCAGCAGATATTGTGGGATCTCGGGCCCTTCTTAGGGCATTTTTTGGTTTAGGGTTTATGTAATGGGTATGGGATGTCGACCCATGGGTTTACCCATGCCTTGGACCTTTTTGTAATGTATAAATAGAAATCTAGACAATGTAAGAAAGATAACACTAGGTCTAAGAGAGACGTGGTGCTAAGTGCTATATTGTGTTGAGTGCAAGTGATGTAAGTATTTGGATCTATGTGATTGAGTTAGCTCTATGCATACTGTGTGCATGAGAACTCGTAGGGCTAAGTGCAAATGACTCTAAAGAGGCTTTGTGCTGTAACCTAGCTTGGGGAAGGATGATCTAGCGAGCTGTGTGAAGATCTCTTGTCCTATGTAGAGTGGGTCCTTGTGGCTCTTTGTTTGTAGAAGATTGACAGAAGACAATAAAGAAGAGAAGAGTTGGTGGATGTAGCCCCACACTAGGGTGAACCATGTATATCCTGTGTCGTGGTTTCTTTGTGCATTATAGTTGTTATTTTATTGATGTGATTTATGCATAGTGTAGTGATATATGTTAGATGCATATGATATAGTAGCTTAGTGCTTAGTAATGTGAATGAATGATAGATATGATCTATTTCTATATGCTAAGTTCTTGGATGTATTAGATCTTTTTGAATAATGTGCTCCTCTGTAACTAGGGTGTCGACCTTTAATGTGACTAAGGGTTATATATTGATGAATGATAACTGCTAAGTGCTCTGTTAAGTGTTGTAATCATAGATTTGTGTCCTAGCTAGGTTGTATATAGTACTTGAGTCCTGCAACCACCCCCGCCTCTACCTCGGGTGAGACTTCATTTTCTTTGCAGGTGTTGCTGAAAGGGCCAGTATTTAGGGTTTTTTTGGTGCATTATTGAATCGTTGAACCCTAGGTCTGCCCCTGTGCCAAAAAATGGTTCCATTTCTAGGACTGAAAACTGTGATTGTTGGGAACTCAAGAAAATAAATCTATGTGCGTAGATCTGTTGCTTTAGTGCACAATATTCTACTTGACTGCGAAGCTCTGTGCTAAGAAAGGAATTAGATTTGAAAGAGGTAAGATCTTAAATCTTTGTGCTCTAAGAAAGGTAAGATAAGCGGAAATTTTTGTTTCAAAAGAATGGATCTAGGTATGTCTAATACATTTTGTCCTAGTCTGAAAACTAGGGAACAACTAGAAGAAAGAAGATTGGATATGAGTAGATATGATAAGAATAGTCCAAGATATGTTATTCCTATGCATAGAAAGAATTTTTGGACTAACAAATGGTTGCAGGATCCTAGAAAGAATGTTTTTCAGGTTAGTTATTTTGATCCCAGTGCACAATAAAAGAAAGGTTGGGGGTCATTTAAAAGAAAGAGAGGATTAACTCTTTGCTACAGTTGCAGAAGATCGAGACATCTTGCTAAGGAATACCCTGGTAGAGGTCCTAGTTGTCTTTGTTGTAAAGCTATGGACCATGAATTTTTTTATTGCCCTATAATGATTGTTAAAGTTGAAAAGATGAATATGAGACAACAAAACCATGAGACAGGCCAAGAAACTAAGGATATGAACGAACCCCAGAAAGAATTAGAAACTGTATTACTACAGATGAAAGAGACCCTGAATGATCACAAATACATCAACTTATCAGATATTTTAAATGAGAAGGAATGCATCGAAACAAGAATAGGAGACTTCAACATAGACTTTGTTCTAGATGAGGAAACCTAGATGAATATCATGACAGAAAGAATTTGGGAAAATTTGGGAAATCCTGTTATGGTTCCTTCATTAGGAGGAATAGGGTTATTTAGAGGAAATATAATAACCCTATGTGGAATACTTACCCATATATCTATGAGTTCTCATGGAACTTTGACAGGAGAAGAATTTGAGATCGTTAAATTTGTTGAGAACAACACCCCATTCACTATTTTTCTAGGAAAAACATGGACTGATAAAGATTAGACACGAAGGAAACAGGAAGAGGAGGATCTAGAACAGAAAAAGAAAGAACTAAGGGATTTCATGTCTAGGAGAATAGCGCACTTACTAAAAGAACAAGATGACCAGTCGAAGCTACTACGAACTAGATATCTGGACGTCGAAGGTGAAATAACACAGGAAGACTTGAAACACCTGTCTGTACAAGAGAGTAGAATACCTACCTCAGAAAGAGAAAAAGTGTTACTCTCAGAACCCTTGAAAGACCCTCCACAGTGTGAAGTTACTATGCCAAGAGGAGATAAGAACAATAATGGAAAGAGGAAACCAGTGACTCATATTACAGGAAATAAAGCCAAAAAGCTCAGCAAGAAGAAAGCAAAGTTAGAAAAGTTACAAGAAGTTCTAGGGAGGAATTCATAGAAGGAAGGTTTGTAGAAATGGAACTTCATCGAGATATAAGAACAACGAATATTGACACTTCTGCATGGCGAAGCAATATGACCGTTGGAGGCATCCCACCATTCCAAAATGGATTGAACCGCAGTTATGGCTAGAAATATCACCATTAGACCATTTGGACCATGCCATAATTGATGGAAATGCATTGATTGAGGCGTTCCTACCCGTTAGAGGAGTCTGTTATGACATTTTCTATTTATCCCATTGAGCGTTGCTCTGAGAATACTCTTTCCAATTGTCATTATCCAAGCCCATAGAGAAGTAGTTGCCTATTGAGAGCTTTCCACCCATTCTATTACCGTGATTGTTTGTTCACTGACCTACGATACCTGATCTCGAGCGTGCATGTCAGGTGACTTTAGTGAAATAGAGAAATTTGTCGAAGAGATCCTCATTGACCTCATGGATGAGAAGGTCATGTCTACAGGATTCCAAGCCTCTTCTACGAGAGGAGTTCAATCATCCCCGTCAACTTCTCATGGATCTGGACCATCCCGAGTTGTGACAGAGAAACGATCCAAGCATCGTGATGAATTGGTGAATGTGAATCTCATCCCATATAATGTGCCCAATTATATCCCACCTCTGGCTAGCACAGTGAGTCATGACAGTGTACTGAGGGACCTCAACTACACCTTGATTACTGCTTACCTCCCAAAGGGGATACACACAATAGGACCAGAGTTAGGAAAAATCATGACGTTGAAGATAAGTGACTTCAACTTGGGAGATCACAAGAACCATGGAATGCTCGCCCCACACAAGTATTTAACTAGGACCAAGGGGAGGAAGTCGAATATCATCCCCCAACTGTGGACTATGAACATCGTGAGGTCCACTATCATGAACGTGATGAAGATACCACACTATGGAAGGCATCAGGAGGTTAATGGGTGCATTAAAATCCTATTGTATTGCATCCATGGTGGTTATCTATGGCTAGACATACACATCACCGTAGATCCAACACTAATCCATCGGATCACCGAATCAAGCATGCAAGGACCAGACCCATAAGAATTTTATCCAGGGAAGATTGCAGATCGTGGCCTGGTGCAGAAAATTAAAGATACCTATGGCGATGTGGAAAATGGGAAGCGAGGCTACAAGGTAGCTTCCATTCAGAATAGTTCAGTGCACCTAACCTGTTAGTTGATCGTTGGTAATCTAGAAAGGAAGAACAAAACCACGCAGGTCACAGGGTTCATTGTTGACCTCGTGAGAAAATGCGTGGAAGGGATACAAATGAGTTAGGCGAGCTACCTCATCAACTAGTTAGAGAAAGACTCCCGTGAAGCTCAGGATTAGGGATACGAGTTCCACTTCAGTTGCCTATTGATCCTCATCAATTTCATTGCTTGGGAAATGCTGGAAGGTGCGACCTTCCCTGAGACTAAGCCATCAGAACCCTTAGCTGTGAAGTTCACCAGAGAACAATGTTGGGTTGCACAACAGGAAAAATACGACATCCAAGCCAAGTTTGCAGAGGATAGAGTGCAGATCTAGAATGAGAAGGAACAACTTCTCGCAGAGAAGTTTAGAGTTAAAGAAGCAATCACTAGAGAAATTCGCTCTGTGACGAGCTTAGAATAGATGGAAGAAGACCCAGTGGAAATCCAAGTAGGGAATCTTGTTGAATCCATTCAGTAGCTCCAACAAAGGATAGAAAAACTAGAGTTACAAGCAGTGTGAAGCACTCCGCAGGAAGTGCGAGACCATAGAGAAAAAACTACCTGAAGCGTAGTTTAGAGAGTCAAGCCATTGGCCTTAGAATGTAAATAACTCAGCAGTTAAAGTGTGTATATTTACGAGCGCCTTGTAGAGGACCTTGAACTAGGGAAACTAGAGTCACAGCTTCAGGAAGCAAAGAAGAAAGAAACAATGGTGCAAGCATAGTTGAAGCCACTACCAGTGGTTGAGAGGATGAAATGATCCCAGGAACAACACATGGTTTGACAACAGGTCCATGCCATCCATAGTAAGGTCATGGAAGTGACTCAACAACTCCAGCCAGTGCAGGATGCAACTTTCATACTTTTTTAGGAAATTGAAGGATGAGGTGCAAAACTGGAACAAGTGGTCACCATAGTGTAACAATGCTTGGAAGAACCTATGATGGAGAAGGTTATTCAATATTTCATCGAGAAGGAGACTCTGGTGAAGCAATAGGTCGAGGTAGCTCGAGAAAATCTTGAGGCATTTGAGGAAGAATTACCTAGATCAGAGTGAATTAGGACGCGTCACAGGTGAGTGTTGGGGGCTTGTTGGCCCTTGACCAATTTTTGGGGAACCTTGGTCACGTTTGACAATTTTTGGGACTTTGAGAGGCTAGTCAAAGGCAGTGCGCAAGGCAAAGCGGAGATCGTGGGATCTCGACCCCTTCTTAGAGCATTTTTGGGTTTAGGGTTTATGCAACAGGTATGGGATGTCGACCCATGTGTTTACCCATGTCTTGGCCCCTTTTGTAATGTATAAATAGAAAGCTAGAGGATGTAAGAAAGATAACACTAGGTATAAGAGTGACATGGTGCTAAGTGCTATATTATGTTGATTGCAAGTGATGTAAGTAGTTGGATCTATGTGTTTGAGTTAGCTCTATGCATACTGTGTGTATGAGAACTTGCAGGGCTAAGTGCAAGTGAATGTAAAGAGGCTTTGTGTTGTAACCTAGCTTAGGGAAGGAGGATCTGGTGAGGTGCACACATATCTCTTTTCCTATGCGCAATGGGTCCTTGTGGCTCTATGCTTGTAGAATATTGACAAAAGACAATAAATAAGAGAAGAGTTGGTGGACATAGCCCCACATTGGGGTGAACCACGTATATCCTGTGTTGTGGTTTCTTTTTGCATAACATTTATTATGTTATCGATGTGATTCATGATTAGTGTAGTGATATATGTTAGATGCATATGATATAGTAGCTTAGTGCTTAGTAATGTGAATGAATGATAGATATTAGTTATTTCTATATGATAAGTGCTTGGATGTATTAGATCTTTTTGAATATTGTGTTTCTCTGTAACTAGGGTTTCGACCTGCGATGTGAATAAGGGTTAAATACTGATGAATGTTAACTGCTAAGTGTTATGTTAAGTGTTGTAATCACATATTTGTGTCCCATCTAGGTTGTAGACACTTGATTCCTGCAACCACCCCTACCTCTACAGTAGGTGAGACTTCATCTGCTTCAGAGGTGTTGTCGAAAGGGCCAGTAGTTAAGGTTTTGTTGGTGCGTTGTTGAAGTGTTGAACCTTGGGTTTGCCCCTGTGCCAAAAAATGTATATATAGTTCAACAATGAGAAATTTCTAGTAGATGAAAATGACCTAAATGCATACAATAACATCAAGAGAAGAAAATTGTATGCCATAGTTCCCAACCATCTATTCTACCCTACAACGTTGAAATATGGTGGATGTATGAACAATTAGACCCAAAAATAAGAATGATTATCCATGAAGAATGGAACTCAGTAGCTTCATTGACGACAAATAATATCCACCGGATGTATCATTTAATGCAACCAATTTTTTTTCTTAATAAGCCATTTAGGGATGCCTTTACCAAGGAGAATCCTAAACCAATAGAAATTATTCAAGAATGGTGGAATGAAGACAAGTTGTTTGTTACCAAGCTCAGCAAAGTATACAACACACACTATTTCAAAGAATCATATCAAATCCTTGCAACCATGATTTTTGAGCTCTATGGAGAGGAAACAAGTGTCCACTTCAATCTTGAATGGGTTCCTATTGCACAAAATTTATCATAAGAAGGAAATTTTTTCTACTGGGCACATATATTGTCGAACAATATTTTCCAGAATGTCCAAGAATCCCACACCAACAATAAATTAGGTTTTTATATGCCATATTTCTTTATTGATGCAATTTTCACATCTATTCACTTTCCTAAAATGAATTGGAGTTGGAATCCCAATTCACCTACCATCCATGTATATTTCTTAGAACCTGGGAGAAAATTTTTAAGAAATATTTCTATCAAATCTATGATCATTTTGTAGGCCCATTATTTCATATTATTTTTTTCCAACCACTCCAAAGGTTATCTTCAAAAACCCTTGAAACCTTGAGAGAAATTGGAGTCTAGTATATGGAGGAACACTACAAATATATAAGAATTTTTGGATGCTCTTATCCACCTCATATGCTCCCTAAATATGTCCTAGATAAATTCATAGGAAATGAAATATCATATCATACAGTTGAGGTAAGGATTACTAAGACTTTATTTGTTGGTAATAAGATAATCTGACCTAAATTCCCTATCATATTAGGAATTTTTTCCCTGGTAAATGTTCCACATGCAAAAAAGGAAGAAAATTCCTTAAAGGAGCTAATCCTATGTACAAGAGTGGAAAAGAACCATGACCCTGTAGGGGTGTTATCGAACCATTTCTAGACCTTGGGGATTATACTCCCATTCCAACATGACCAAAATACATAAGATGATAACTTCCAAGGGGTTAGTTCTTTTGAAGAGGTACTATACCACGTCTAGAATAATCAACAACATGAGAAACTACAAGTTGAACAAGAGAAAAGTAAAGTCGTGTTCTAAGAACAAAGACAAAAACTAATGGCCAGTGCTCAAGAACAAGTAGAGTCTAACAAAAAGGCCCAACCACTAAAGGAATAAGAAAGGACTAAAAAGGCTATAGAACTGAAATAATAGTTGAGAAGGTAAGACTAACTGAGAGAAGATGAGAAGTAAAATAGAGAATAAAAGGATAGACATAAAAGCGAGAAAGAGAAACAAAGGAAGGAAGGGGAAGAGAAACAGAGGAAAGTAAAGGAGGCTAGAAATAATGTCGAACATAAAAATAAATATGAAGAAGTAGTCCCTCAAGTTGCAGAATAAGAAGAGAAGAAAAAAAAAAAAAGAAGGAAGAATCAAATAGGAAATCATAAGAAATAGTTGAGGATAAGAAGATTATATTGAAAAATCTAGAAGAAGATAAAGGAAAGGACTCCAATCCCATCACAATAAAGGGGATTTCATTGCTAGCTTCTCCCATAAACCTTGTTACCCCAATCAGTATAATATCATTAAGCTTCTACTGTTCCTCATTATAGCTAATTGACTTTGATGATGTTGTGGTTCCATTTGGAGAATATTATTTTAGAAAATCTAAAAGGGGAATCACCAAGAGATCAACAAAGAGGAAAACAACTGAGGGAACTCCCAATTAGGAGACACTTGGATGATCTATTATCTGGAAACTGACCAAAATTGACCCACAGAAAGAAGCAGAGGAGACACCATCTGCATTAAGTGGATTTGTGGGAGCCAATTCTAGCATTGTGAAAGAGCTCAATGTTTTTCTAGAGTCCTATAAATTAAAAGTGGAAACCATTGAAAAAATGATGAAACAACAAAAGGGTCAATTGGAAAATGAATTCAAGAACCTAGCAAACTAGAAGGATCAATTTCATAAAGTTGAGATAGACAATCTCAAATAGGTGCATGCACAAGAAATAGAAAAGTTGACAATATAACATAAAGAAAAAAACATTCTTTCTAAGTGGAAAAAGCACAAACTCCTAGAACTGGTAGATAAGGTAAGAAGAATTGAAATAGATATGAAAGATAGCAACAAAGAGACACAAGCATTGGAATCCATAAAACAAGAGGCCACTCTTTCCAATGAAAAATTGAGAGAGCCCCAAAATAGATTATTTGATGAATTGAATAAGGTCCACAAAAAAGAGTTAATATAATATTTCCCAACATGCATTTGGTAAGATTTTGTATTGGAAAGGTTTTCACATAAAAACCATTATAGACCTATTCATATTTACTAAAAGAGAACAAGGGAAATGTAAGGTATTGATGGATAGTTAGAATTTATCATTTGAAGACATTGAGGAAAAAACATTAAGTACCACCAAGGCTGATCATAGACTCTGGAATTTTGTTGATGAATTATTATATCAATTTTGGATGTTTACCATGGATGAGCTACATCATAAAATCCATAGAAAATTAAGAATTGCAGAGGTGGGGAAAAACTGATATGAAAGAAACAAGGATATGGACCAACTCAAAGCAGTCAACACAAATTTTTTGAATAATTGTTTTATATAACCAGTCAACCTGGCTACTACAGTAGGTGCCTATATAAAAAGAGTTCACAAAGATCTGAAGTAGGAAGTTGCTAACAGAGTATATGATGGGGAAACAAAAATAGAAAAGATGAAGTTGAATAGGATTGAAGAGATAACCAAGGCATATGACTCATGAAGAGCCTACAAGGAAAAGATAGTTTCCGAGAAATACTCATAATTTTGTATTTATAATATTGTCCAGTAAATTATAAATTGAATTTGAATTATAGATAGTGCAAAAGTAGTTGAAACGAAGATATGTAACTGTAATATTCACAATTAAATAAGTTGAAGGGTCTCTCTTATTTTATAAAAGAGAGATCCATGCACTAAATAAGGATGTTTTCTCGTTGTAACATTGATCTAGGTGGATATCAGTGGCCACCCACCTTTTTTGACTGGCTCCAAACAATTTTCTGTAAATTTTGGCAATTTATTATTTTTAGTAGTTTTTAACTTTTGGGGCCAGTTTTAAACAAAACATTTTCACGGTTAGTCATATAAATGATATCCAAAGGCTCTAATTGAGCCCCCTAAATGAATATCCTTTTCAATGCCTTTCCAATGAGCTATCGTGCACCCTAAACGAAGATCATATGCAAAAGTTACGACCCCAAAACTTACCCCAACGGGGCCCACATGACTTTTGGAACTTCATCTCCTAGGGTTAGGTTTTTGGATGTCTATGGTTTTGTCATTCATATTTATTGTAAAAATGATTTTAGAGCCTTATTGTACTCATCTTCTTGCGAATGAGCATAGCCATAACATCTCTTCTTAGAGCTAAGTTGTCACCATTCTAGCAAGCTTGTTTTCAGTCTACATTTTGCAGTTTTCAACATATTTCTTATTTAATAGAAGTAAAATTTAATTGTATCTCTGTTATTGTTCACTGTGTCTCTATGTTAACATTATAAGTATGAGGTTTCATTTTGTTCTGCTCATAAATCTAGATCAAACATTAACAATACTATTATCTCATGGAATAAAGAGAAGAAATCATTTTGACGACCATGAATGTGTTCAATTGTGTATGGAACAATTGTACATGTGCAATTGATTTATGTATTTCTTGAATAATATTTCATATGAACCACTTATGTGATTATTTTTTACACAACTTATTTGTTTTTGGTTACTGATGGATAAAATGGTGATGTTGCAAGTGCAATATATAACTATTTATGATTTATATATGTTTCCTTATTGTTTAAATATATTGTTGGTAACACGAACTATTTATGTACTAAATAATATTCTCTTATATCGTGTCTTTCTTTTTTAGAAATACTCATGGTCACGATAGATTAGAAACATATTAGAATATATAGTTTTGAATTTGTTTTAGATAGTTAAAAGTAGAATTCTTTGGAGGACAATTTATCCTCCTCCTTTGTAAAACAAATTCTTAGTGACAATCAATCCCATGTACTAGTCGAAACTTGTCATACCAAACGAGAATGAATCTAATTGAAAATCACCAATGAGTATTTTTTCTTATTATTGATTGACAGGTCATTACGACCAATCAACATTTTGTATATGATATAATGACATTTTCAATTAAAAACTAGAATTTGTTCCTCATAATTGACATTGTCATGGTATTAAAATCATATTTAAAATTAACGTCTTCAAATCTTTTAATATATTATATATTTTGTAATGATATTCAAATTAAATTTGAAATGTATGTAGTTTCATCTTAATTATCATATAATTAAGTGTTTAATGTTTAATCAATACTTTGAATTTCATTCATATTATATAAAATTGGCAATAGAACTTCAAATAAGAATATGATTAAAGTATATTTATATATAAAAAGATTTAATGTAGTTTTAAAAATTGATTTATTTGATTGAATTATTAATTTAATGTATGTTATTGACGTAGAGATTAAAGGTCACTCATTCAATTTTGATTCGGTTTCTTAAAATTTCTCATTTTTATTATGATTATTTTACTTATAATTAAAATGTCAAAATATTGATTTTTTTTAATAACTGGCAGAATAAAAATATGGGTCGGTCTCGTATTACTGTGATATGGGGTCGATTCTTATCTCTACCACTATAATCCCCATGTGTCATATGTATTCCCCTTCAGTAGGCATGGGTAAATCCGGGGAATTTGAACTCAAAAACTCATCAAACATAACACTTCATATCACAACACTTGTCAATTGAGCTACTCCCTCGTGACTTCAAAATATTGATTAATGTAAAAAAATATTTCAATTTTAATATTAAACTTGGAAATCTAATCTATATTTTTAAGGTCATGGCCAAGCCACATCAAATTGGTGTATGAGACCCCCTTGTTTGGGGGACAAGGGAACCCCCCTCCTCCCAACGATTTGACTAGTAAAGTCTACAGAGGTATACATACCCTACCCCCCTCTGGATTTGAACTTGTGACCTCTTAAGAGGAAACACATGTTCTTAACCATTAGGCCCACTTAGATTGTATATATTACTATGTTATATTTAGAATATAACAAAATTAAAAAAATATTTATATTTGATATTACATCTTAAACTAAATATTAAATTTAACCATACATAAAAGATTTTATTAAAATTATATCCACATTTATATAATAAAAATTTGGAGCCATTATCTTAGTGTTATCTTCTACTTTTGATAGTTGTATTTAAAATTTTGAAAATTTGTATTCGTGATGCCATGGATATGGTGTCATTTGCATTCTTGATTTAGGATGATTTCTATGTTAGGAATAAGATATATTCATAACATAAAATAGGCACAAGAAAAATACAAGAATATGACACTATGCTTTATCTTGGAAAACCCTTATGGAAAAATCAATCAAACATATCCTTGTTTCCTTGACCAAATTCAGCCAATCTAGCCAAGTGAGCCTTCACTGCTCACCTCCAAGCTCATTACAATGGAGCCTTTTAAGCCTATTTAAAAGTTGCATTACATGCAATCCACGGGATACCAAATTTATCGGCCCGAAAACCACCACTATTTACCTAAAATGGAGTTAACTCATTGACTCTTTTGCCAAGACTTAGTTTAACACAACAATCCCCATTTTAAATTATGTAGGTTGTACCCCCCTTAATCATAACTTGGTACGAACAATCTCACATTCTGAGATTACTTCACACATTCCCCCCTCAATCAAAGATTTAACTTCTATGATTCAAACATCTAGCTAACATACAATTACACCAACCACCTTTGTACCTATCCAAGTGGTTCATTCCACAACTTATCCTACATCCTCTCTATGCATGAGAGATGACTCCATGCACTACCACGCTACATGTGCAAACCTAAGGAATACAACTCGCCTAAGGCTAGGATTTACAGGTTGGACTAACAAAATCTAGGGTGTTGGGTACAACCGATCATGGACACATACTTTTCACATATATTTCAATTCATGTACAAAAACCATTTGAATTCTTTAAAAAAACATCTATATTAGCATCATTATGTGCCCAAAACATAAGGCAATAGAAAAAAATAATATCATTACCAGTTCTTCTCACCATCTCTTTTGTTTTTCCTCTTCATTTAGAATCTTCCTTTATTTCAAATATGTGATGACATGGATATTTTTATCTAGCATCACACAGAGCTTCAATATGCGAAAGAACTACTTCCTTCCAACTACCTATTGTTCTCCTCAGCACATTCTAAAACAAGAGGCTCTTTCCTTATGTGTAGTGAGTCTACAAACAATGACCACTCAGCTAGGAAGGTGGATAAAATCTCTCACTCCTTCTAACTTCTCTCTGATGCCACTTGTTAGGAATAAGAGATAGATTGATAACATAAAACAAGCACAAGAAAACTATCAAGCACATGACACAATGATTTATCTTGGAAAATCCTTACAGAAAAAACTAGCCAAATATATCTTTGTTTCCTTGACCAAACCTAACCAAGCTGGCCAAGTGAGCCTTCACTGCTCACCTCTAGTCTCATTACAATGGAGCCTCCTAATCCTATTTAAAGGCTTCATTACATGCAATACCACAATCTACCAAAACCATAGACTTGAAAATCACCACTAAAATGGATTTAACTCATTGACTCTTTTACCAAGTCATGTTTAATCCAACATTCTAAAATAACATGAAAAATCATTATCTTATTAATAATGGTATCCTTTATATCACAATTGAGTTCACTTCTTCTCTTCATCAAGGTTGGCATTGTTATTGTTGAGGTTGACATTGCTATTGTTGGTTTTCCTATTAAGAGTCAAAAGGCCTTTACATATTGTTGTTAACTTGAGATCACATGTTATAGCATTGTGATTTGACCTTGTTTTGAGGTTGGCATTGTTATTGTTGGTTTTCCTATTAAAAGTAAAAAGGCCTTTACATATTTCTATTTAAATATGAAGATGTTAACTTTAGATCACCTATTATAGCATTGTCACTCTACCTTGTTTTGAGTTTTGCATTCTATTTAAATATGAAGATGTTAACTTGAGATCACCTATTATAGCATTGTCACTCTACCTTGTTTTGAGTTTTGCATTGTATTTAAATATGAAGATGTTAACTTGAGATCACCTACTATAACATTGTCACTCTACCTTGTTTTGAGTTTTGTAGTGTTATTGTTGGTTTTCCTATTAGAAATCAAAATGCATTTACATATTGCTATTTAAATCTGAAGTTGTTAACTTGAGATCACCCATTATAGCATTGTAACTTCAAATTATCATTATTATTTTTAAATTATTATTATTCTTTTAATTAAAATAGAAGTTTGTAATATATATATTCATTTTACCTTGTTTTGATTTTGGCCTTGTTATTGTCCGTTTTCCTATTAAGAATCAAAAGGATTTTACATATTGCTATTTAAATATGAAGTTGTTAACTTGAGATCACCTATTATAGCATTGTGATTTCAATTTTTTTTGTTAACCACAATAGAATTTTTATATATATATATATATATATATATAAAGATTTGTTGCATTGAGGTTAGAAACGTTTATCATTCTTGTGTTTAGATTAACATATATACATAAAAGAAGAGTTTCCAGACTATAGTTCCAAGTATTCCTATTAGTATCTTACTTAATGAATTGACACAAAACACAAATGACTTTAAAGAACATTCGTACTAGTATAAATGTGAACAATGTATTTCTCTTACTACTCCTCACCATAATTAGGAGTTCTTGCACCATCATTCTCCTTGGGAACCTAGTTTTTACCCCCCCTACTTGATTTGAGCTTTGATTTCCATGGTTAGTGGAAGAAAGTGAGAGATCATCCACATGTTGTGATAAAGCCACAAAACACATCATGTTGCATTATGTCTCCAAAGAATCCATACGGTGCCTCTAGAGAAGAAGAAGATTCAAATAGTTGGCATTATGGGTTAGGATAGCTTGTTCCAACTCTGCAACCTTGGAGGAAATGACCAGAACAATGCTACTATTAACCTGACTTATTTCTTTGCGTCTACGCAGAACCTGCTTGAATTCTCTAATATCATCACTTTCCATAGTTGCACGGGTTTCCTCTATCACCTGGATAGTTTTCACATAGAGGTTGAGTGCTAACACTCTAAACCAAGAGCCAAGATGACGTAGCCGCACTCCTCGAAGCACGTCCGCTTCCTCACGACCTTCTTTCGTTCGTGGCTTGAAGAACTCAAAGGTTCCTCTGATCCCCTATCGGGAATTTTCCTTACCCACAGTAACTCTTCTATTGATCTCCCTTAATGATCGGGAAATCGGTTCTCGTGATTTCACGAGTCTCATGGTCATGCACCTCGTGCTTCACAATACCCCGAAACCCGATGGTTAAATGTCAATACTCTCCTGTTCCTATCGGGAATCCTTCCGTCGGGATTTCGGCACCTACAATGTCGAAAACAACTTGCTTCGTTGATCCCCGATTCCTGATATGATGATACACCGATGCACACGTGTGGGTTGAATTTTCCACCTCCCRTCACTTCTATCAGGATTTCAGAATTCACGGGATCGCGAATCCTGATGACAAAGGTTTCGAGTCTCACCTTTTCCCGATCCCCGATACTGTGCCACCTGTCTTCCACTAACTCTGGYTGTGGCCCCACACAAATCCTCCGTCGAGATATCGCATTTCGCGATTCCAACATGTAAGAGTTTCTTACCTTCAAAAACTCCGATGCCCCAAACGTCGACTCCTCGAAATATCCTGACACGTGTCCCCACTGAKGGACGGTTCTGGGTTTGTCGGGATATCGCGGATCGCGATTCCTGATGTCATGATTTATGCACTCCCGGAATTCCTAATAACTTTAATATCCTGATGACTCCTTTCGGGGATCCTCCTCTGTTCACTAGATCTTAACCCCGGTGTAACTCCCGCTGAATCTAACAGTTGACAGGAAATCAACTGTTGATCCAATGATTCACCAACCTTTTGAGCTCCGACTCTGATGTGGCTATAACCTCCTCACAAATATGTATGATCTGATGGATGGCGGGATTTTCATGAGCTCCCTCCACAAGATCTTGACCGTCACTTCTTCCTTCAGTGGATTCGAAGGCCTACTCCTCTTGAGCTTTTCCGCGACTTCAGGTTTCTTGGAAACCTCTTGCATGCACTCCTTGTGGAAACCCTTCAACCTCAACTGAGTGTTGAAGTCTCTCGACTCTGCGCACTCCTGCAACAGAAATCTTTCGATGCTTCACCCAGAGTCGCAACTCTGAGACTTCTCCCTGGCCTGCACACTCCTTGCATGGCATTGTGCCTAACTGCATCCTCTGGGTGAATGAGAACAAAAGCTACCTCTACCTGAACCCCTCTGTCTACGCACTCCTTGCGGACACTTCAACTGCACTCCTTGCAGGAATCCTCTGGCACATTTAGAGAAACAATTGAAACTCATTCCATCTCCCTTTCAGACTTCATCAACCATGAAATCACATACACAGCATATAAAAGCAAATGTATGACAAGAAGAAAACATTCAAGATCATATCATCAATACACAGAGAAGAAACACAAACCATGAATCTGAATCAAAGCTTTCTTCTATTAATTCAAATTCCTATACATGGGTGTTCTTCATATAGTTCTCTGCATGCTCTTCTGCTCCTCATCCAGAGTTGATAATAATACAATGATACAATGAGGGTGTCTATATCTGTTTCCCCTCTTGGACTCTAAAACTATAAAATCTAGAATTAAATTCTTATCTACTAACATTAACTACATTAAATGTCGACTATCTTCCTAAGGATGAGAGCTTAAAGGCTCAAGGTCCATTACAATATACAAGTGTGCCGTCTCTTAAATGACTTCATTAAATATTGCGTAACAATTCCAAAGCATTTTCAAAAATTTGTGCTGGCTCATCTAGCTGTCCTCCGCTTCTGCGCTGGCTCGCTTGATGAGTCGGTGATGCTCCTGCATCATACTCCTCAGCTTGAAAACTTTCATGGGCTCCTGTCCATGAGCTCCTGCACGGTTTTTCCATGCTTTTGTATCTCCACTTCTGTCTCCCAGTTGGCATCTTCCACTGGTTGATTCTTCCACTTGACTAGATACTCAAAGTATTCCTTCCTTCTGGTCTTTTTACCCACTCTCTTGTCTAGTATGCATTCCATCTGTGGATTTTCTGCAACTGGCAATTGTTTCATCCACCGGATCACTGGCACCTCAGTTCCAGTCTCTGCTTCTCCAGCCCTGTATGGGTATAAATCTGCGATATTGAATATCAGAGATATTCCGATGCCATCCGACAACTCGATCTCATAAGCATTTTCCCCGAATTTTCTCAAGACCTTGCATGGCCCGATTTTCTTCATTTTCAATTTATTGTATGTCCCCCTCGGGAACCTTTCTTTCCTTAAATGTGCCAGAACTAGATCCCCAACTTCAAACTAAAGTTGTCTCTGATGATGATCTGCTCTGTGCTTGTATTCCTGGCTTGAATTTTGCAGTCGTTGCTTCACTCTGCTGTGAAGTTCCTTCATCATCTCAACAAACTCTTTTGCACTAGCGCTGCTAGTAGCAGTCTATTATGAATCCCTTAATTCAGAATCTCCTCTCGGCTGCACCCCATAGACAACCTGGAATGGACTCTTCCCTGTGCTCCTGTTCACTGAGTCGTTTTATGCAAACTCTGCCTGTGGCAGTATGTGGTCCCAACTATTGTTGTGCTCCGTCACCAAGCTTCTCAGTAAGTCTCCCAGACTTCTATTGACCACTTCTGTTTGCCCATCCATCTGAGGATGATAAGAAGAACTAAACATCAAATTAGTTCCCAGCTTCTTCCATAAGGTCCTCCAAAAATTTCCTATGAATTTTGTGTCTCTGTCCGAAACAATACTTTTCGACAACCCATGAAGTCGAACGACCTCTTTGAAGAACAGATTTGCGATGTGAGTCGCATCGTTGGTCTTATGGCATGGGATGAAGTGTGCCATCTTTGAAAACCTGTCCACTACTACAAATATTGAATCAACACCTCTTTGTGTCCTTGGAAATCCCAATACAAAATACATGCTAATCGCCTCCCATGGCCTCTCGGGTATGGGCAATGGCTGATAAAAACCCACATTCTTCTTTCTTCTCTTTGAATGTTGGAAAAATCGACATCTTTCAACGAATCTCTTGACATCTTCTCGCATTCCCAGCCAAAAATATGATTCGCTCAGCTTCGCGAATGTCTTATCATGGCCAAAATGTCCTGCTAATCCACCATTATGCTTCTCTTTTAACAAGTTCTCCCTCATGGAGAAATTTGGAATACACAGTTGATTGCCTCTGAACAACAATCCCTCCTGGATAATATAATCTATCCAAGGGCTTCTGTCTCTGAGAACTGGGTTCTCAGCTGCTTCATACGCCTCTGCAAAATCTTCATCACCTGCGTACATGTCCCTAAGATTTTCAAAACCCAATGTTTTGACTCGGAATTCCTGCAGGAACAAACACTTCCTACTCAAAGCATCAACCACTTTGTTAGCAGTACCAGGAATATGCTTAATCACAAATGTGAAATTCTGCATATACTCTACCCATTTAGCATGTTTCTGATTCAAATTCTCCTGTTGAGTCACAAACTGCAATGCATGATTATCATTGTACAATACAAATTCCTTTGGGATCAAGTAATGCCTCCACTTCTTCAGTGCCTGTATGATAGCATAAAATTCTTTATCATACGTGGAGTATTTCAGTTTCGCCTCATTCAACTTCTCACTGAAATATGCAATTGGTCTATCCTCCTGACTCAAGACTGCTCCTACAACAAATCTGCTTGCATCACATTTCACCTTAAATTTTTTCTGGAAATTTGATAACACCAACACTGGTTGCTCCGTGATCTTTCGCTTCAACAGATTGAAGCTCTTTTCAGCCTCTTCTGTCCAGTGAGAAGACTTATGTCGCTTCTTCACTGTATCCATCATCGCTGCGCTAATCCCACTAAAATTCCTGATGAACTTCCGGTAGAAACTAGCTAATCCATGAAAACTTCTCACCTCGAACACATTTCTCGGTGATGGCCAATTCTTGATCACTTCTACCTTATCCGGATCCATCCTTAATTCATTTGCGGATATAACAAAACCCAGATAAATGAGTTTTGTCTTCATAAATGAGGACTTCTTCATAATTATCAACAGCTTCTCCTATTGTAGCTTCTTCATCACAATGGCCAAATGATTCAAGTGTTCTATCACTGATTTACTGTAAATCAGTATATCATCCAAATACACTATGACGAACTTCCCAATGAATTCCTTTAGGACTTCATTCATTAACCTCATAAAGGTACTCGGTGCATTCGTCAAGCGAAACGGCATGAAAAGCCATTCATACAGTCCTTCGTTGGTCTTGAAGGCTGTCTTCCACTCATCGCCTTCTCTCATGCGAATCTGGTGATATCCACTCTTCAATTCTATCTTTGAAAAATACTTTGCCCCGCTCAGGCAATCCATCAGATCATCCATCCTCGACAATGGAAACCTGTACCTGATGGTTATCTTATTAATCTCCCTTGAGTCAGTACGCATTCTCCAACCTCCATCTTTCTTTGGACTGAGTACTGTTGGAACGACACATGGGCTCAAGCTTTCCCTGACCAATCCTTTGTCCAACAACTCCTGGACTTGCTTCTTGACCTCTTCATTCTCTTGCGGCGTCAATCTGTACGCAACTTTATTTGGAAAACTGGCTCCTAGTATGAGGTCTATTTGATGACTCACACTCCTCATCGGTGGCAACGATTGAGGTAATTCGTCCACTATGATGTCAGCAAACTCTTTCAGTAGTTCCTGAATCTCATCTGGTAAATCATCCACTCTTGTGCTAGTCAGAATAATCCTCGGTTTCCTGACCACACAAAATTGTGGATCTTCTTTCTTCTTCACCTCTGTAAGAAGCTCCTTTCCACTCATAAGAATTACTATATTGCTTACTTCCGGCTTCACCTCCTTATCCTTTATCGGAAGCAACATATGGGTTCTCCCATTCTTCTCCAGGGTATATGTGTTCATTCTCCCATCATGAATCACATTTCTATCATATTTCCATGGTCTACCCAGCAATAGATGACATACATCCATGGGAATAACATCAGATAAAATCTTATCATTATATCCACCTATCTTGAATTCAACCAAGCATTGCTTAGTAACAGTTACCTGGTGTCCTCTGTAGCCACGAAACTCTGTATGGGCTTGGATGATCAGTCGTCTCCAACTCCAGCTTCTCTACCATCTCTCTAGATACGAGATTATCCATGCTACCGCTGTCTACGATAACCTTGCACACCCTGTCCTTGGTCTTGCAAGCTATTCTGAAAAGTCTGGTCCTTTGGAATGAACTTTCCACCTCCTTCTCAGGTGTCAAAATGACTTTACGCATCATAAGCGATCTTCTGCCTTCAGTGTCTTCTGCCTCAACATCCTGCCTCTACGCTTTGGTGATGTGAGCTTCTCCAATGTCCTTTTTCTCTGGACATTCGTAATGCTTCTGCCCATTCTTCCCACATGTGAATCATGTGATGACTCCACCTCTTCCTCTTCCTCTACCTCTGGTACGAGGAAAAGTGTTTTCGTCAGCATAATATCCCCTCTGCTCTGTATGCTGCCCTCTCTATTCAGCATATGGTCCTCGCTATGAGGTTCCACCTCTTTCAACTTTACCCTGAGGTTTCTTCCATTCCTCCTTGGGCTTCTGGTATTTATCGTGGGCAACTGCTTTGCCTCTAGGATGACTTCTACCTCGCCCTCGCTGACCTTGCTTACGGCTCAGCTTCTCCTTAGCTTTCAGATCCATTTGATAAGCATCCTCCACCGTCCGAATGGTTACCATGCTCAATTCGTCTTGAATGTCGTATCTCAGACCATTCAGATATCTAGCAACCTTCTCATCATCGCTCTCGCGATGACCTGCTCTGATGTTCAGTCGATAGAATTCCTCATTGTATTCTTTTACTGTCATCAGCTTCTGTCTCAGGTTCTGCATCCTCCTGAATAGAGTGATTTGGTAATCTCTTGGGATGAACTTTGCCTTCATCTTTGCAATCATTCGATCCCAACTCTTGATCTTCTTCTTGCCTTTGTAACGTCTATCTGCTTGTAGCTCGTCCCACCATAAGGATGCATGTCCTTTCAAGCGCGTGACAATGTGCTTGACTTTCTTGTCCTCTTCGATATCTTCATAGTCGAAGTAGGTATCAAGAGCTCTAATCCAATCTAGTAGCTCCTCTGCATCCAGATTTCCCTCATAGACTTGAATGTCCATCTTTGCCTTTGCACACATTCTAGCGATAGCTTTAATTAGACGTTCATTCGCTGCATCCTGAGCTGCAACTTCCTCCTCGCGTTCAGCTTCAATCTCATCCTCTGAATCGCTAAAATCCCCTGCACTAGCTGTGCATATTTGAGTGGTCTCCATGTTTTCGAGTCTTGCTCGGAGATCTCTCATCTGTCTCTCCATTTCTGAATTGACTATCTTCCTACCTCTTCTTCTCACCTCCCTATCCTCTGGATCAGGTGACTGCCTCTCTCTCCTCGGCGGCATGGTGAATCCTCTTCTTCTTTTCTATAGAAAGAAAAGAGATATTCCGGCTCTGATACCACAACTGATGCAGTCGCACTCCTCGAAGCACGTCCGCTTCCTCAGGACCTTCTTTCGTTCGGGGCTCGAAGAACTCAAAGGTTCCTCTGATCCCCTGTCGGGAATTTTCCTTACCCACAGTAACTCTTCTATTGATCTCCCTTAATGATCGGGAAATCGGTTCTCGCGATTTCGCGAGTCTTGTGGTCACGCACCTCGTGCTTCACAATACCCCGAAACCCGATAGTTAAATGTCAATACTCTCATGTTCCTATCGGGAATCCTTCCGTCAGGATTTCGACACCTACAATGTCGAAAACAACTTGCTTCGTTGATCCCTGATTCCCGATATGTCGATACACTGATGCACACATGTGGGTTGACTTTTCCACCTCCCGTCACTTCTATCGGGATTTCAAAATTCGCGGGATCGCGAATCCTAATGACAAAGGTTTCGAGTCTCACCTTTTCCCGATCCCCGATACTGTGCCACCTGTCTTCGACTAACTCTGGCTGTGGCCCCACACAACTCCTCCATCGGGATATCGCGTTTCACGATTCCAACATGCAAGAGTTTCTTACCTTTGAAAACTCCGATGCCCCGAACGCCGACTCCTCGGGATCTCCTGACACGTGTCCCCACTGATGGACGGTTCTGGGTTTGTCGGGATATCGTAGATCGCGATTCCTGATGTCGTGATTTCTGCACTCCCGGAACTCCCCATAACTTTAATATCTCGATGACTCCTTCCAGGGCTCCTCCCCTATTCACTAGAGCTTAACCCCGGCGTAACTCCCGCCGAATCTTACGGTTGACAGGAAATCAACTGTTGATCCAACGATTCACCAACCTTTCGAGCTCGGACTCTGATGTGGCTATAACCTCCTCACAAATCTATCTGATCTGATGGTTGGCGAGATTTCCATGAGCTCCCTCCACAAGATCTTGACCGTCACTTCTTCCTTCAGTGCATTCGAAGGCCTAATCCTCCTGAGCTTTTCCGCGACTTCAGGTTTCTTGGAAACCTCTTGCACGCACTCCTTGCGACAACCCTTCAACCTCGACTGAGTGTTGAAGTCTCTCGACTCTGCACACTCCTGCAGCAGAAATCTTTCGATGCTTCGCCCAGAGTCGCAACTCTGAAACTTCTCCCTAGCCTGCGCACTCCTTGCACGAAACTGTGCCTAACTGCACCCTCTGGGTGAATGAGAACAAAATCTACCTCTACCTGAACCCCTCTGTCTACGCACTCCTTGCGGACCCTTCAACTGCACTCCTTGCAGGAATCCTCTGGCTCAGTTAGAGAAACAATTGAAACTCATTCCATCTCCCTTTCAGACTTCATCAACCATGAAATCACATATAGAACATATAAAAGCAAATGTATGACAAGAAACAAACATTCAAGAGCATATCATGAATACACAGAGAAGCAACACAAACCATGAATCTGAATCAAAGCTTTCTTCTATTAATTCAAATGCATGTACATGGGTGTTTTTCATAGAGTTCTCTGCATGCTCTTCTGCTCCTCATCCAGAGTTGATAATAATACAATGATACAATGAGGGTGTCTATATCCGTTTCCCCTCTTGAACTCTAAAACTATCAAATCTAGAATTAAATTCCTATCTAGTAGCATTAACTACATTAAATGCCGACTGTCTTCCTAAGGATGAGAGCTTAAAGGCTCAAGGTCCATTACAATATACAAGTGCGCCGTCTCTTAAATGACTTCATTAAAGATCGCGCAACAATTCCAAAGAATTTTCAAAAATTTGTGTTGGCTCGTCCAGCTGTCCTCCGCTTCTGCGCTGGCTCGCTTGATGAGTCGGTGATGCTCCTGCATCAGAAGACACCAATTAAGAAGAGACCCCCCAATTCCACTGCTCTAGAATACAATATCTACGTCATCTTACAAATACATCCTCACAAGGAAGAACAAAATAAATAGATCGAATTTGCAAACTAGGACATTACAAATGATAATTCGAATTGGAAACCAAACCTTGCCCTTTTCCACCATCCGCAACAACAACTCAACAAACAATTCCTTGGTAATGGCAACTTGGATTGTATGTTCATTAACGTCGACTACAAATTGAATTTGATGTTCAATACTACCTCCTAATGCAAAGATTTAGGGGATTATGACATGGTTGGAACCCTCATTTCCAAAATGGTTTTGGGATTTAAAGAAGTTGCAAATTTTTCCCACGCATTTGCCTCGCCATTTAGATTCCCCTTGATATGAAAGAGGGAGACTTTATCAAATTGTGATCAAACTTGTTTGATTCTAGACACAATGCCTTGTAGCTAGTTCCCTCTCGGGTTTGTTTGGATAATCACTACTTTGATTTTTATTAGTGAATCCCCAAAGACGATCAAGGTCTTGATCCCATATTTCCTTGGGATGATGAGTCCACACCATAATGAGTAAGCTTCGACTAGATTGTTAGACACATTCGCTAGCCCAAGCATATTGAATAATCTTATTCCGGTTGGAATCATGATTTATATTTTGGGAGGAGTTGTTTATTTCTGAACTCCAAGTTCCATAATTAGGTTCACCAACCTATTTGGCCAAGAAAGCTAACAAATTTTCTTAGATTTTCCTTGGCAATCTAGTTAATAATATGTCTTTCACAATAATGTACTCAACAGATAAGGATGGATAGTTAATAATATGGCTTCACTCCGCGTCTATTTTACATCACTTATACGCTTATTGCATAATGTACTCAACAGATAAGGATGGATTGTATTGGTGGATTTAATCAACTCGATTTTGACATTGAGACTTGCATAACTTGCTAGTTTCTGTTTGGACCTACTGTCATGATCTACCAATTTGGCCAGTTTCTCTTTGGAACTGTTATCATCATGTACTGATTTGGCCGCACAAGAAGGGTCTGTCTTGATGCCTCTGCATCCCTGGCATACCAGCGATCTTGCAGAACCAAATTTTTTAATTATATTTAAATTTAGTTGGTGTCGTATAAGCTTGTAAGGTCATGACTTAGCTGACGAGGTCAAACACACTGTATCCAAGCTATTTGCAACCTGCAAAAAGACATCGTACGGACGTCGCGTCCGGCTTTGCTAGAGTTGTGCGGATGTCAGTCACGCGTCCAACGTTAAGGAGTAGGTTAATTCGGGAGTAAATAGAACAGTTTTTTAGAAGAGAAAAAAAAATATGGGCGAATCAGAACTTTGTTCCATTGCGAATCCGGTGAGATTTTCAAGAGTAGTTTGAGTTTTATATAGATCAAAGTTTCATGCATTTCAGAACTTTGTCTCTCGAGTTTTATTCTATTTTAAACCAACCCAAATACTCAGAAAATCAATTAAAGTTCTTGATTGACCAAAACTTTAAAAACTAGCGACCAAAAAACCTACCAGAAAAATAACTCTGAAAAAATTTTTACTCCCAAATTAACCCACTCCAAACTTGAAACGGGGAGCCACCGTCAGTATCCAATCAATCCTCAGATCGGTCGACAGGGTCTCATCTCGGGTTTATCTTAAATTCCAAAGAATCGTTGAACCAGGAGGAGATCAGTGGGTCATATTACGTATGGGTACAGATCCCGTTCTTTAAATTCAATGATAGGTCATGTTATTTATCGGACAAATCTTATTACTTTAAAATCAATTATATACACTCCAATAGGTGTTTTAATTTTTTTATTTTTTTTTAATTAGAATCCAGCAATGTAAATCTGGATAAAATAATTATTTTTTGTTTTTTAAAATGTATTTATGAATGTATAATTGGATTCAGTGCGTTGAAAAACTTGTTAGGTATTCGGATTATACAAACTTAGTCACTTAAACCTATAGATCCAATCATTTTTTACCAAATTCAAACTAAAAAAATTGCTGAAAAACTGCCAAAAAATAGAACGTTTAGACTACTATCATGTACAGCCTTATTACTTCACTGTGTAACGTTGATTGTTCATCCAAAATTTAACTTCAGTGAATAAATATCAATGTTCCATAAAGTTGGCTGACTATGAGAGGATTAGGAAAACATGGAGAATATTTGGCCTTTTTCAAGTTAACATATTGTTGTCACATCATTATTAGACATTTTTTTTGAAGTTGACATATGATATCAGTTCTATGCACGTACATATTTGATAAGATGTCTATCATATGAGGCTGTATATATAGGACCTTTAAGTGCAATGATTGAACGTGAACATGACTTATTGAACTAAGTACTGAGCTATGTTCTCCCTCAATGTTATTTTGTGATTTGTTGATTGGGGTTTTTTAATTTTCTTTCATTGTAATAGTGTTGCACTTTGATAACTTAAAGATCATGCTACATTGTGCAGTATGGGAAGGTTAAATCTATTTGAGGAGATAACTCTATTTGTAGAGATACTAAGGAGAATGAGAGTCATGCATGATTATGAGAAAGAGTTTGTTGAAAAGAGATTGCAAAGATATTACATAAGCAGAGTGCATGATTATGAGAAAGATTTTGCTAAAAAGAGATTTCAAAGATATTATATAAGAAATAAGGTTGCATTGTGAAATTAAATCATATAACAAGAAGAAAGTATTTACATTAGAATAGGTAGAGGTATACCAAGAAGAAAAGATGAACTGATGACATGGACATGTCAAAAAGATTGGATGCTAGAGAAGCATCCCAATGAAGGGAAGTCACAATAAAATTGAATGAGCATAGTGAGGATGAAATGCAACAAGAAGCCCTAAAATATTTAACAAAAAGAAGAGCGTGCACCATAGGAATGATGATAAAAGTCATTACAAAGGCTTAGATTGGACACGTCTAAGTATTTAGGGTATTTGAATTCAAAGGAATTGATATATTGGATTGGAGATATGGAGAATTGCTTTGAGTTTGATCAAGTACTTAAAGACCATGAGAGGATAAAGTTCTCATGTACTACGTCAAAAGGCCATGCATAATTATATATGATGGTTTATAGTTGGATAAAAATAATAATGGAAAATAGAAGATAAAGAACTAGGATAAAATGGTTGCCAAGTTAAAAGGTAAGTTTTTCTCATGTTGATTATTCATTGATTTTTCTTAGGAGATTGTTAAATTTGACGTAAAAGAATATGCAATGCTCCAACCTTATCACTTAGCTTGATTGATTTGGATGTGGGGTCAAGAAACCAACATAAGTTGGTATTAAGTCATACATATGTTATGATCTAACTCTTACCTCTTTATCTTACCCTTACTTCTTGATATTACTTTGAGATTCAAGTTAAATGAATTTGATGGATGGGATTCTATGCTGGCTCCCCATAATCCATATGTGGTTATGAGTTGAATAAAGGAAAGGATTCTATCATGGTGGACATGGTGGATGTGATAATGGTTAATTGTTGGTTGATAGTTTAGTGTAAGTAAATGGTTTTGTCCCTCAACTTTGTTTATGTAGTTTTGATCTACTTCTTTAAAAATTAATATTGAAATCCAAGGTTGAATGGGAAACCTTGTAACAAACCTAAACTTACAACCATAGCATTTGGATACTTGTTCTAAATATAAGAGGCTGGTGTTGGGGGACAAAACCCATCCCATGTTTTTCCCAATAACTCCCCCAACCTCCACCCTCTTATAAACCATAGAGAACATAAACTCCTCCATGACTACATTGACTAAATTTATTTCAACTCAACATGTAATCATTGGTTATTGTTCATTGTTGTTTATTTTTGGGTGTATGTGAGAGGTATCTTGTTTGTATAATGATGGAACTAAATGATGGTTTACTTCTTGGAAGAAAACAACTTGTAATTTTGAATTCTATTAAGAATGGTGTTATGGTATTTTGATTGTAGATATTTTTGTTGATAATAGATTCAATCTAGTAGATTAAGTTGTTCTTAATGTTGATTGTTAATCGCCCAATTCTTTTTAAAAACTTCACTATTAGTCTAAAGAAAAAGAAAATGCAGAGCTAAAGATAGAAAATAACCCCAAGACGACACATAATAAGAGTATTTTTGGGGGACTAATACTTGTCCTCTTTATTCATCTTTTTTCCTTTTATATATAATAGAGATTTATTGACAATTGATTTATGCTCCTAAAAGAAAAGAACACATTTGTCAATTCATGTACATTCCATTTTACAATTGGAATTCATTATTTTTGCATTGTGAAAAATAATTGTGACACATTCTCAATATTTTCCCACTTTGTAATCACTTTGAACAAGTGTGAATGCCAAACATATCTATACACAAGACAAACTTATCTCTATTCCTGGCTTTTGTTAATGCATATGTTGCATTATCCTATAATATTCACTTTTTCAATTTCACCACACCTATTTCCTCCATTTCCCTTACAAAGTGGTACTTGACATCAATATGTTTACTCTCATAATTGTAAGGGGACTTATTGGCCATTGCAATGGCAACTTTGAGTATCACATTTTATTTCCAAACTAATATGTTTAATACTAATACCATTGCATAATCTTAATAACTAAACAACTTCTTTAACAACTTTTATAGCAACAACATATTCTACCTATCTCAGCCTACCATTGTGACTTTCAAATGGCTTTCACCTTTCTACCAACTTGCCTCTTCACTATAACAACAAAATTCTCAAAATAAATAAAGTTCTCACTTTTATTCTTTAAAAATACAACCCACATCTTTATCTATAGAAGTGGCAAAATATCAAGCACCACCAATAAAGGCCACATCCATAATCCATTCAGTGTAATATTTTTTTAAGATATATGAGAAATTAAAAAAGAAACTAATCCTTTGCATATTTACCCAACATATGTAATTCACAAAACTCAAAGAAATCAAAATTAAAATTTATGCGTGTAAATATTCCTTTGAATTACATGTATTCAAGACTTTAGTCACTTACAATGCATAACGATACACAAAGGTTATAGTTTTCAAATAAATATACATTGGATTAAATGACATGTCGTAAGTGCTTAGAGGCATAAATTATAGTATCAACTTGATGTAACATTTTGATTTAAGCACTATGAAAAATATTTAATTAGCACAACCATGAATTTATATTATTTTATTAGCGAGATGACATTAAGCTAAAAGGTTACTTGTTTTTATTTAACAATGGCTCTTAGTTTATAGGTGGTAGTTTAGTTTGGGGAAATAAGCCGAAACTGTAAAATGTAGCAGAAAACAAGCTTGCTGGAATGGTGGCGGTGTATCTCTAAGAAGAGACGTGACGATAGAGTTCATTCTCTACAAGATGATTACAATGAGGTTCTGAAGAACTTTTTACAATAAACATGAATGCCAAAAACCCTAGACATCCAAAAACCTAACCCTAGGAGATAAAGCGCCAAAAATCATGTGGGCCCCGTTTGGGCAAGTTAGTACATCAACTTCCTGGGGTCGTAACTTTTGCATATGATCTTTTTTTTAGGTGCACAATAGCCCCTTGGAAAGGTATCATCAAGGAGATTCATTTTGGCGGCTCAATCAGAGCCTTTGGCTTTCGTTGAGAAGCTTAATCCCAAAAAACTTTCATTTAGGCCCTCAAAAGAGCCCCGGAAGTTAAAAACTGCTAAAAATAGTAAATTGCAATGGTCTTCATCAATACTCCTTCCTTAGGAAGAAATGGTCTCCATTACATTGAGTTCCCCCATCAGATGAGGAAATTTATGCTGAATTTGGCCCCGGGCGAGCCACTTGCCTTAGTGCAGGAGCTGCCCTACTTTGACAACTCGATAGAAATGGACCCTTTGTTGTCAGGTGCCATTGATCTATGTGTCCACAATCTGATCATTGGATTCTATTGCATGCAGTCAGGGTTGAGCTCTGTTGGTGTCAATTTCTCTGTTATCTCTGAGGTGTCCAATAATGGTGGGAAATATGGTCAAAGGAGAGCCACATTGAAGACTGGATGTAGGCCAAGGAAAGGGGGAATGTTGAGCTCAAAATCATTGTCACCCACAACCTTGGTGATGGTGTATGATCCATAATGGAGTGCAAGAAGCTTCCGATGGGGCCCTGTAAGGCATTCTTTCTACAAGTGCAACCAAACTTTTTCTCCCACCTGAAAATTATGTGGCACTCGATGTTGATCATGGCGCTGCTTGTACTTGGAATTAGACTTTTATAGAATATCCTAAACCTATTAGCGGATTTGTTGGATCCACTCAATGAACTGGGTGGCTTTGTAAGCTTCTGGTGGAGCAGGGGATGAGTCAACCGAGGTGGTCACCAGGGGTAGTACAACATCCATGGGGCCCTATGGTTGGAATCCCAACCCCACCTAAAAGGGGTTGTGGCCAGTTGAGCTATGCAGGGCTCGGTTGTAGCTATACTGGACATAGGGAAGACTCTCATCCCATGTGTGGGGTTGTTTTGAATTATACATGCGCAGGATATGTACAATCATATGATTGACGACCTCAGTTTGGGCATGTGTCTGGGGGTGGAAGGTAGTGGATTTGGTGAGCTTGGTATCCAAAAGTGACCAGAGGCTCAACCAAAATGTGTTGAGGAACCCACTGTCATGGTATGAGATAATGGTTTGTGGGATCCCAAAATGTACCCATACTCGTTCAAAGAAGATCTTGGTAGTGGCCTCTATTGTGATGTTCTTCTTGCAGGCAGCTAGAATCACCATCTTGGAAAAGAGATCAACAACCACAAAAACACAGTCATTTCCCCTCTTGGTGGATGGGAGGCCCGACATGTAGTCCATTGAGATGGATTCCCATGGCCTGTCAAGAGTAGGTAGAGGGGTGTACAGGCCCTGTTTCTTAGTGGTCGTTTTGGTAATAGCGTAGGTAGTGTAGGGCCTGATATACTTCTTGGCATCCTATCGAAGTTTCAACCAATAGAAATGTTTCTGCAACACTGCCAATGTCTTTTCGACGCCAAAGTGTCCTTCCACTCGACTATAGTGAGCTTCCTAAATCAGCTTCATGTGCTCACTTAATGGAACACAGAGATGGCTGAGACGACACAACAACTCTTCTTGAAGATGGAAATTAGTTACCACTGAGTTGGCATCCAACATTTGGTAGGTGGTGGAGAGTTCAGGTTCTATCTCGTAGAGGTGGGGCCATCCAGAGGTCTTGTGGCCACAAGCGTCTAGCATCGTTGTGAGTGTCGTAACTAGAGGCCGGCTGAGGAAATCAACAACATGGTTGGTACTTCCTCTTTTATCCTTGATGTTGAGGTGGAACTGTTGTAAGTATGTGGACCACTGCTGATGGCGGTCATTCTGAAATTTTCCTTGGGTCTGCATGAACTGTAGTGGCTTGTGATCAATGGGGATGATTGTCTCCTTTGCAATAATTTAATGTCTCCATTGATGACAGACTTGCACAATGGAGTACATTTCTTTTTCGTAAGTAGGGTACTTACGGACAAAATCTAATAGTGTATCACTATGATATGCCACGAGGTGGCCATGTTGAGTGAGAGTGACACCCACAACATAGTCTGGAGCATCTGTCTCGATCTCATAGGTATGTTGTAGGTCCGGTAATGAAAGTATTGGGGATGAACACAAACGCTTATTTAAGTCATCGAAGGCTTGTTGTTGGGATAGGCTCCACACAAATGTTTCCTTACTGCCACCCCTGGTTACTTAGCTAAGGCCCCATGCGATATGAGATAATCCCAACACAAACCTGTGATAGAAATTTGCAATGCCCAAGAAACTTTGAAGTTTAGTGAGTGTGGTTGGGGCTGGCCAATCACATATGACCTGGATCTTGGTTAGATCCACATGCACACCATTTCGATCAATGATGTAGCCTAAGTAATGGACCTTGTCCATGTTGAAGGAGAATTTTTCCAAGTTTGCTTATAGTTTGTGCTACCATAGCGTGTGCCAAACCTGTTGAATATGCTGCAAGTGTTTCGATCAAGTCTTGTTGTAGATGAGGATGTCATCCAGATACACCACTACAAAAGTATTGGTGAAATGTCATAGGATATCATCCATCATACTCATAAATGTTGATGGAGCATTTGTCAAACCAAAAGGCATGACCAACCATTCAAAAAGAGCTTCTTTTTACTTGAAGGTGGTCTTCCATACATATGTCTGTTCTATTGGGACCTAGTGGTAGAGAGACTTCAGATCAATATTACTGAAGTATTTGGCCCTTGTGAACTCATCAAGGAGGTCGTTGATTTGGGGAATCAAGTATCGGTTTCAGACTATGATTTTATTTAGGGCTCGATAATCAATGTCGAGTTCCCAGGTCCCAAATTTCTTCTACGCCATCACGATTGGGCTCCCACAAGGAGTTGACCTAGGACGTATGTGCCCCTTCTGGAGTAGTTCTTGGATCTTCCTCTTGATATCCTTGTTTTCTAACAGAGAGAGAAAACAAACTAGCCCATTGGGTAGCAGTGTGCATGGGGTTAGATCGATGGGATGCTTGACCTAGCAATGTAGAGGTACCCCGGTAGGAGACGAGAAAATATCTAAGTATTCTTCTACATCCTTATTCACTTGCTTCTATTGTATGGAGAGATCAGCCAAAAAGGCCCTAGATGTGGCTACGATATTTCGCTCACTCTGAGAGAGAATCACGAAGAAGACAAATTTCCCGGTCTGAGAGATGACCTTCCTGCATTTCTTAGCAGAGATCAAGGAAATAACACTAGGAGGGACTTCCTCGGGTATCCTATACAATTTCCTATTCAAAGTAATAATAACACTATGAGGCCTAGAATCATATAAAACATGGTGTTTCCATAAATAAGGTTGGCCCAAAATAACATTACAAACTTCGATAGGAGAAACATCACACAATACCTTGTCTTTGAAGGGCTTGATGTCGTATGACAATCGACACTGTTGGCTGACATGGATATCACTTCCTTTCCAGAGCCATCCAATGGTGTAGGGTTATGGGTGCGATGTTTTCGATAGGGACAACCGCTTGAAGAACTCTGCTTAGATGAAGTTCTTCTAGCTACCACTATCAATGATGAAGTGCAACATGGTGCCTTTTACCCACATCTCTGAATGGAAGAGGCGCTCGCCTTCTTTTGGCTCATCTGGTTCACGAGGATAGAGCTTGGTCGTAGCAACGATTGCACTGGGTTCCACGTCAATGATCTGTCTTCCCATTTATGGTTTTGAGTCAGATTCAAAACCCGCATATGATTCAAAGGATTTCACTTTAGCCACTAGCGACTGCTTTGAGTGGAAGTCAACATTGTTATGCCAAGGCCTTGTATGGAAGTCGCACCACTTCTTGATTCTTTCTTTGTCTTTTTGGTGTCCTTCTTTGCTTGCGTCTTGGACTAGTTTTCCTACTACTATCCATCTTTTCTCTGTCCTATGTTCTATGGGTTGGGGCCTCCCCTTCCTGGCTTTTTCTATGAGGGGTTCCTAGGCCCAAATTTCTGCTTTTTGTTTTGAGTTTCTGCTCAATTTTGACGACAAATCGGTAGGCCACACCCAAGGATGAAATGTCCAGAAATTCCATTTCAGTCTATATGTATCTATGTAGAGCATTGCGATACTTGAGAAATAGATGTCTCTTCAAATATTTGATACCTATCTTGGTGCTCAAGGTATGGAAGATATTTGTGAACTATGACATTGCTTGGTCTCTTTCTTGTTGCAGTGTGGTCCATTTGGTATACAAGTCATCATAAATTTCGACATGGTAGTATTGTTGCTTAATAACATCCCTAAAGGATTCCCAGGTGATCGCGACTGTAATTAATGATGGATCCTCTTTTTCCTTTTTCTCACAAAAAGTTTCCCACCAATCTTTGACATGGAGAACGACTTTGAGGAGTGCAAAAGTAATATTTTCTCTATTTGAAAAGTTGTGGATAGAAAAATACCCTTCTAGTAGATTAAACAACTTGTCTACAACATCTCTGTCTATTTGACCTTCAAATATAGTAATATTGAAGTTGACTTTTACCTTGAAGGGGGCAGTGCCTCCACTCGAGGAAGATGCATTTCTTGTTGGTAGCTGCCGAAGGATTTGCGCGAAAGTATCCATCATCTTGTTCCTTTGTTGCATGAGGGATTCCTCAAGCAACATTTTGAAAGGATCTCCTGTCCCTTCATATGTCTTTTCTCCTACCATGTGAGGTTGCTTGGACGTGCAAGAGATTTTTTCCTCAAGAGAAATAAGCTCGAGACCCAATTCTTTGTACCCTGACCTCATTGGGGACATGCATTAAGAGGACAAGGAGCAGACCGCTCTGATACCACTGATCCAGATTTTACGAGAAAAACAAAATGAATACATATTATTAAAATATGCTTAACAAAAAATAACAGAGATACAATAAAATTGGTTTTCTATTCAATAAGGAAATAAGCTGAAACTGTAAAATGCAGCGGAAAACAAGCTTGTTGGAATGGTGGTGGATTATCTCTGAGAAAAGTTGTGATGAATGAGCTCATTCGCAAGAAGATGATTACAATGAGGGTCTGAAGGAATTTTTACAATAAACAAGAATGTAAAAAACCCTAGACATCCAAAAGCCTAAACCTAGGAGATGAAGCACCAAAATTCATGTGGGCCTCATTTGGGTAAGTTAGTACATCAACTTCCCGAGGTTGTAACTTTTGCATATGATCTTCGTTTTAAGCACATGATAGCATGTTGGAAAGGTTACGTTGAGGAGATTCATTTTGGGGGCTCAATCAAAGATTTTTCCTATCATTGAGAATCTCAATCCTGAAAAACCTTCATTCAGGACCTCAAAATGGCCTCAGAAGTTAAAAACTGCTAAAAATAGTAAATTTCCAAAATTGCCAAAAAACTATTTTGAGTGAGTTGGAAAAGATGGGTGGCCACCGATATCCACCTGGATCATCACATATTTCTTAGAAATCAAATGATAGGTTAACAATATATCTTTATCGTGACCTTTTTTCTGGTGGATTCATAGGTCCAACAAAGTCTATTACCATTTGTCAAATACTTGTAGAGTTACTTGTGGTGTTAGGGGCATCTCATCCCTTCTGTCGGGTTTTCCAAACCTCTGATAGGCATCATAGTTCTGGAAATATTCTTTGGCATCTTTATGGACTTTTTTTCACCATAATCCTACACACAATACCTTCTATGCAGTAGATTTTCTTGGATAGTGTCCTCCATCTACACCTTCATGAGCTTCTGCTAAAACCCCGGGTCGTTCATGTCCCAATACACATCTTCTAAAAATGCTATTTGTGCCCATCTTGTATAAATTTCCTACAATGAGTTGATATTATGCATCTCTCACTACCATATTCTTCTTTTGTGAAGTGCTAAAGTCCCGTGGCACAACTCTTGTACTTAAGTATTCAATAATATCGATGAAGTATTCTTGAGCTACCTGTACTAAGGATAATTGTGCATCAAGGAAGTTGTCTTCCAAGTTAGTAGGTTCTTCTCCATTGGTTACCCTTGATAGGTGATTAGGTCTTGAATTCAACTTCCCTGGTTTGAATATCACTTTGAAATTGAATTCTTGGAATAACAACAACCATCTATAGATCCTCCCCCACAACATTGTCTTGTTGACTATATATTTGAGGGAAGAATGGTCTATGAACATTTTAAAGTGTTTACTCAGTAAATAGTGCCTGAATTTCTAAAGTGCATATACCATGGCTAGGCCTTCTCTTTCTATGGTGTTGTAATTCTGCTCAAATTTTGGAAAAAAAAATCTTTCAAAGCCTATATGATGGTCTAAGTCCCCTTCTCCAAGATATGCCAGAATTGCTCCAAGTTCTATGGATGATGCATCTACGTGCACATGAAATGTATTTTGCCAATCTAGAAAAATAATATAGGTTTTTTCACCATCTTTTCCTTTAGAGTGTTCAATCCTTGCTGACAATCCTCATTCCATTGAAATCTAGTGTCCTTATTTAATAGTTTTTCCATTGGTGTAGTAATCTACGTATACCCCTTTATAAATTTCCCGTATTATCCTGTATCTCCTAGTGTTTCTCTTAAATGACGCATTGATTTTGGTGGTGGTAAATTAACAATGATTGCAATATTAGCAGTGTCAACCAATAAACCTTGTTTACACACTATATGTCCCCACAATATCCCAAAAGGTGTACCAAAATGCGTTTGTTGATGTTTAATGATATCTAACATTGCTTGCATATTTCCAACATTAGTCTTAACACTTCTACAGGGTCCTTCAAAATACTATATACAATCCAGTCATCCAGATATAATTCTATAAAATGATGTATGAATTCCTTAAAATAAGTTATGAATACTAGTTGAAAAGATAGTTGGTTCATGACTTTAAATTGGTAGGATCCCCATTATGTAGCAAAAGTAGTCTTATACATGTCCTCTAGAGCTATTTTTATTTGATGGTAACATGAGAATCCATTTGTGAATGAATATGGTTCATGGCCTCTCACATTCTCTAAGACCTCATTTGTAAAAGGGGTAGGGAAATGATCATTTAAGCAAGAATCATTGAGTTTCCTCATATCTACACAAATATTTACCTGCCCTTGCTTCTTTTCTTGGATTACCATGATATTGATCCATTCATATTCCTCTACTGGTTCTATAATGCCATCTTCCAACATTCGATCAATTTATGTTTTCACTTTCTTCTTATACACTGGATTTAGTTTGTAGGGTCTTTATCTGACAGGTCTAACCTCAGGTTTGAGGGGTATATTCATCTCACCTAGCTCCCCTGCTATGAATTTCATTTCTATAAAGGTCGTTGGAAAAAGATCACTGTATTTGTGCAATAACTTTGTTATTCTTTCTACTGTTTGCTCATCCCAATAGCCTCCAATACTTGTCATTTTAGGATTGTTATATGTCTCAATGTTGACTTTCTTAACTTTGATTGGTGCAGCAAATGCCTCTAACTCCATAGATGGAACTTCCACCACTCTCTCTCCTTCAATCTCTATAATCTGAATGTTGCGCGGATCATTTTCATCTGGTGCTTCCTCTTCGACATGATAACATGAGAGTAACTCTTTGATTGTCTTTCTGTTCTAATATTGGTATTTTTTCATAATTTCAACCTCTAGTTCATCAAAAAAATATCACTCCCCATATCATATTTAGCGTTGAATCAATGTTGGGGCTCTCATGCTCGAATGAGAAGGTTACTACAAAATTTTGTTGTAATCCTGTCCATTCTGTAATGCCTCTACGCATCTCCTGGTCTATGTACTAGTTCCCTGGGATCCCTTCCAATGTATGAATAAAGTGATGAGGCCATTCCTTTGGTGGTGTCATCCTCCATTGTGTTCTGCACTTCTCCAAGTGTTCCAATAGTCTTCCTTTCCCATCATACTTTTTCACTCTATTGCTCCCATGTTCTGCACCAAATCTAATGCACAATAGTCATTTACACTGATACCAGTCTTGAATTGTTTCTTTGTGTGCACCCCACCATCTTTCAGATGTTTCCTTGAGTGAAATAGCTACGGATAAGAACCTCTATTTTTCTAACACTTTGACTTCATATTTTTTCAAGAATTCTTCTAAGGCATTTAGCCTATGAAAACTTGGAGGTTCTCTTATCTCTGTACCAACCCATCTTACTGCACAGTCGATTCTTGCGCACCTCCTTGTGTAAACTTCATGTAATCGTTGTTGCCAATTCTCCAAACCTGTATCTGAGTCAGAAGCACAAGATGTAATGATTCTCCAGCAGAGTACCCCATCTACAATTGGGTTGACATAAGCCTCTTCTCGTGTGGTGGTTCTGTACAACTGGTTAATTTCTTCCAGATCCAAAAAAATGGCCTCTACAAACCTTTCTTCTTTTGAAGGGTCCAATGGTGCGATGAATCTATATTCACCTGATTCAAAGGTAATTTTTCTTGTCTTCAGGTTAATTATAGCCTGGTTACAAAATTCCCAATCCAATCCCAATAATGTTGGGTAAGGTGTTGTGCCATCTACTATATTTATTACTTCAAAATCTTCCATAGTGCGCACTCCATCCAAATATATTGTCACACCTTTAATCCTTCCAATTGGTAACACTCTATGTTGATTGGATAGCTTCAAATAGACATGTGAATAGCTTAATCTAGGTTCTCTCATACATTGCCATGTCTTCTTAGGAAAATCATTTACTTCAGAGCCTAAATCCAGTATAACATCTCCCATGTTGAAATCCCTAATGTTGGCATTCAATATGAATTCTTTGTTTTTCCTTCTTCTTCTATGGAGATAATTGACTATTTTCTTCTCTAACTTCCCTTCTACCTCTATGTTACATCTTTCTAGAATATTTTTTAATATGTTAAGAGATGATGTATCATTCAATAACTTAACACATGATTGCAGAAAAGTCTTTATGGTACTAACTTTCTCTAAAGGTTCCTTTATTGGTATGGTTCATTGAGAATGGAATCCCATATATTGGTGGGTTTTGATTTTTTTGCACGATTGATGTAGATGAAACATTGTGCTTGAGAAACTCCTATATGGACTCCTTAAATGTTTCATTTTATTTCTATGCGTCAAAATGCTTATGCAGCTCAATATTATTCTTAACCCATTGATGTTGAGATGGATCTTGTTTTGCTGCATCAGTTCCTATCTTGGCTCCTCCTCGAGTGACTATATTGATGTTTCTCCCATCATACCTAGCTTCGACAGAAATCCACTGGACATTCTGGTTGTTCTGGTTCCTTTTTTACTGGATCTTTCCCAACAGTGTTGGGAAGTATTCTATGTCATGGTATGCTGCGTGAAAGTACATACATGTCGCTAGTGGAAGTGGAAAATACCTTGCATAATTTCCTAGTTGTTGGTAGTTCTTATGGTGTCCTTCTATCTTTCATAGCGTACATCAAACAACTTCTCTTTTCTCTTTTCCCTTATTCTGGTTAAGTTGAAATGTTAGATTCTTCAAATCATCCTTCAGATACTCTATTGTTTGATATATTGGTTGATAGTGGTTCTCTTCTAGTTGCAGGGATGCCTACAGATTCTCTTCTTGAGTTTGAAAATTTTGTTGTCTGAAAATATACTTCAAGTGTGGTAACAGTGAGTTGACAAATAAGTGCCTATGTTGCATGTCACTGATTTCACATTTCAACTTAACTTTCGTATGTTTGAACCTCTGATCAATCTCCCAAATAGACTCAACTGTTTTTTGCCTGATTTCAATCATTTCATTCATGTACTGGTCTTCTGAGATTGGATTTTGAAACTCGTTTACTAGTATTTTTTCACATCTTCAATATTCTTTAGTACTCCCTTTAGATTGCTTACGTCCAGGCTCATGTACCAATATAGCGCACAATATCTTAGTGTGATAGCTATCTACACGATCTTTGTATCCTCATATTTGATCTTCTTTTCTTCCCAGATCTTCTCACAAATGAATAAGTTATTTTCATGGTCCTATGATGCCTCTCCCCAAAATTCTGGTAATCTAATTGTGGGATCATGTCCTGCCATTTTGAACTGTGTTGAACTACTTCCTCCATGTGATGTAGATAATTGACTATTGCTTCTTGAAATTTCTCCTCTAGTTTATTTTCCTTGATTGGATCCCTGTCTAGTTTCTTTTCTTCCACTAAAATTCAGTTGTCTAAATGTTGGTATTGTTTTTGGTGTATTAGTCACACATGGGGTTGTAGGTTCCACATTGACGATGATCTAGATTAGAGTTTTGCCTTCTATTCCTCAACTTGGACCTCTTGTTTTCCATTCATATGTTATGGAAAGGATTTCATCAATATTCTCCACATCTTAGAGATATTATACCTCTTCTTCATTGCTCACCAAGCGTTCTCTATCGGCTATGGCTCTCTTCTTATTATTCATTTTATATTGGTAGGGTATTCTGTTGCGCATCTTTCTAGATTTTTCCATTATCCTCTTTTTCTGGTCCTCTTCCATCATGCTTGGGTCCATGGCCTCTTTATTCTTCCCCTTATGCGTCTCCCTATCCATGTCTCAACCTCCTATCAGTGCTTCCCCCCTTCCCCCATGCACACAAGAAATTTTAGTTGTTTGATTCCATGGTGATCACACCGTTGTCATACAATACACTCTTAATTGAAGTGTACAATGATTTGATGTACCTACCTCTGGGTCCTTTTAGAAAATCTTTCTCTGCTGTGGTGTAAGACTTCGTGGTATCTACTACAAATTCAGTGATAAACCATGCAACAATACTGTCTAGCCATAAATCTATTGCGTGCGTAAATTTTTTATTAACTTGTTGTAACTGTGCGATCTCCACAATATTCCACTCCAATTGTCTAATTCGATTTGTAGGGTGGTTTTCCTTTAACCTCAATAACCACTCCTGCAAAAAATGTGGTAAATAACATAAAAATACCTCATGAAAGTCGCTAAACACGTATTGGTTGAGATATTTTTTTGGTGTTAACTTATGGTTTCTATTGTCCTTCTATGCAAACTCAAGTTTTTTTGTTTTCAACCATATTTAAATATCCACCTTCATTGGATTCCATGGCCTAAAAATTACCTTCTATACTTTTATCGTCCACGTGTTTCCTCCACGGATCTAGTCCACTCAATATTGTGTAGTTCCAACCGGCACCAGAACCATTTGTTGGGTTTCTTTAACTTCTTCTTGGGATGAGCCAGGTTCTTCTCTCAAATATGTTTCCAACAAAACCCTCAAAAACTATTGGCCCTCCTGGTAATCTAGAATGAAATGCTACACAAAGGGTGCACAATGCAGTCTCACCTGAGATAGATTTAATTGGGGACTACAATACTCAGGTTTTTGCAGTCTAAGAATGAGTGGGGATTGGGGTAGGGTTATTTCTCCTTATGCATTATCTTTGTTAATGATTCATCTACTTCTATGATTTATTCAAATTTAAACCTATGCATGCATGTTGATATAGCTACTTTAACCATTCATCTTAAGCTAATGTTCACCCCCTCCTAGGGCTACATACACAAATATTTGACTCTCTTCTCTTTTATTTCTTCTACTGCAAAATCTTGTGTCGCGCGCATTAAATATTTAGTAATACAATAAAAATGAGGGTAAGAACCCTTGGTGAGGCTAACTAGATCGCACTAGGCTCCTCTTCCTGTCACCTAAACGTCATAGAATAAATTAATCAACTCTTCTACAAGACTTATTACAATCAGTGGTTTTCCAACCAATTAAATATTAATACTTAACTGACATCCTTTTTTGGTCCCTCACCTAGACCTCCTAGGTCCTTATTTATACTACTTTATATGTTGATAGTCATTACAATATTTATCAAAAACCCTAACCCTATCATAGTTAGGCTAGTCTTCCTACATGCCACGTTGTGTTTCCTCCTGCATGTTGTTTTTCCTCCTTTTTCATGCATGTTGCTTTCTTACCACTTGTTGAGATCGCTCCAAAATTAGGTCTTTATTTCCAAAAATAGGTCTTTCCCCAAAATAGATCTTTCTCCAAAAATAGGTAATTGCCTAAAATATACTTCCTTCTCAAAAAGGCTTGCACCCAACATCAACGCATACATATATTGGTAATTTCTAATTGTTTTCTTAAGTGATTGACATACGAGAGAGAGAAAATCTATCATTAACCTATGCTTTATGTTTTTTCCATGTAATCTCTGAAACCCTTACTCCAATATAAATTGTATAGGTTCACGCGGTCGAAGATGTTGAGAGCTCGAGGAAGTTGAGGGAGGACCCTGCCTACCAGTGCCCCAACGTAGGAAGACATATTAGAAACCATTCTCAAGACAAACACAAGTAATTTTAATGGAATCCAAGGATGTCTCACATGGAATGAAATGTTGTTGGCCCTTGACAAAGTTTTGAAGAACCTTGGTCACGTTTGACCATTTTTGGGACTTCGACATGATGGTCAAAGGTGAAGCGTAAGGAGAAGCGGAGATTGGGGGATATCAACCGCTTCTTAGGGAATTTTTGGGTTTAGGGTTTATGTAACGGGTATGGGATGTCGGCCCATGGGTTTACCCATTCCTTGGCACCTTTTGTAATGTATAAATAGAAAGCTAGATGATGTAAGAAAGATAACACTAGGTCTACGAGATACATGGTGCTAAGTGCTATATTTTACTCAGTGCATGTGATGTAAGTAGTTGGATCTATGTGATTGAGTTAGCTCTGTGCATACTGTGTGCATGAGAAATTGCAGGGCTAAGTGCAAGTGACTGTAAAGAGGCTTTGTGTTGTAACCTAGATCGGGGAAGGAGGATTTGGCGAGGTGCGCACATATATCCTGTCCTATGCAGAGTGGGTTTGTGTGGCTCTGTGCTTGTAGAAGATTGACAAAAGACAATAAAGAAGAGAAGAGTTGGTGGATGTAGCCCCACACTGGGGTCAACCATGTATATCCTATGTTGTGGTTTCTTTGTGCATTATAGTTGTTATGTTATTGACGTGATTTATTCATAGTATAGTGGTATATGTTAGATGCATATGATATAGTAGCTTAGTGCTTAGTAATGTGAATGAATGCTAGATCTGATCTATTTCTATATGTTAAGTGCTTGGATGTATTATATCTTGTTGAATATTGTGCTTCTCTATAACTAGGGTTTCAACTTGTGATGTGACTAAGGGTTAGATACTGATGAATGTTAACTGCTAAGTGCTTTGTTAAGTGTTGTAATCACATATCTGTGTCCCAGCTAGGTTGTAGACATTACTTGAGTCCTGCAACCACCCGTACCTCTACCTCGGGTGAGACTTCATTTTCTTCGTAGGTGTTGCTAAAAGGGTCGGTAGTTAGGGTTTTTTTGGTGTGTTTTTGAAGCGTTGAACCCTAGGTCTGCCCCTGTGCCAACAAATGGTTCCATTGTTGCAACCAAAAACTATGATTATTGGGAACTGAAGAAAAGAAATCTTTGTGCATAGATCTATTTCTTTAGTGTGCAATATTCTACTTGACTGCGAAGCTCTGTGCTAAGAAAGGAATTAGATCTAAAAGAGGTAAGATCTTAAATCTTTGTTTTCTATGAAAGGTAAGATAAGTGAAAATTTTTGTTTCAAAAGAATGGATCTAGGTATGTCTAATACATTTTGTCCTATTCTGAAAACTAGGGCATAGCTAGAAGAAAGAAGATTGGATATGAGTAGATATGATAAGAATAGTGGAAGATATGTTATTCTTATGCATATAAAGAATGTTTGGACTAACAAATGGATGCAGGATCCTAGAAATAATGTTTTACAGGTTAGTTACTGTGATCCCAGTGCACAGTACAAGAAAGGTTGGGGGTCATTTAAAAGAAAGAGAGCATTAACTCTTTGCTACAATTGTAGAAGACTAGGACATCTTGCTAATGAATTCCCTAGTAGAGGTCCTAGTTGTCTTTGTTGTAAATATATGGACCATGAAGTTTTGGATTGACCTATAATGATTGATAAAGTTGAAAAGATGAATATGAGACAAAAAAACCATTAGACAGGCCAAGCAACTAAGGATATGATAGAACCCCATAAAGAATCAGAAATTGTATTACTACAGATGAAAGAGACCATGAATGATCAAAGAGACATCAAGTTATCAGAGATCGTAAACAAGAAGGAATGCATCGAAACAAGAATAGGAGACTTTGACATAGGTTGTGTTCTAGATGATGAAACCTAGATGAATATCATGACAGAAAGAACTTGGGAAATTTTGGGAAATCCTATTATGGTTCCTTCATTAGGAGAAATAGGGTTATTTAGAGGAAATCGGATAACCCTATGTGGAAGACTTACCCATATATCTATGATTTCTCATGAAACTTTGACAAAATAATAATTTGAGATCATTAAATTTGTTGAGAACAACGCCCCATTCACTATTTTTCTAGGAAAAACCTGGATTGAGAAAGATCAGACATGAAGGAAACAAAAAGAGTAGGATATAGAACAGAAAAAGACATAACTAAGGGATTTCATGGCTAGGAGAATAGCACACTTACTGAAAGAACAAGAGGAACAGTCGAAGCTACTAAGGACCAAATATCTGGACGTTGAAATTGAAAGAACATAGGAAGACTTGAAACACCTGTCTGTACAAGAGAGTAGAATACCTACCCCAGAAAGAGAAGAACTATTACTTTCAGAATCCTTGAAAGACCCTCCACAGTGCGAAGTTACTATGACAAGAGGAGATAATAACAATAACGGAAAGAGGAAACCAGTGACTCATATTACAGTAAGGAAATCCAGAGAGCTCAGTAAGAAGAAAACAAAGTTAGAAAAGTTATAGGAAGTTCCAGGGAGGACTTCATAGAAGGAAGGTTTGTAGAAATGGAACTTCTCTGGGATAGAAGAACAACAAATATTGTCACTTCGCCATGGAGAAGAAATATGACCATTGGAGGCATCCCGACCATTATCCCGATGATCTAGAACATCTTGAACCGCATTTATGGCCAGAAAGATCGCCATCAGATCATTGGGACAGCTCCATAACGGATGGAAATGCATTGATTGAGGTGTTCCTAACCATTGGAGGAGTCTGTTAGGATATTTTATATTTATCCCATCGAGTGTTGCTCTTAGAACACTTTTTCCAATTGTGATTATCCGAGCCCACAGAGAACTAGTTGCCTATTGAGAGCTCGCTACCCATTTTGTTACCATGATTGTTTGTTCACCGAACTGTGATACCTGATATCGAGCGTGCATGTCGGGTGACTTCAATGAAGTAGAATTTTTTTTCGAAGAGATCCTCATTGACCTCGTGGCTGAGAAGGTCATGTCCAAAAAAGTCCAAGCATCCTCATCGACTGCTCATGGATCTAGACCATAGTGAGCTGCGACAGAGAAACAAACCAAGCATTGTGATGAATTGGTGAATGCGAAGCTCATCCCATATATTGTGCCCAATTATATCCCACCTTTGGCTGGCATGTTGGGCCATGATAGTGTCCCAAGGGACTTTGAATACACCTTGATTATTGCTTACCTCTTGAAGGGGTTACGCGTAGTAGGACCAGAGTTAGGACATATCATGATGTTGAAGATCAGTGACTTCAACTTGGGATATCACAAGAACCATGGAATGCTCACCCCACATAGGTATTTTACCAGGACGAAGGGGAAGAAGTCGAATATCATCCCCCAACCATGGACTATGGACATCGTGAGGTCCACTATCCTGAACGTGATGAAGATACCAAACTTTAGAAGGCATCAGGATGTTAACGGGTGTGTTAAAATCTTGTTTTCTTGCTTCCATGGTGGTTATATGTGGCTGGACAGACGCATCACCGTAGATTCGGCACTGATCCATCAAATCACCAAATTAAGCATACAAGGACTAGACCCATAAGAATTTTATCCAGGGAATATTGCAGATCGCACCCTGGCGCAAAAAATTAAAGATACCTATGGTGTTGTGGAAAAGGGGAAGCGAGGCTACAAGGTAGCTTCCATTCAGAATGGTGCAATGCACCTAGCCTGCCAGTTGATCATTGGTAAGCTAGTAAGGAAGAATAGACCCACACAGGTCATAGGGTTCATTGTTGACCTTACGGGAAAATGCGTGGAAGGGATACAAATGAGTTGGGAGAGCTACCTCGTCAACCAGTTAGAGAAAGACTTCCGCTAAGCTTAAGATTAGGGCAACGAGTTCCACTTTATTTGTTTTTTGATCCTCATCACTTTCATTACTTGGAAAATGTTGAAGGGTGCGACCTTCCCTGTGATTGAGCCATCAGAACCCTTAGCTGCGAAGTTCACCATACTTTGGTATTAAAGCGACATGGCGAAACAATGGAAGTCAAATGTGGTGTTCCACACCTACTACTTGCAGTTGAAGAGGGCTATTGATTCTTTCCCTCGTATGACGCCGAACACCCTGCATAGGTTCATATAATTTGTGAAGTTATGTGCAAATAGAAATTTTATTTATATCATTGTGCGTGGAGACGAACACAAAGAAGAGCTACAAAGTTAATATAAACTCACAGAGGAAGACATGGAAGAAATCACTAAGGAATGGCCTACATATTTCCTTATACCAGTCGACCAGTCAGAACTGTCTGACCCTGACCTCATCAGAACTCATGTGGTTACTTGCGAAGAGTATGATGCACCCAATAGTAGCAGAAGGAAGAAAAAGGAAGAGATACAGGACCTGAACAACGCATCAGAAGATACTGCTTCAGACTCACCTAGAGGGGGAGGTGATGACGAAGTAGACAAATAAGAGGACAAAGAAGAAGAAGATAAAAAGAAACAAGGTGAAGTAACACCGCCTAGGGATCCTATTGATGAAGCTGAGACCTCCAATAAAATAAAGGTTTCCCCTAGGAAACCTACATCGCGGAAGAAGTTCAAAGCTACTAAACCATAGATGCAGACTGTGATGATGATGGATGACATAGATTTCATCATCGCCGCTGTCTCAAATACCTATGAAAACATATTACAATGCAATGAAGCTAGATAAGAGACCATGTATGAAAGAATTGAAGTAGAGATGAAAGGGGTACAAAAAGCACTCTACTCCATCTATGCAGTATCTATTGTGCCCCCATCATCAGAAGGAATAGAGTTGGGAGATGAGCCTGCCCAACTATGCCAAATAGTAGATGCGACCGAAGCTTGCCTTCATTGTGTTCAAGAAGAAAAATTGTAGGTCACAGAGGCCTTATAGAAAGCAAAAGAGGAAGCCAGATAAAAACACCAGGTTGTGCAACAGGAAAAATATGACATCCAAGCCATGTTTGCAGAGGATAGAGCATAGATCCAGAAGGAGAAGGAACATATTTTCATAGAGAAGATTGGATTTAAAGAAGTAGTCACTAGAGAACTTTGCTCTGTGACAGGCTTAGAACAGATGGAAGAAGACCAAGTGGAAAGACAAGTAGGGAAGCTTGTTGAAGCCATTCAACAACTCCAAGAGAGGATAAAAGAACTTGATTTACAAGTAGTGCCAAGCACTCTGTAGGAAGTGCGAGACCAGAGAGAAAAAATTGCCCGAAGCACAATTTAGAGAATCAAGGCATTGGCCTTAGAATGTAAACAACTCTATAGTCAAAGTGTTTAGACTTACGAGCGCCTTCTAGAAGACCCTGAACTAAAAAAACTAGAGTCGCAGCTTTAGGAGGCAAAGAAGCAAGAAACAATGGTGCAAGCACAGTTGAAGCCACTACCAGTGGTCAAGAGGATGAAATGATCCCCAAAAAAATGCATGGTTCAATAATAGGTCCATGCCATCCAGAGTAAGGTCATTGAAGTGAATCAACGACTCCAACCAATGCAGGATGCAACTTGCATACTTTTTGAGGAAATTGAAGGACGAGGTGCAGAACTGGAACAGGTAGTCACAACATTGGAACAAAGCTTGGAAGAACCTTTGACGGAGAAGGTTATTCAAGATTTCATCGAGAAGGAGGCTCTGGTGAAGAAACAGGTTGAGGCAGATTAAGCCATGCTCGAGGCATTTGAGGAAAAATTACCCAGATCAGAGTGATTCGGGATGAGTCATAGGTGAGCGTTGGGGGCCTATTGGCCCTTGACCAAGTTTTGGAGAACCTTGGTCACGTTTGACCATTTTTGGGACTTCGATAGGCTAGTAAAAGGAAGAGGGCAAGGCGAAGCAGAGATCACAGGATCTCAACCCCTTCTTAGGGAATATTTGGGTTTAGGGTTTATGTAATGGGTATGGGATGTTGTCCCATGCGTTTACTCATGCCTTGGCCCCTTTTGTAATGTATAAATAGAAATCTAAACGATGTAATAAAGATAACACTAGGTCTAAGAGAGATGTGGTGCTAAGTGTTATATTGTGTTGAGTGCAAGTGATGTAAGTAGTTGGATCTATGTGATTGAGTTAGCTCTGTGCATACTGTGTGCATGAGAACTTGCAAGGCTAAGTGAAAGTGTCTGTAAAGAGGCTTTGTGTTGTAACCTAGCTCAGGGAAGGAGGATCTGGTGAGGTGCATGCAGATATCTTATCCTGTGCGAAGTGGGTCCTTGTGGCTCTGTGGTTGTAGAATATTGACAGAAGACAATAAATAAGAGAAGCGTTGGTGGACGTAGCCCCACGCTAGAGTGAACCACGTATATCCTGTGTTGTGGTTGCTTTGTGCATTACAATTGTTATGTTATTCATGTGATTTATGCTTAGTGCAGTGATATATGTTAGATGCATCTGATATAGTAGCTTAGTGTTTAGTAATGTGAATGAATGATAGATATTAGCTATTTTTATATGCTAATTGCTTGGATGTATTAGATCTTGTTGAATACTACGCTACTCTGTAACTAGGGTTTCGACCTGCGATGTGAATAAGGGTTAAATATTGATGAATGTTAAATCCTAAGTGCTCTGTTAAGTGTTGTAATCACATATTTGTGTCCCAGCAAGGTTGTAGACACTTGAGTCCTGCAACGACCCCTACCTCTACCTCGGGTGAGACTTCATGTGCTTCACAAGTGTTACCAAAAGGGCCGATATTAAGGTTTTGTTGGTGCGTTGTTGAAGTGTTGAACGTTGGGTCTGCCCTTGTGCCAACAAATGTATATATAGTTCAAAAATGAGAACTTTCTAGTAGATGAAAATGGCCTAAATTCATACAAGAACATCAAGAGAAGAAAATTGTATGTCATAGTTTCCCAACCATCTATTCTACCCTACAACATTGAAATATGGTGGACGTATGAAAACTTAGACCCAAAAATAGAAATGATTATCAATGAAGAAGGGAACTCAATAGATTCATTGACGACAAATAATATCCACCAGATGTATCATTTATTACAACCAATTTTTTTTCTTGATAAGCCATTTAGGGATGCCTTTACCAAGGAGAATCCTAAACCAGTGGAAATTATTCAGGAACGGTGGCATGAAGACAAGTTGTTTGTTACCAAGCTCAACAAAGTATACAACACACAATATTTCAAAGAATCACATCAAATCCTTGCAACCATGATTTGCAATTCTATGGAGAGGAAACAAGTGTCCACTTCAAGCTTGAATGGGTTCCTATTGCACAGAATTTAGTAGAAGAAGGGAAAATTTTCAACTGGGCACATATATTGTCGAACAATATTTTTCAGAATGTCCAAGAATCCCACACCAACAAAAAACTAGGTTTTTATATTTCATATTTCTTGATTGATGCAATTTTCACATCTATTCACTTTCCTGAAATGAATTGGAGTTGGAATCCCAATTCACCTCCTATCCATTTATATTTCTCAGAACCATGGGAGAACAATTTTAGAAAATATTTCTATGAAATATATGATCATTTTGTAGGCCCAATATTTCATATTATTTTTTTCCAACCACTCGAAAGGTTATCTTCACAAACCCTTGAAACCTTAAGAGAAATCAGAGTCTGGTATATGGAGGAACACTACAAATATATAAGCATTTTTGGATTCTCTTATCCACCTCATATGCTCCCTAAATATGTCTTGGATAAATTCATAGGAAATAAAATATCATATCATACAGTTGAGGTAGTGTTGTTGGGAAATAATACCCTACGGACTAGCAAGCTAGGGCTAGACTTTCATGCAGATCATGACCTTAAAGAAATCACTTTTAACCTATCACCCCAAAACTTAAAACCCCTTTTTCACATACAAACATGGAAATGACCTACTAACCTTTTTACTGATGTTTGGTGTAGATCCTCCATTGTGCTTTGTCTGCTTGCTTATGCTGCTCCTTCCAAAGTTAACCTGGAATCAGGACAAAATCACTACACATGCATGTTATTTTTCTACTAAAGGGTTATAAATTAAGCATAAATTACAAAAATCACATACAACTCATGCATTAGGACGGGAAAAGTATTCTTTTATTAATCTCAAGATGAGTCAACTTACAATAATGATAGAGATCGGCCATCGTTCCTTGATCCTGATCCTGGGCTCCTCCTCTTCTTTGTCCTCCAACTGCTTTGCTTGAATTCTTCTTAGGCTTGAGGAAAGGCTAAAGGGTTGAAACAAATGGATTTGGCAATTGGGCAGAGTTTCTTTGCTATCTTTTTCCTCCTCCAAATAGTACCCCTACCCCTTCTTTTATAGTCTAGAAGGAGTTAGGGTTTTGGACGAACTCTCGACCATGCATGGCTGGGAGTTTCAGTTAACTGACCCATAGCTTTTTGTCTCGTCGGCAACTTTCCTGTTTTTTTTCTTTGTTAGGTAAACGCGGGCTGTAGTAGGCCTGCCAACGTTCCAACGCGTGCATTAGTAGGCCTGCCAGCATTCCAACCAGTGCAGTAGTGAGTTAAGGCACGTGTCACTTGATTTAAGAGGATTTTCAAGAGTTTATTCAGCATGACTTTGGCAAGGAAGGGATATGAGTTGGCCTGATGCTAGGTAAGCATGTGTGGTGCAATTTAGGGTTATAACAGATTCCCCCTAATGTGTGAGGTTAGAAGAGCATCTGATAACCGAAATACATTACCAATTCTTTACCAATCTGTACTGATATGCTGAATGAGTGAGCCCAAGAATCAGGAATCAGGAGGTGCCATCTGCAAAAAATATCAAATGTCTCACCGAGGCGGGCATACCCATGCTCGGGATAAAATAGAACCATGGTTACCAATCAAATACACTGTAGATCCATGTCAAACAACTATGAAGAGTAGCCACGAATAATACATAATGGAGCTACATCTCGAAATCAGAAAGATATACATATAAAGTATCCATCTCCCATAAGCTGATTCGGCCTGATGGCTGTACTTCAGAGCTCGAGCAACAACTTCAAAATCTTCTAAAACTTGGGTAGGAGTGTAATATGAGTGTACGACTGCACTACCCAGAGGTCTTCGATGGCTCGTCGGTTATGGACTTGATAATCTTGATGATCGGACTGGAGGCTTCAGTGATTTCGAACAAAGACTTGATTGGACGTTCAGGATGGCTGGGTATGCGGACAAGAGACATATTGCAGAGGGGTCGACTCAAGCTTAGTGACAAACTTCCCTTGGATAATAGCACGACAAGTGATAAGACTCAGGCAACATATCTGTTAATCATAAGTCTATGAAGCAGGAGGCAATGAAAACTCTCCATATGTTTAGAAGAGTAACCAAACGGTGGAGGACACAACTCTCTATAACGAGCAAAGATTCCTAAGGTTGTACTACATCCCATAGTCTGATGAATCAAATGGACATATGTGCTTTATCCAAGGGCGACTCATGATGATGCCAATAAAGAAAATACTTTTCCCATCCTCTTTTTGGGGTATATTTGATTTTTTTGTTCTTTTTGATGATTTTGAAAAAGAATAAAGGAGTATTACGTTACAATGGAGGAACAAGTACTACAAACATACAATATCAAGGCACAAGGACAAGAATGATGTTCTAAGGAAATGATACTCGGGAAAAATCCTCCAGTGGCCAAAGGTGTTAAGATACAAAGGAAAACTGTTACTAGGCTGATGGGTAAAGGATGCAAATGCGGTTAATAGAACACACAATGGTAACGTCCTTCGATGTAAGTTTAACGAGCCCAGAGAAGGTAAGCTCGGTGTTTTTTCATATTTAGAGAGTTTTAAAAAGCATAAAAGGCAACTCCATTGGGGTACCTTTTTCGACAATAGTCTAATCGGTTCGAAAAAGGGGTAAACTAGCACCGATTAGACGTCAATTCAAAACCATTTTAACAAGTGTGACAAGGATAAGATCACTCGGCTATTTTTCAATTTTAAGGAGTCTGAAAAAATATTAACTATGGACTCTGTCAGGAATGTTCTTCTGGACCATTTTAACGAGTGTGAAAGAATAAGGTCACTCGGCGATCTTTTCAATTTTAGGGAGTCTGAAAAGAGATTAACTATGGACTCCGGGGAGGTTTCTTTTTCGTAAATTTAGTCCCTCAGGCCCGAAAAAGGAATAAAATCTTACCTAAGGATACTCTTCTAAAGAATGGGAATTCGATAGAGTGCTCCTTTGTTCGTACGGTTGACCATCTAGACCAAAAAAGGGGTAAACTACTGCCGGACAGACGTGACTTCAAATTTCAGTTTAACGAGCATGAAAGGCCACAAGATCGCTTGACAATATTTTCATGTTTATAGGGTCTGAAAAGGGCTTAAAAGGAGACCTGTTATGTTTTGGGAGTCTAGAGGGTAAGAAAAAGAGTGAAAAAGACCCATGCGAATGAGGCTCAAACTCGTATTCAGGAAAGACTACACAGACTCCCGAGCCTATAGTGTTGTTAGAAATGGCATGGACACCATAATGCAACCAGGAACTACCTAGGGCATCCATTTTTTGGCAAGCTCTACCACCAAGTTGCGACACTTCTAGAGAAGATATGACAGTTCCGTGTCACAACTGGATGGGATCAATCCTATATCATAAGAACAAAAGGCAACGAGATGCAACAATTGGGATGAAATCCTACCCTATATGCTCAAGTTGATTTTTGAATTTTTTTTTATGGACCGTCCATATATTTTTATTTTTATTTTTTGAAACTCAATAAAAATTGTCCCAATACCTGATCAAATCCCTCCCACATAACTCCTGGATCACTCTAAATGGTTTTTGGTATAAAGAAACTGATAAAGGGGCCCAAAAAAGTGACAAAAAGAGGCCAAAAAGTCTATAAATAGAAGCTGGCAGCTCATTATCACCATTGCTGATTTGGAAATTGACTCTG
>ML778131.1:3166483-3184733 GCA_009831015.1 Picea engelmannii
GATCACTCTAAATGGTTTTTGGTATAAAGAAACTGATAAAGGGGCCCAAAAAAGTGACAAAAAGAGGCCAAAAAGTCTATAAATAGAAGCTGGCAGCTCATTATCACCATTGCTGATTTGGAAATTGACTCTGGAGCCAAAAGTCCCCCTTTGCCAAAGATCATGATTCCGGGAGCTACAGTGGACGAAACAGACTTCTGCTTGGACCAAGTAAGTACAAACTCCCTTGTCTTGTTATTCAATACTTCAATTGTTTCTTTTATTTGATTTTGGGGGTGGGCGTCTAACTCAAAGAGGTCGGCCCTAGGAAAACGCGGGCTGTCCAGGGACAACCCACGGGTACCCGCGCGCAGAGCCAAAGATGCTCGCGGGTACTCACGATTGTCGCCTCGACAGGCCGCGGGTACCCCCCGCGTGATGACAAATTTAATCTAAACAAGTAATAACCCCACCCCCCCCCCTTTTGTTTTGTTGTGTTGGTAGGATGTACGTTCAGTGGAGGGAGAGGGAGCACGCGGCCACCAATGAGTTAGTGGTTGTAGATCCGAACGTTATGGCCATGCTGACGCAGTGTGGTTTGGTAAAATTCTTTTTGTGTCCATTTATGTGTGCGAAACCAAGGCTACTGAACACCCTGGTTGACTATTGGCACCCTGATGCAGAGGCTTCCATGATAGAGGGGCAATCCTTGGTGCCCACCACCGAGGATATTTATTTTTTGACTAGCCTCTCGAGGAGAGGGGAACCAGTCAACTTTCAGACTTTTCCTGCAGGGCCGAGCAAAGTCTCGGAGCTGATAGAGGAGTATTTTGAGGCTAGGACCGATCAAAGATCTTCCTCGGTACCCGTTAGTAGGATTACCAACCTCGCCCTTTAGACTATTTTATCGCTCATTGGGTGGATTACCGGCTCCGCATCCATGCATCAGGCTTCGCGCACATAGATGAACTGTGTAATCCAATGCATGAATGCACAAACTTTTGATTGGAGTACCACACTACTAGCGAGCATGACGGGTCAGTTGACAGCTTGCAAACAACGGACACATAGGAACTTTGGGTTTGGGACCATCCTGTGTTCGTTTTTCTTCGAGAGAGTTCCATGTTTTAGTCCTCGGTTGATAGTACGAAGACATCTGGCTACTTTACCTGCAGTATGCAGATGGGCAGCGTTGCTGCCGCGACAGGGTGGTGGAAGGACCGTAGAGGCCTTCAATGATGAATTTTTTGCCTGGCCGTCATGGGAGATCCCAGCTATTGAGGACTACCCATATGCGGGGATCGATTTCTCCACAGATCCAGCGATACCAGTGCCTCCTGGTGAGGAGCGAGGGGAGATGGGTAAGTCTCCACCTATCTAGTTTTTTTGTTTGCGTATGTAATTTTTATGTCTTTTTTGATATATATATCATGTTTTTGTATAACAGAGTTTTTGATGGGTGAACGTTTATTGCATGCAGATGTGGGACCCGTGCGACCTGCCGACTATGCACGGAACAGGCGTCGCCCATGGCCAGAAGCCGCAGCTGCCGCCGCTGGAGGAGCAACAGTAGTAGGGAACCTCCCAGTAGGAGAGGCCGAGAGGGTCCTGAGGCGGATTGAGCGGAACTTTACTGCGCTCACTCGCACAATTCCCATGGTAGAGATAGAGGACCTGCCACCCTCTTTGCAGACTCATATTGTGGGGGTACCTTGGAGATGGGTCCGATTGTTTATTCATTTGGGCCAGGCTGTATATGATTATAACAGGGCCCATAGGCCCTGAACAGACTTTAGACTTCTATGTGCCCAGAGCACTGATATGTATATATTTTTTGAGGGCATAAGCCCCAGTGACTCGTTATGGTTCCCACTTTTTGAGGCACTTGTGCCCATCTATGTACTTTGAGGATTTTATGATGTTTATATATGATTTTTACTTCTTTTTTGTGTCTTATGGATTATGTGTGCAAAAATGTATTTACATGCTTATGTTCATGATCTTTTTATATGTGGGCAAGATGCCAATCTAAAATGTCATTAGCTAGAGTATATGTGATTTGATTTAGACTCCTAGGAACATGAAAATATGTAATATAATCAAAATTGCGTTCCAAGAGACGTACCCTAAGAAATCGTAGGTGTAAAGCTGGGTCATGAACCCAGTATATTCTGTTTAGCTGCGACACAACCAGTTGAGCATCTAGATAGACCTGAAGACGAGAGATACCCAATGACAAAGCGTCACGAAGCAACTCAATAACTGCACTATACTGAGCAACATTGTTTGTGGTGTCACCTAAGCATATACCTCCAGAAGATAACAACTGACCTTGTGGTGTAAAGATTACCCAAGCTACAGAGGCAAGCCTCCGCGTGTGTCGACTAGCACCGTCCGTGTACCCAATGAACACCTTGGACTCACTTGACATCTGCCATATTGACAAAAGATAACATTAATGACACGTCCATAACACGTTTTAAAAGAAATGTAAAAAGTAATAGTACAAAGACTATCCATATGTTACAAAAAGTTACCCACAGTGACCGTTCTATGAGTAATACTTCTTGAGGTAGAGCCCATTTCTAGGCTCCACCAAAGAATTCCCTTCAAAATCGACCAAATGATAAGCGCCCTTTTTTAAAACCTCCTTAATAATGAAGGGTCTGAACCACATGGGTTTAAAATTTCCTGCCCCCGGGGGGTCCTTATCTTGGTCATAGACCAAGACAAGGTTGCCCTCCAAGAAAACCCGAGGACGAAAAGACCTATCATATTGACACTTGACCTTATGTTTATGATCCTCATTGGCCAGGGCCGCATAGCGACACTGTTCATCAAGCTGCTCAAGGTGTACTAACCGTTCTTCAAGCGGAGAAGTGTCTGGCAATAACTGTACTGCCAATTTTAGAGATGGAATTTGAAATTCGATGGGCAAGACTGCCTCCAGCCTATAAACGAGTTGGAAAGGTGAGAAACCGGTTGTAGTTTTAACTGAGGTTCAGTAAGCCCATAATGTCGAGTATAACATCAAATGTCAATTTGACTTGGCTGAGTTGATAGTTCGTTGTAGAATCGTCTTAAGAGTTTTGTTTACAGCTTCCACCTGCCCATTGGCTTGGGGATAGTAAGGTGAGGAATGTTCTTTCCATAACCCAAGCTTTGATGTTAACTTGGAAATCATTTGGTTTTGAAAGTGACTGCCATGGTCAGTGACAATCTCTCTCGGGACGCCGAACCGTACTATAATCTGGTTAAATAAGAAGAGAGTTGCAGTGTCTCCATCATCTTTAAACGTTGGCATAGCTTCGACCCACTTAGTGAAGTAGTCGACAACTACGATGATATAGAGGTGCCCCCTTGCAGACGGGGGGTTGCATGTAGTGTAATCAATCCCCCATTTAGTGAAGGGACCAACTGTGATGACAGGAAACATGGGAGATGGATGTGCCCTCATCTTTCGTGAGAAGATTTGGCATGTATGGCACTTCTTGATCGACTCGATACAATAGTTGATAAGTGTGGGCCAGAAGTAACTTGCTTGTAAAATGTTTTGGGTTGTTTCCAACCCAGATAAGTGACCTCCACAGGCTCTTGTATGAAAATCATTGAGCACTATGACGACCTCCTCATGAGTGAGACATCGACACAAGATGCAATCTACACCTCTCCGATACAACGTATCATTGAGTATGAGATAGTTCTTGGCCTGATGGCGTATCCGTCGATGCTCATCACGAGAAGCAGAGGTGGGGCACTTCAAAGTCTGGAGATAGATCATTATATCTCTGTACCAGGGGTCTGAATATTCAATCAAAAACATATCCCCCCGGATAGGCGATTCCTCAGGCACAACGTCACCTGACTCAACCGAAAGCTCCGAGATAAGTTCTGCGAAGACCAGTGACTTTTTGGACTTGGATGAAACGAAGTCTAAGTCAAATTCTTGGAGGATTACCATCCATCTACTGATTTTTCCACTGATAACTCGTCATGTCAACATGTACTGGAATGGATTCACGACGACAATGACGATGGTTTTGCGAAACAGAACATAGTGAAGGAACCGTTGAACAACATGAAATGCTGCCAACGCAAGTTTTTCGAGATGGGTATAATTAAGTTCCGGTCCTACGAGGCCTCGGCTCAGGTAATAGATCATGTATTCAGAAAATGAATCATCCTCCTGAACTAAAACCATGCCTATGGTTGACTCTGCGGCAACCAGATATAATAAGAAGTCTGTGTTATAATTAGGTGGTCGTAGCAGAGGTGCGGTAGTGAGGGTGTGTTTTAATGCGTCAAAAGAGCGTTGAGCGGCTTCGTCCCAGAAAAAGGGAACATCTTTCTTCAGTAAACGCATAAAGCCCTTGATGATTTTGGCATAGTTGGCGATGAAGCGTCGTAAGAAGTTTGCCTTTCCTTGAAGACTTTGAAGTTGTAAAATTGTATGTGGGGGGGGAAACTGAATTATTGCCTCCACCTTAAGACGATCGACCATGATCCCTATTATTGAAACAATGAAACCTAACAATCATCCTAACGTGTCGCAAAAGCTGCACTTGTTGGGATTCAAGCGAATCCTGAAGTAACGACAGTGCTCGAATATTAGTCGGAGGTGCATAGGATGATCCTGTCGCTTGCGAGAGCGTGATGCTAAATCATCTAGATAGGCCTCGACTATATGTTTGAGGTCATGAAACGCAAAAGACATGGCCCGCTGGATAGTGGCTCCAGCATTCTTGAGACTAAAAGGAATTTTATGATAGGCGAATGTACCCCACGAACAAATGAATGTCGTTTTGTGTTGGTCCTCAGGTTTGATTTGGATTTGATTATATCCTAAAAAACCATCCATGAACGAAAAGGCTTCACAATCGGCGCATTCATCAATGATCTGATCGATGAATGGGGTTGGATAATTATCTTTTGGACATGCCTTGTTCAAATCATGGAAATCGGTACATACACGAATCGTGCCTTGTTTGTTATCGATCGGCATGGGATTTGGCACCCATTGAGTCAAATGGATAGGGTAAATGAACCCTGCCTGGAGCAATTTCTCAACCTCACTCTTGATGGCTGCTTCTTTCCTAGGATTAACTGGACAAAGTTTTTGTCGAACAGGCTTAGCATCAGGATACGTTGTGATCTTATGTTCAACTATTTTCGGATCGATGCCTGGCATTTCCTCATAATACCAGGCAAAGACGTCGCAAAATTCTTTGAAAAGATCTGTGTAAATTTGAATCTCTTCGGGGGAGCAATCCACTCCAACGAAGACATTCTCCATGATGCCAGGGTTTCAGGAGATGTTGATAGGTATAGTTTCAGCAATAGTCTCCATATTACCCTCAGCATAAATTTGTTGTGTAGCTAAGAGGTTAATAGGACACGGCTGATCTCCCATCATGGTGATAGTGAATTCTCCTGCCTCGATTCGGCTTAACTCTGGGAGGAAATATGATCTGTGATGAAGATCCTCCCAAGGTTTGTCCGGACTAGTCATTTCTTCGATTACAGCTTCGTCAGAAGGCAAGACTAAGTCTAACGAATCGGTGTTGGCGAGAGAACCCTGAGCCTAGACAAGCTCTAGAGGTGGATCCAACTCTTGTGCAGGAGTCAGATCAGGAGTAGCTGAAGCTTGCTGGACCAAAGAGTACGCTACTTCAACGACCGACAAGGGCATGGACATGTTGGAATGCCCTGTCTCATCCATCGTGGTTGATGGGGAGGGAAGAATCCAGGGATCATGAAAGTAAGTCGTGCAGAATGACGAGACATGAAAAATATCATCTTTGTGGTGAGTCGATATAAACTTGACATCACCATGAGGAGGTGGGTAATCGAAAGTACCCATCAAAGATGGGCACAAACCAACTCCTACGTTAATGACACCGGCTTGAGGATTATCTATCATAGGAGCCGTGGATGCCCCCAAAGCTGGGTCAGGTCTAGAGAAGGACAATTGATCAATGGTTACTATCTGACCCTCATGTGGAAACAAAAAGACTCAGAAAACTGTAGCAACCACAACTTGCATCGGATAAGTCCAACTACGACCTAACAAGAGATTGTAGTCAAGGGGGGCATTGACTACCTCTACTTCGACACACACGGTCTTCCCTCCTAACTGCACAGGGAAAGAAGGAATGATGCCATGTGGTCGAAAAGAACGACCGTCGAATGCAGTGAGGAGAGTAGGTGATGGAGACAACTCGGGTTGACCAATGGCTTTTCAGCATGCTAACGACATAACGCATGTCGAGGCGCCCTCGTCGACCACCGTGCGAAAGATATTGCATGTAAAATTTTTCGTGGGATGAGCCACTACTATATGAAATGCTACGTGGTAAGGCAGATGGGGTTTTAAGTCAGTTGTATCTAGCATGATGGTACCTGGGTTACAAGTCTCAGTAGAGCCTAAAGCAGTCAACAAGGATTTTCTCTAAGCAGGGAAGCTTTGGAGGACCTCCAAAGCAGACATAGCACAAGGGGTTTGGGATAAATCTTCCACCACAGAGTAATTCTAGGCAGCCCTTGCATTTGGATTGTGAGAAGCTTTCTTAAACACACCTTTTGGAATGCATGTCATCGTTTCTCCCAACGTCTTCTCAATCTGTAGAGGAAGAGATGGGAGTTCGGCTTCTTTTCCCTTCTCAGAGGCGCTTGGTTTACTATAGTCGTGCGCTCTATTCATTATTAAAGCATCACCCCTAACCATATATACGTTCGCGGAAGAGGAATTATTTGGAGGAGGGCAGGTTTCCTGGCTGCCCCCTTTGGAACTTGTAGAGGCTTGAGTTAAATGTTGCCCATGTTGAAAGGGATTAGTGAACACGGCTTGATGTTGTTGTGTGACAAACTTTTGGGCCTCCACAAGTCGAGGACATAGATGAGTCGGGTGGTCTTCCATGCACAAGTTGCACAGATACCTCGCCTTCCGTTTTTCCATAGTGCCCTCACCAGCATTATCAGTGGGTTTTTTATCCCCCTTACCCTTCTTGCATTGTTTTTTCTTCCCTTCAGGCTGTTGGGGGGGCTTTGGGTTAGTCGTCTGCATAGAGTGTACTTTCGACGTTTGGGTAGGAGGAGAAGCCAAAGCAGTAGTCAGGCTAGCCGCAAAGTGTTGTAGAGATAACTGTTGCAATTGTTTTGTCAATTGCTCAACGGGCTTGGTTTGTGCTGAACCAACGATACCATTGGCATGTGGTCCAGCTCTCTGTCTAGTTTTATCCAGTATCGATCGTGGTGCATCCGGCAGGATGTTGTACAATAAACCATACTGAGAATAGATAAGCTCAAACTGTTGAGCCCTCATGATGGCATCTTCTTCGGAGAAAACCCCAGAAGTTGCATTGTCTTTGGATAATTATGGTACTAAAGACTTAAGGAACCACTCAAGCAGGAATGCTGGTGGAACTGGTACTTTGATTAGACTCTTTCGACGTCTCCACTCTCGAATATGATCAGAGATATGGTCTACTGTCGTCTGTTCGAAATTGGCAAGCAACTCTGTGCCCGCGTCGTATCTCACAGGTAACTGGAAATGGTTAAGGAAGGCCATAGCCAGCTCGCCAAAAGAAGAATATCATGAGCGATCAACCTCGATGTACCATTTCATGGCACTCCCGATAAGAGTGCGTTGAAACAATCACAACTGAACGGAGTCATCTTTCAGTGAGTTAGATGAACACCAAAGATGAAAAGTAGTCACGTGATCACCTCGATCTTCGTTAGGCTTGGCCTCAAAATTTGGGATGTCCGAAGGCAACTTCGTTGGCATAGGAGGCCAATGTGGATCGTGACAGATAGGATCATTTAACAACCGTGTCAAATCTGGCAAGTGTAATGTCGCTAAGAATGGTAGTTTGGGTTGCGACTGATAGCCTGGGAAAAAGGGTCCTAGAGTTTGACTCGCACTAAGTTGCCAGGAAAAGTTTGGCTGCTGGCCCGGATTCTGGTAGAAACCATGGCCCTGACCAACGTAAGGATTTTGCATCTGTGGAGACATTTTTGGCTGATTCCCCATGAAGGACATAGGATGTTGGGAATTCATCATGTTTGATGGACTTTGGGAAGGATTACTCCATGCCGGTCCTACTGGGATAGGCATAGAAGTCTGTCCAGGGTTCCATTGACTGTGGAAATATTTACCCCATAACGGCATCCCAGATGAGGGAACAGATCCTTGTCTTAAGTTCCAAGGTCCTGGTATATGTGCCCTCGGCGCAGGAATAGTACCCTGTGTCAAAGCAGACTGTCCAAATATGGGAGTGCCCCCAGATGGGAAAGTAGTGGATGCGAATGTATTGTTACCAAACGTCCTGTTCCAGACAAAGGGCGACGAACCTACCGACAATGTTTACGCAGGTGTTTCTTGACTCCTGGCTCCAAAGAAACTTGTGTGTGCAGGATGCCCGACGGACTGCTGATGTAGACCACCGAGCGAAGGGGACGAAGGAGAGATATGGCCTCCAGCGTAAGGAAAAGCATTAAAAGGGACAGGAATGCCCCCAAGTTGACCTTGTAGAGGAGCATTAGAGATCCCTGCCCCCAGACCCAAATTTTGTAAAGTGGAGTGAGTGAGTGCAGTACTTGTACCTGAACTAGGCATACCGTATGAAAACGGAGAGCCTGTCGCACTAGGTGTGAAGGGATTTGTGGCCGTCGCGATAGATGGGGTCAGTCCACTATGCGACATAGTTGTGGCTGAGATCGTAGTGGCTCGAGCTGACGATGAAAAGTTAGGAGATGCTTCTCCTGTGGTAGCAACGGTGGTGGGAATGGAAGAAATCCCAGAAGAAGTAACAGAATTTGGTTCCATAACTGTGTGAGGCACTGATAGGCGTTCGTAAAATTGAATTGGCACAAAAACTTGCGGCCAAGTATCAGTTGTTGGGGTTTCAACCAAACCAAGATTGGCAGTTGATTCCTCTGGGGGTTGTTCGAGCTCAATGGTTTGTAACCCGGTTGCTTCAAAAGACCCTTGTTGGTCTAGCTTCTACCTCAATGGTGGCGGGGGTGGCTCCAGTATAACCGGCGGCAGGCCCAGAAGCCTTCGTGACTGACGGAGCTATGAATCCTCCACTGTGTGAGAAGATCCACGACACGCTAAGGTATTCTACACGTTCAAACATTAACACACACTAAAAAGAAGCCCCTAAGAGATAAATCACGCAAACACTAAACTAGTTGGAAGAACAGTTACAACAACCAACACTAGAGCAACTTACCGGTGCAAGTGCAACTCGAAAATGGAAGCACCCTCCAGGTATACTCTGCAAAGTGTGGCCCGATGTCTGTCCTAGGTACCATGGTATACCCCCGCAGTCACCTGTGTATGTCTCTAGAAAAGACTGGCAACTAGTTTGCCAGCACACGAACAGTCACCAGGCAGGTACAGTCGATAGTCGGGTAGACCACAATGAGCAAGGTATCAAGCCCGAAACCTGTCAAGGGTATCGAGAGAAAATGGTCCGGAAGACAACTGAGGACCTCGAACGGATTCGAGACCCACGAAGCCCCGTGGCAAATACAAACGACGAAATCCCTCAACAAATCCTCGATATGTGTTCTCCACTACGCTTGGTTCGGATTTGGAGGGGTTATCTCCGCTACCTTTCCTTACGCGACCTCATGTTTATCCCCTGTGTTAGAGGGGGGTCCCAGATAACTTCTACGTAACTGGACTTCTACACTCCCTATCACAGACTCCAATGTTTTTTTTTGGGTGGCCTTGGAGAATTTACTCTCCAACTTGTTCCAAGGCCCTAGTCCTGAGCTAGTGTATGAACCTTACAAACAAAAAGTCTAATAGATTTTAATTAGTGTTGCTTTTATGGGATTTCTTACATCACAAGGTATGAAGGTGAAACTGATGGTGTGTAAAGACTCAAAGAAAAATGAATAAGAAATGCTTGGAAACAAAAACTTTTACAAAAAATGCAAAAACTAGCAACTTTTCACCAAGAAAGATTTCTTTTCTTTTCATTTTTTCTAAGATTTCATGCAGCAAACATAAAGGAATTTCGCTCTACTATGAGCTACTTATGCTCTCAATGCACTACAAAAACTTATGAACAAAAAGACTTCTTCCTAGCTATTGATGCAACAACACAATCTTCAAACAAAGAAGCAAATGAAACATAGATATTTATTTATTTATTTAAGTGATAAATGAAGCAACAAAGGGAAAATGCCAACAAGCACAAAACCAAGAAAACAAAATAAAATTCTGGCTTAAAGCGCAGATCACAAAGAACCAGAGCAAAGACGCACAACAACAATCAAGAAAGCACCGACTCTTACGCTTGTCTAAAAACCATAAAACAAAATCTTTTCTTTTTTATATTTTCTATCAACAATCAACTAAGAAAGAACATGCTAAGGGTATGAGTCCCTAACCTAATGACTGTGTCACCTTAGAATCAAACTCCTGAGAGGAACACTTCTCACCACAAGAGGGGATGACTGCCCCACCCTAATTGAAAAGCACCCAATCAAGCCCGCTACTATCACTGAAACAACATGCGTGCAAACGCGTGCTGAGCTATAACAACATGTGGGTACTCGCGGGCTGAACTGGCACAAGCCGCATGTAGTTATAAAATCCAAGAAAAAATTAAACACAGGCAGCCCAGACCTGGAAGAGGCCTCTGGTATTGACAACCAGGATCTCTTGAAGGCTTGGATGCTTCTTCCAACAGAAAAGAAAAAATGATTACAAAGAATAACAAAATGCAATAAAGCAAACTGAGACAAGACTACGAACCAACAAGACTCAGACAGGGTCTAGAAAGCCCCCTCAGAATGTATAATTCTGACAGGGAAGAGGAGGACTACCTCTCAAGCTCTCTGACTCCTACATGCTACTGAAACCTCCACAGCAGGCGTTCAAACGCGGGCTATAGAAGGTTAGGGCACGGGTTACATGCGTGCAGGCCTTCTGCAGGCCGAGTGTACCTCTGTGTGTCTCGATAATTACCGTCAAGCAACAGTCAAGGAAAAAACTGGTATAAAGAACCAGGTTCCCTACTAGCTCTGACCTAATAGAAAACAGACAAGAAAAGAAACAGAAAATCCAATCCTTTAAACTACCCAAAAACCTCAACTAAATCCGGAACACCCTAAAGAGTAAATCCCTAGTGGAGTCGCCAATTTTGTTGTTGGGAAATAATACCCTACGGACTAGCAAGCTAGGGCTAGAATTGCATGCAGATCATGACCTTAAAGAAATCACTTTTAACCTATCACCCCAAAACTTAAAACCCCTTTTTCACATACAAACATGGAAAGGACCTACTAACCTTTTTACTGATGTTTGGTGTAGATCCTCCGTTGTGCTTTGTCTGCTTGCTTACGCTGCTCCTTCCAAAGTTAACCTGCAATCAGGACAAAAACACTACACATGCATGCTATTTTTCTACTAAAGGGTTATAAATTAAGCATAAATTACAAAAATCACATACAACTCATGCATTGGGACGGGAAAAGTATTCTTTTATTAATCTCAAGATGAATCAACTTACAATAATGATAGAGATCGACCACCGTTCCTTGATCCTGATCCTGGCCTCCTCCTCTTCTTTGTCCTCCAACTGCTTTGCTTGAATTCTTCTTAGGCTTGAGGAAAGGATAAAGGGTTGGGACAAATGGATTCGACAATTGGGCAGAGTTTCTTTGCTATCTTTTTCCTCCTCCAAATAGTACCCCTACCCCTTCTTTTATAGGCTAGAAGGAGCTAGGGTTTTGGACAAACTCTCGGCCATGCATGGCTGGGAGTTTCAGTTAACTGACCCATAGCTTTTTGTCTCGTCGACAAGTTTCCTATTTTTGTGCTTTGTTAGGTAAACGTGGGTTGTAGTAGTCCTACCAGCGTTCCAACGCGTGCAGTAGTAGGCCTGCTAGCATTCCAACGCGTGCAGTAGTGAGTTAGGGTGCGTGTCACTTGATTTAAGAGGATTTTCAAGAGTTTATTTAGCATGGATTTGGGAAGGAAGGGATATGAGTTGGCCTGATGCTAGGTAAGCATGTGTGGTGCAATTTAGGGTTATAACAGGTAGGGATTACTAGGACTTTATTTGTTGGTAATAAGAGAATCTATCATAAATTCCCTATCATATTAGGATTTTTTTCCCTGGTAAATGTTCCACATGCAAAAAAGGAAGAAAATTCTTTGAAGGAGCTAATCCTATGTACAAGAGTGGAAAAGAACCATGACCCTATAGGGGTGTTATTGAACCATTTCTAGACCTTGGGGATTATACTCCCATTCCAGTATGACCAAAATACATAAGATGATATCTTCCAAGGGGTTAGGTCTTTTGAAGAGGTACTATACCACATTCAGGATAATCAACAACATGAGAAACTACAATTTGAACAAGAGAAAAATAAAGTCGTGTTCTAAGAACAAAGACAAAAACTAATGGCCAGTGCTCAATAATAAGTAGAGCCCAACAAAAAGGCCCAACCACTAAAGGAATAAGAAAGGACTAAAAGGGCTATAGAACCGAAACAATAGTTGAGAAGGTAAGACTAACTGAGAGAATATGAGAAGACAAATAGAGAATAAGAGGATAGACATAAAGGTGATAAAGAGAAACAAAGGAAGGAAGGGGAAGAGAAACAAAGGAAAGTAAAGGAGGCTATAAATAAGTTCGAACATAAAAATAAATATGAAGAAGCAATCCCTCAAGTTGCAGAATAAGAAGAGAAGAAGAAATAAGAAAAGGAAGAATCAAATAGGAAAGCATAAAAAATAGTTGAGGATAAGAAGAATATATTGAAAAATCTAGAAGAAGATAAAGGAAAGGACTCCAATCCCATCACAATAAAGGGGATTTCATTGCTAGCTTCTCCCATAAACCTTGTTACCCCAATCAGTATAATATCATTAGGATTTTTCTACTCCTCATTACAACTAATGAACTTTGATGATGTTGCAGTGCCATTTGGAGAATATTATTTTATAAAATCCAAAAGAGGAATCACCAAGAGATCAACAAAGAGGAAAAAAATTGAGGGAACTCCCAGTTAGGAGACACTTGGATGATCTATTATCTGGAAACTGACCAAAATTGACCCAGAGAAAGAAGTAGAGGATATAACATCTACATTAAGTGGATTTGTGGGAGCCAATACTAGCATTGTGAATGAGCTCAATTCTTTTCTAGAGTCCTGTAAATTAAAAGTGGAAACCATTGAACAAGTGATGCAACAACAAAAGGGTTGATTGGAAGATGAATTCAAGAACCTAGCAAACCAGAAGGATCAATTTCATAAAGTTGAGATAGACAATCTCAAATAGGTGCATGCACAAGAAATAGAAAAGTTGACAATATAACATTAAGAAAAAAACAGTCTTTCTAAGTGGAGAAAACACAAACTCCTAGAACTGGGAGATAAGGTAAGAATACTTGAAATAGATATGAAAGATAGAAACAAAGAGACACAAGCATTGGAATCCATACAAGAAGAGGCCACTCTTTCCAATGAAAACTTGAGAGATGCCCAAAATAGATTATTTGATGAACTGAACGAGGTCCACAAAAAAGAGTTAATATAATATTTCTCAACATGCATTTGGTAAGATTTTGTATTGGCATTGCTTGCACACAAAAACCTTTATAGACCTATTCATATTTACTAAAAGAGAACAAGGGAAATGTAAGGTATTGATGAATAGTTAGAATTTATCATTCGAAGACATCCAGGAAAAAACATAAAGTACCACCAAGGCTGGTTATAGACTCTGGAATTTTTTTGATGAATTATTATATCAATTTTGGATGCATACCATGGATGAGCTACATCATAAAATCCCTAGCAAATTAAGAATTGCAGAGGTGGGGAAAAACTGATATGAAATAAAGAAGGATATTGACCAACTCAAAGAAGTCAACGCAAATTTTTTGAATGGTTTTTTTATATAACCAGTCAAGCTGGCTACTACAGTAGGTGCCTATATCAAAAGAGTTCACAAAAATCTGAAGTAGAAAGTTGCTAACATAGTATATGATGGGGAAACAAAAATATTAAAGATGAAGATGAATAGGATTGAAGAGATAACCAAGTCATATGACTCATGGAGAGCCTATAAGGAAAGATGGTTTCTGAGAAATTCTCATAATTTTTTATTTATAATATTGTCCAGTAAATTATAAATTGAATTTGAATTATAGATAATGCAAAAGTAGTTGAAACGAAGATATGTAACTGTAATATTCACAATTAAAGAAGTTGAAGGGTCTCTCTTATTCTATAAAAGAGAGCTCCATGTATGAAATAATTATTTTTTCTCGTTGTAACATTGATCCAGGTGGATATCGGTGGCCACCCACCTTTTCCAACTGGCTCAAAACAATTTTCTAGAAATTTAGGCAATTTACTATTTTTAGTAGTTTTTAACTTTTGGGGCCAGTTTGAGGGCCTAAACGACATTTTTCATGGCCAGTCATATAAATGATTTCCAAAGGCTCTAATTGAGCCCCCTAAATGAATCTCCTTGTCGATACCTTTCCAACAAGCTATCATGCGCCCTAAACGAAGATCGTGTGAAAAAGTTACGACCCCAAAACTTATCCCAACGAGACCCACATGACTTTTGGAACTTCATCTCCTAGGGTTTGGATGTCTATGGTTTTGTCATTCATCTTTATTGTAAAAATCATTTTAGAGACTTATTTTACTCATCTTATTGCGAATGAGCATAGCCATCACATCTCTTCTTAAAGATAAGTTGTCACCATTCTAGCAAGCTTGTTTTCAGTCTGCATTTTGCAGTTTTCAACATATTTCTTATTTAATAGAAGTCAAATTTTATTGTATCTCTGTTATTGTTCATTGTGTCTCTATGTTAACATTATAAATATGTGGTTTCATTTCGTTCCTCTCATAAATTTGGATCAAACATTGACAATACTATTATCTCATGGAATAAAGAGAAAAAAACATTTTGGCAACCATGTATGTGTTCACTTGTGTATGGGACTATTGTACATGTGCAACTGATTTATGAGTTTCTTGAATAATATGTCATATGAACCACTTATGTGTTTATTTTTTAAGCAACTTATTTGTTTCTGGTTATTGATGGATACAATGGTGATGTTGTAGGTGCAATATATAACTATTTATGATTTATATATGTTGCGTTATTGTTTAAATATATTGTTGGTAACAAGAACTATTTATGTACTCAATAATATTATCTTATATTGTGTCTTTCTTTTTTAAAAATGCTCATGATCACGATAGATTAGAAACATATTAGAATATATAGTTTTGAATTTGTTTTAGATAGTTAAAAATAGAATTAGATAGAATTTTTTAGAGGACAATTTATCCTCTCCTTTGTAAAACAAATTCTCAGTGACAACCAGACCCATGTACTAGTCGAAACTTGCCATACCAAACAAGAGTGAATCTAATTGAAACGCACCAATGAGTATTTTTTCTTATTATTGATTACCAAGGTAATCAAGTCATTACGACCAATCAACATGTTCAACATGTTGTATATGATATAATGACATTTTCAATTAAAATCTAAAATTTATTCCTCGTAATTGATAGTGTCATTGTATTAAAATCATATTTAAAATTAACGTCTTCAAATCTTTTAATATATTATATATTTTGTTATGATATTCAAATTAAATTTGAAATGTATGTAGTTTCATCTTAATTATCATATAATTAAGTGTTTAATGTTTAATCAATACTTTGAATTTCATTCATATTATATAAAAGTGGCAATAGAACTTCAAATAAGAATATGATTAAAGTATATTTATATATAAAAAGATTTAATGTAGTTCTAAAAGTTAATTTATTTGATTGAATTATTAATTTAATGTATGTTATTGACGTAGAGATTAAAGGTCACTCATTCAAATTTGATTCAGTTTCTTAAAATTATTCTTCATTATTATTATTATACTTATAATTAAAATGTCAAAATATTGATTTTTTTTTAATAATTGGTGGAATAAAAATATGTATTAGTCTCGTATTACCGTGATATGAGGTTGATTCTGATCTCTATCACTATAATTCTCAGGTATTATATGTATGCCCCTTCAGTAGGTACGCCCCTTCAGTAGGTACGGGTAAATCTGGGGAATTTGAACTCGAAACCTCATCAAACATAACACTTTATATCACAACACTTGTCAATTGAGTTGCCCCATGAGAATTTCAAAATATTGATTAATATAAAAAAATATTTCAATTTTAATATTAAACTTAGAAATAAATTACTATGTTATATGTAGAATATAACAAAATTAACAAAATATTTATATTTGATATTACATCTTAAACTAAATATTAAATTTAACCATACATAAAAGATTTTATTAAAATTATATTCACATTTATAAAATAAAATTTTGGAGCCATTATCTTAGTGTTATCTTCTACTTTTGATAGTTGTATTTAAAATTTTGAAAATTTGTGTTCGTGATGCCATGGATATGGTGTCATTTGCATTTTTTATTTAGTTTGATTTCTATATTAGGAATAAGAGATATTAATAATATAAAATAGGCACAAGAAAAATACAAGTATATGACACCATGTTTTATTTTGAAATTTTTTTATGGAAAAATCAATCAAAGATATTCTTGTTTTCTTGATCAAATTCAACCAAGTTAGTTAAGTGAGCCTTCACCCCTCACCTCCAAGCTCATTATAATGGAGTTTTTTAAGCCTATATAAAGGCTGCATTAAATGTAATCCACGGGATACCAAAACTATCGGCTTGAAAACCACCATTATTTACCTAAAATGGAGTTAACTTATTGACTCTTTTACTGAGACTTAGTTTAACCCAACAATCCCCATTTTAAATTATCTAGGTCGTACCCCCCTTAATCATAACTTGGTATTAACAATCTAACATTATGATATTACTTCACACATTCCCCCCTCAATCAAAGATTTAACTTCTATGATTCAAACATCTAGCTAGCATACAATTACACCAACCACCTTCGTCCCTATCCAAGTCGTTCATTCCACAACTTATCCTACATCCTTTCTGTGCATGAGAGAGATGACTCCATGCACTACCATGCTACATGTGCAGACGTAGGGAATACAACCCGCCTAAGGCTAGGATTTACAGGTTGGACCAGCAAACTCTAGGGTGTTGGGTACAACCGATCATGGACACCTACTTTTCACATATATTTCAATTCACGTACAACAACCATTTGAATTATTTACAAAAACATCTATATTAGCATCATTATGTGCCCAAAACATAATCCAATAGAAAAAAATAAGATCATTACTAGTTCTTCTCACCATCTGATTTGCTTTTCCTCTTCATTTAGACTCTTCCTTTCTTTCAAATATGTGAGGACATAGATATTTTTATCTAGCATCACACATAGTTTCAATATGCGAAAGAACTACTTCCTTCCAACTACCTATTGTTCTCCTCAACACATTCTAAAACAAGAGGCTTTTTCCTTATGTGTAGTGAGTCTACAAACAACGACCACTCACCTAGGCAGGTGGATCGATCAACCTCTCACTCCTTCTAACTCTGCTCTGATGCACATAAAATAGGAATAAGAGAGATTAATAACATAAAATAGGCACAAGAAAACTATCAAGCACATGACACCATGATTTATCTTGGAAAACCCTTACAGAAAAAACTAGCCAAATATATCTTTGTTTCCTTGACCAAACCTAACCAAGCTGGCCAAGTGAGCCTTCATGGCTCACCTCTAGTCTCATTACAATGGAGCCTCCTAATCCTATTTAAAGGCTTCATTACAAACAATCCACAGGCACAATACCACAAGCTACCAAAACCATAGACCTGCAAATCACCACTAAAATGGATTTGAATCATAAAATCTTTTACCAAGTCAAGATTAATCCAACATTCTAAATAACATGAACAATCATTATCTTATTAATAATGGTATCCTTTATGTCACAATTGACTCAAAATACCTTTACACATTGCTATCTAAATCTCAAGTTGTTAACTTGAGATCACCTATTATATCATTATCACTCTACTTTTTTTGAGTTACAATGTTATTGTTGGTTTTCCTATTAAAAGTCAAAATGCATTTACATATTGCTATTTAAATAAGTTGTTAACTTGAGATAACCCATTATAGCATTGTGATTTCAAATTATCATTATTATTTTAAAATTATTATTATTATTTTAATTAAAATAGAAGTTTGATATATATATATATATATATATATATATATATATATATATATATATATAT
>ML778131.1:3184783-3220272 GCA_009831015.1 Picea engelmannii
TTTCGAGACAAGAGTTCCAAGTATTCCTATTAGTAGTCTATTTAATGAATTGACACAAAACACAAATGACTTTAAAGAACATTCATACTAGTTTAAATGTGCACAATGTCTTGCTCTTGCTACTCCTGGCCATAATTAGGAGTTCTTGCACCATCATTCTCCATGGGAACCTGATTTTTACCCACCCTTATTGATTTGAGCTTTGAGTTCCATGGTTAGTGGAAGAAAGTGAGAGATCATCCACATGTTGTGATAAAACCACAAAACGCATCGTGGTGCATTATCTCTCCAAAGAATCCATATGGTGCATCTGGAGAAGAAGAAGATTCAAGTAGTTGGCATTATGGGTTAGGCTAGCTTGTTTCAACTCTGCAACCTTGGAGGAAATGACCAGAAGAGTGCTACTATTAATCTAACTTATTTCTTTGTGTCTATGCAAAACCCATTTGAATTCTCTAATATGATCACTTTCCATAATTGCACATGTTTCCTCTACCACCTGGATAGTTGTCACATAGAGGTTGAGCGCTAACACTCTAAACCAAGAGCCAAGACACTAATTAAGAAGAGACCCCCCAATTCCACTTCTCTAAAATACAATATCTACCTCATCATACAAATACATCCCCAGAAGGAAGAACAAAACAAACAAGAATTTGAATTGGAAACCAAACCTTTCCCTTTTCCACAATCCACAACAACAACTTAACAAACAATTCCTTGGTAATGGAAACTTGGATTGTACGTTCATTAATGTCGATTACAAATTGAATTTGATGTTCAATACTATCTGCTAATGCAAATATTTAGGGGATTATGACATGGTTGGAACCCTCATTTCCAAAATGGTTTCGGGATCTAAAGAAGTTGCAAATTTTTCCCATGCATTTGCCTCACCATTTTGATTCCCCCTGATATGAAAGAGGGAGGCCTTATCAAATTGTGATAAAACCTGATTGATTCTAGAGAAAATGCCTTGTAGCTTGTTCCCTCCGGGGGTTTGTTTGGGTAATCACTGCTTTGATTATTATTAGTGAATCCCCAAAGACAGACAAGATCCTGATCCCATATTTCCTTGCGATGACAAGTCCACACCATAATGAATAAGCTTCAGCTAGATTATTTGACACGTTCCCTAGCCCCAATCATAATGAACAATCTTATTCCAATTAGAATCATGATTTATATTTTGGGAGGAGTTGTTTATTTCTGAACTCCAAGTTCCATAATTAGGTTCACCAACCTATTTGGCAAGGAAACCTAACAAATTTTCATAAATTTTCCTTGGCAATCTAGTTAATAATATGGCTTCACTCCGCGTCTACTTTACTTCAGTTATAGGCTTATTGCATAATGTACTCGACAGATAAGGATGGATTGTATTGGTGGATTAAATCAACTCGATTTTGACATTGATTTGAGACTTGCATAACTTGCTAGTTTCTCTTTGGACCTATTGTCATCATCTACCAATTTGGACTGTTTTGAACTGTTATCATCATGTACTAATTTGGCCACACAAGAAGGGTCTGTCTTGATGCCTCTGCATCCCTGGCATACCAGCGATCTTGCAGAGCCAAAAGTTTTAATTATATTTAAATTTAGTTGGTGTCGTATAAGCTTGTAAGGTCAGGACTTAGCTGACGAGATCAAACACCCTGTATCCAATCTATTTGCATCCTGCAAAAAGCCATCGTACGAAGGTCACGTCAGGCATTGCTAGAGTTCTGCGGATGTCAGTCACTTGCCCAACTTGAAGGAGTAGGTTAACTCAAGAGCAAATAGACCTGTTTTTCAGATAAAAAAATGGACATGAATCTGGTCAGATTTTCTGGAGTAGTCTGAGTTTTGCATAAATCAAAATTTAATGCATTTCAAAACCTTGTTCCAAGAATTTTACAACATTTTAAACCAACCCAAATGCTCAGAAAATCGATCAAAATTCTAAATTAACCAAAAATTTAAAAACAAACCATTGAAAAACCTACCAAAAATATAACTCATGAAGAAAGATTACTCCCGAATTAACCCACTCCCTAAATCCTAAATCCGGGGCCATCGTCAATATCCAATCAATCGTCAGATCGGTCGACAGGGTCTCATCTCGGGTTTATCTTAAATTCCAAAGAATCGTTGAACCAGGACGAGATCAATGGGTCAGATCCCGTTCTTTAAATTCAATGATACGTCATGTTATTTATCGGACAAATCTTATTACTTTAAAATCAATTATATACATCCCAATATGTACAGCGTTATTACTTCAGTGTGGAACGTTGATTGTTCATCCAAAATTTAACTTCAGTGAATAAAGATCAATGTTCCATGAGGTTGGATGACTATGAGAGGATTCGGAAAGCATGGAGAATATTTGGCCTTTTCAAGTTAACATATTGTGGTCACATCATTGTTAGACATTTTTTAAAGTTTGACATATGATGATATAAGTTCTATGCACGTACATATTTGATAAGATCTATATCATATGAGGCTGTAGATATAGCACCTTTCACTGCAATGAGTGAATGTGAACATGATTCATTGAACAAAGAAATGAGTTATGTTCTTACTCAATGTTATTTTGTGATTTGTTGATTGCGTTTTTTTAATTTTCGTCGTTTCACTTTGATAACCTAAAGATGGTATTACATTATGCTATATGAAAGAAGGTTAGGAGACGACTAGTTATATGAAAGAAGGTTAGGAGACAACTATATTTAAAGATGGTATTACATTATGTTATATGAAAGAAGGTTAGGAGACGACTAGTTATATGAAAGAAGGTTAGGAGACAACTATATTTGTAGAGATACTAAGTGATATTTGCATGATTATGAGAAAGAAAGTATTTACATTAGAATAGGTAGAGGTAGACCAAGAAGACAAGATGAAGTGATGACATGGGCATGTCAAAAAGATTGGATGATAGAGAAGCATCCTAATGAAGGGAAGTCACAATAGAATTGAATGAGTATAGTGAGGATGAAATGCAACAAGAAGCCCTAAAATATTTAACAAAAATAAGAGCGTGCACCATAGGAAAGATGATAAAAGTCATTACAAAGGCTTAGATTGGACACTTCTAAGTATTTAGGGTATTTGAATCCAAAGGAATTAATATATTGGATTGGAGATATGGAGAATTGCTTTGAGTTTGATCAAGTACTTGAAGACCATTAGAGGATAAAGTTCTCATGTACTATGTTAAAAGGCCATGCATAATTATATATGATGGTTTATAGTTGGATAAAAATAATAATGGAAAATAGAAGATAAAGAACTAGGATAAAATGGTTGCCAAGTTGAAAGGTAAGTTTTTCTCATGTTGATTATTCATTGATTTTTCTTAGGAGATTGTTAAATTTGACGTAAAATAATATGCAATGCTCCAACCTTATCACTTAGCTTGATTGATTTGGTTGTGGGGTCAAGAAACCAACATAAGTTGGTATTAAGTCATACATGTGTTATGATCTCACTCTTACCTCTTTATCTTACCCTTACCTCTTGATATTACTTTGAGATTCAAGTTAAATGCATTTGATGGATGGGATTCCATGTTGGCTCCCCATAATCCATATGTGGTTATGAATTGAATAAAGGAAAGGATTCTATCATGGTGGACGTGGTGGATGCGATAATGGTTAATTGTTGGTTGTTAGTTCAGTGTAAGTAAAGGGTTTTGTCCCTCAACTTTGTTTATGTAGTTTTGATCTACTTCTTTAGAAATGAATATTGAAATCCAAGGTTGAATGAGAAACCTTGTAACAAACCTAAACTTACAACCATAGAATTTGAATACTCGTTCTAAATATAAGAGGGTGGTGTTGGGGGACAAAATCCATTCCATGTTTTTCCCAATAACTCCCCCAACCTCCACCCTCTTATAAACCAAAGATAACATAAACTCCTACATGACTACATTGACTAAATTTATTCCTCAACTCAACATGTAATCATTGGTTATTGTTCATTGTTGTTTATTTTTGGGTGTATGTGAGAGGTATCTTGTTTGCATAATCATGGAACTAAATGGTGTTATATTGCTTGGAAGAAAACAACTTGTAATTTTGAATTCTATTAAGAATGGTGTTATGGTATTTTGGTTGTAGATATATTTGTTGATAATAGATTTAATCTAGTAGATTAAGTTGTTGTTAATGTTGATTGTTAATAGCATAAAATTTTTGAAAAACTTCACTATTAGTCCAAATGAAAAGAAAATGCAGAGCTAAAGAAAGAAAATAACCTCAAGAAGACACACAATAAGAGTATTTTTTTGGGACAAACACTTGTCCTCTTTATTCATCCTTTTTCCTTTTATAAATAATAGAGATTTATTCACAGTTGGTTTCTGCTCTTAAAAGAAAAGAACATGTTTATCAATTCTTGTACATTCCATTTTACAATTGGAATTCATTATTTTTACATTGTGAAAAATAATTTCAACAATTTCTCAATATTTTCCCACTTGGTAATCAATTTGAACAAGTGTGAATGAAAAACATATATATACACAAGACAAACTTGTCTCCATTCCTTGCCTTTGTTAATGCACATGTTGCATTATCATCTGATCTACACTTTTTCAATTTCACCACACCTATTTCCCCATTTCCCTTACAAAGTGGTACTTAACATCAATATGTTTACTCTCAGAATTGTAAAGAGGCTTATTGGCCATTGCAATGACAACTCTGACTATCACATTCTATTTCCAAACTAATATATTTGATATTAATACTGTTGCATAATCTTAATAACTAGACAACTTCTTTAGCAGCTTTTGTAGCAACAACATATTCTACCTATCTCACCCCACCATTATCACTTTAAAATAGCTTTCACCTTTCTACCAACTTTCTTCTTAACCATAACAATAAAATTCTAAAAAAATTAAAAATCTCACTTTCATTTTTCAGAAATACAACCCACATCTTTGTGTCGAAATCATCTATAAAAGTGGCAAAATATCAAGCATGAGAAATTAAAAGATTAATCCTTTACATATATACCCAACATATGTAATTCACAAAACTCAAAGAAATCAAAATTAAAATTTATACTTTTAAATATTCCTTTGAATTACATGTATTCAAGACTTTACTCACTTACAATGCATAACCATACAGAACGGTTATAGTTTATAGTTTTCAAACAAATATACATTTGATTAAATGACATTGTCGTAAGCGCTTAGATGAATAAATTATAGTATCAACTTGATGTAACATTTTGATTTAAGCACTATGAAAATATTTAATTAGCACAACCATGAATTTATATTATTTTATTAGTGAGATGACGTTATGCTAAAAGGTTACTTCTTTTTATTTAAGAATTGCTCCTAGTTTATAGGTGGTAGTTTAGTTTGGAGAACCTTCGACGGAACTTGAAATAATTCCAATCCAATTTTGAATCTTTTGATGCTTGTTATTTATTCATGTATTTTAATAACATAAAATTCTATTTGCTTTTATGATGTATTAGAGTTAAAATATGATTTTCAATATCATTGGATTTCTATCATTATCATTTATTTGTTATTTATTCATGTATTTTGATAACATAAAATTCTATTTGCTTTTATGATGTATGAGAGTTAAAAATCTGATTTTCAATATCATTGGATTTCTATCATTATCATTTATTTGAACCCATAAGTATAATTTAAATAAAAAAATAATTTTGTTTATAAAAATAGCATTTTGTTTATAAAGATAGCATGGGTAGAAGAATAATGTTAATAATACTTATGATTTAAGTACAAATGATATTATAAAAAAATAATTTTATTTATAAAAATATCATTTTGTTTATAAAGATAACATGGGTAGAAAAATAATGTTAATAATACTTATGATTTAAGTAAAAATCATATTTTATTAATGATATCACGTAAATGTGAATGTTATGAATAAAGTGGATATGATAATGAGAATATATTATTTTTAAATAATTTGTTAATATTCAATGATATATCCATTATATATTGGGTGATCATAATTTTTTAACACCTTGAAAACAAGGGATGTTTTTTTAAGAGAATGAAAATTTTTCAAAATATCTTATTTTTAAATAATGTAAAATTTAATTTAAATTTGATGTTATTTTCCAAATAATTTAATTCTAAACCCATTTCTATTTATCCTCACACCTACAAATACCATGGCTACTTCCAATAATAACAAAAATGCTATTTTTTTTTAATGTAGATTAATTTTAATTAACTAAAGAAATGAGATATTCTTCTACTCTATAACTTAATATTCAAATACAATCTTCTACTTATACACTTAGATACATTGAGTTAATGTCTTCAGTTAATGTAATTAATGTAGATTGGTTTTATTAACCTGAGAAATTCTCCTACTCTACAACTTAATACTCAAATACAATCTTCTACTTATACATATAGATACATTGAGTTAATGTTCTCGATTTTGTGATACATTGAGTTAATGTTCTCAGTTTTGTGCCTCCAAATAATGATGTTGCAAATACTTCTTCTAAATATCCTAAATTATAAAAATATGGCACCACTATAGGCTTACTTTCTTACTTTATCGGGATGTTATTTAGCTTATAATGGTTGAAAACAAACTTGGGATGGACTTTTATACATTGGTAGTGATTTTATTTTGGATGATGAAAACTATTAAATGAGTACTTAAAGATTTGTTAAGGACTTCTTTTTTCTAGGTAAGAAGTTAGACTTTAATCGGGTGTAGCATCCGGTTTCATGTATGGATGTATTATCTAGTCTCATGTATGGGATTAAGGTTAGAGGATACCAAAAAGAACATGACTCTAGTAGAGGTATCCTCAACAATGACCAAAAGGGATAGTAACTTTCTTGTGGATATTATCTAGGTCTTGGTGTAGGGAAAAAACTACTTCTGATTGGCCAAGATCCCATCTTGCTTAGACATAAGGAAATAGGTTAGTGACCCAATACCTAGAGACATCTGGCAAGGTTAAAAATATGCCCCCGTACAAAACACCAATAAATCATTTCATGTGATATGTTTTTTCTTAAATAACAAAGATCATTCAACTTGCATTTACAAATAACAATTAATGATAACTATCCTCACTACCAATTAACAATCAAATTGCCATAAATTTTACTATCTTCAAAACTCTTATCAATCCAAACTTATATATAAATATAAATATAAACCTAAACCTAAACCTATAATACTATTTCATAATAATGTATAATCTTTTGATCTTAGTTCATAACATGGCCCCGTTGAGTATTCTTAATATTCAGTTTAATGTTTATGAGAAATTGTATGCACGTAAATCTCTCAATTATAAATATTGAAAAGTAATATCTATTTATGTTATGTCATCTTGTGTTGATTGAAGAGTTGTGATTTGTGATATTAGTGGATTCGCTACTCTCTCAATTATACATATTTAAAAGTAACATGTATTTACGTTATGATATCTTATTTTGTTTAAAGTGTTATGATTTATAAAAAGTAAAGGATTTGTTATGAGAATTAATTTTGGAGAATATGATAAAAAAATTAAGGATGAAAATTTATTTTAAAGTGTAGAAATCTAATAATTTTATCGAATAGAATTTGGATGAATCATTTTTAGAAAAAATGAAAATTGGTGATTTTTTTTGGGGAAAAACATGTAAAATTAACCCATGGGAGAAATTTATCCTTTAAAATTTTCATTGGACAACATGATGAATTATAAACTGTCATGGATATTTCACTAGAATAGTTAGTCACAACAAATCTTGCAATATTATGAAATGTTAGATTATGCAAATTATTTCCTTAGATCCTAGATTAGTGCTTGAATTTATGGAATACCAAGAAAATAAACACACCATCCACACCGTTGAACATAAAATGTGTCATGGGAAACCTAATATGGGTAGTGAGTGAAAACCCAACTAGAAGGCGAGTCCTATGCTATGCTATCTTGTCTTTAGTTATGAAAATGTAAATACAAAGAAAGTGACGCTCACTATGGAGTTTCTTATGACATTGTGGCCTAAATAACTGCTATAGAATCTACTTCCTCCTATGTTATGCTCTCAAAACCTACTCCTAGATGCTTTTCTCAAATATGGAACAAGTACAATGCTAAAAGAATGGAAACCCCTCCCTTTCTAATAACTCGATATTTAACATAAACCGATAGCAATCTAGGGTTAGGGTATTGGTATACTCAACCCTCAATTAGTAATAAGGATATGGACCTTTTAGAATTTTCTTGAACTTCTACATGTGGTTATCCCCACGTGTGTGATTAATGGGGACTGATGTGCTAGTCAGGCGTACCGTGGTGGTCAACAAGGTAGGTTAACTTGTAGGAGGCATAACTTCCGCATAAGAGATTTCATTGAGGTTATTTTTGCATTTTCGTAAAGGTCTCGGTGTGTAGAAGAGTGTTAAGGGGTTTTCAAATATTCTTGCAAAGTTTTGACCCAAAAAAATACCATTTTATGCATAAAAATGGCTCTGTAAGGTTTCAAACCCGAAATCTCCAAATTGGGACTTGCAACTAAAATGGCACCTGCAAGCCGATTCCTCCAATTTTTCCACCCAGAAAGCACCAAGATAGATGATAAATTTTATAATGATCCATTTTGGATCATAGATCCCATTTTATGGAGGCTTTTGGTCCCAAAAATATTTTACTAAATGACATGGGGACATTTTTTCTCTACCTTATCCTTGGAGCACCATTTTTCCTTACCTGGAAGGTGTCCTTTCAAGCGAATATGCCAAAGTTCATGCAACCCATGACTGGTAGTTATAGACTTCTTCTACAAAACTATAACTTCTACCAAGTCTCCCTAAGATGATGGCACTAATTCCTCTATGGTAAGTAGGACCTTTTCTTTAGTTTCTTGATCCATCATGAAAGGTTGATAGAGATTTAGATTCTACAAATTCACTATTGAGTAATTGTGCATATATGGGGGTAGACTCAGTTTGTAGGAATCATCACCCACCTTCTCCAATACTTCAAAAGGAACATACCATAGAGACTTGATCTTATTACCAGGATCTTAGAGTCTTTCCTTGTTCAAGTGTAATCAAATTTTGTCTCCCACTTTGAAGGATTTCTCAGTTTTGTGCTAATCATGTCGGACCTTGTACCTTTCCTATGACCTATTTAGTTTATCCTATACTTGTAAATTGATCTACCTAATCTTTTCAACAAACTTCTCCACTTTCAATGCTTCTCCTATGATGTATTCCCTCACTCCTTGATGCAATCCCACTGGCTAGAATGTGACCTCCTGATCTAGGATCGAATCTATTAGGAGCCGAATTGGCTCTCAGGATGCTACAGACCCCTAAATTTTATTCTCCCCACAGGCTCTTTAGCACACTAGCATGGAATTTCAAATCTGTGAGGGTCATGTTACTTCGACAGAATCATGCATGTGACAATGGGTTGGAACCCACCACTTAACCGAAAAGGCGTTTTCCCCTCGGGTTGTTGGAGCTGATAAAACTCTGTGCTTAAAATTTCCCCAAAATCAAACAAGAGAAATCTGGTCATAAAGTAATGTGACTGGCAATTACGGTTCTTACCCTATTCCTCCACTACTCTAACTTCAAAGGCTAGATATGACTCATCGATATCTAACGACTATAAGGGTTTCGAGGTCCCCACGACTGATCTCGAAAGTCTATTCCTGTCCTAGATCTATGGATGACATTTAGTATGGATCTCCTAGATCAACAACCCTTGGGAATTCAGAACTCCTTTATCCTGCACTCTCCTCTACTCCCCTAATGTCTTAACCCGATCGACGACTGGCAATTATTTGGAACCAAGACTCCTATGTAAATGTGTTGAACCTGCACAAAATAGATCTAGTTAAACAATAATACTGACATTTGCAGAGAGAATTTGAGAAAGAAGAAGAAGGAGAGAAAGAATAGAAGAATTCTCATTTACCGTTATGAATAATGAATAATTTACACATGATATACTTTGTATAACTCAATGAGTACGCACTGGAGGAGAACCAATGCACCATAGTGGTGGTATAGAGTGACCTAGACACACGCCAATAGGTACAGGAGTGAACTTACACCTAGTCTAGTCTCTTAGGCAGTTATGGGAGTGAATTGCCACCTAGTTGAGTTAACTAGCCAACTAGTCTTCAGTTTACTAACTGAACAGAGAGTAGTGAGGAGTTAACTCAAGGAATCAAGGGTAATGCACCAGTCTGGTGATGATACCAAGGAAAGTGCACATTAGGTGGTGATGATCCCAATGTTGCATGGTGACAAAACCAATGCAACATATAAAATCAACTCAACTAGTCAAACTAAAGTGTCAACTAAAAGAGAATATTCTCCAGGTGGAGTATTCTCCCCTAAAATATAGGAGACTAGATAATGACTAATTATGACTAATAAAAAAGGAAAAAACTTAGGAAAAAGAAATCCTAGGTGTGTGTGAAGTAACTCCAACACCCCCCCTGAACATCACTATGATGAAAGTAAAGAATGGGTTCCAACAACAAGGCCATGTTAGGTACCCAAATACAAAAGATACACTGAAATAAAGTGAGGAAAGAGGGAAAACCTCATGGGAAAAACAACCCCTCAAGGTACAATGTATGTAAAAATAAGAACTACAGTTGTTAGGCAACTGTGTCCTTCACTCCAAGACAACTTCGTAGAGAATGAAACTTCTTCTCAGTGAAGGTCTTGGTGAAGATGTTTGTCGTCTGTTTTGTTGATGGAAAAAACTGTAAGTAGATGATCTCCTCGTGTACTAAGTCCTAGATGTAGTGCATGTGGATCTTGATGTGCTTCATTCGCTGCCTCTGAAATGGATCTCTACAGAACTTTAGAGTGCTCTGGTTGTCACACCAGATGATGATCGATGGATGAAGTTGAATTCCCAACTAAGTGAGAAAATGTTGTAGCCACATAGCCTGAATGGTTATGTTAACTACTCCTTTATACTCTACCTCGACTGAAGATAGAGAAATAGTAGCTTTATTCTTACTCAACCAATAGATAGGCCTGGAACTAAGACTAAGTGAGTAACCAGATGTAGACTTGCAATCAGTGTTATCGCCAACCCAGTCAGAGTCAGTAAACCTGATGAGATCTAATGTAGATTCTACTGCATAATGAATCCCAAAGGTGATGGTTCCCTGTATGTATCAAAGGATACACTTTGCAACCTTGCAATGTAGCTCATGCGGCTCCTGCATGAACTTGGAAACTGCAAAAACTGCATAGGAGAGGTTTGTTCTGGAGTGTGTGAGAAACAAAAAGCTTCCCATTAGTTGTCTTTATAGTTTATTGTCAACCGATGGAGTCCCCCCACCATCCTAAAGTTTCACCCCTGATAGGAAAGGAGTCAGAGAAAACTTGCAGTTTGTCATGTGAAATCTCTGAAGGAGATCTCGTGCATACTTGGCCCGAGATAGTTTGATTCTCGATGCATCCTGACTGATCTCGAGTCCAAGGAAGAAGTGTAATGGACCCATGTCCATTATCAAAAACCTGTCATGTAGAATCCTATCGACTGCAACAATCACTGAAGTCGAGCAACCAGTGATCAAGAAATCATGAACATACAGAACTAAGAGTAGAAGTGAATTAGTTGTTCTGAGCATGTAGACATTCGGTTTTGATTTACAATGTAAAAAGTTCTGTTACAACAAGTAGGAGTCCATCTTGGCATACCATTCCCTCGGAGCCTACTTGAGGCCATAAAGGGACTTCTTCAGTCGACAGACCAAAGATGAGTCCTGCATAAATCCCTGGGCTGATCCATGTAGATCTCCTTAGAGAGATCACCATGAAGAAATACGTTATTCACATCCAATTGATGGACTTCCCATTCCTTGGCTACCACAATAGAAAGTTCCAATCATATGGAATTCATCTTTTCTACTGGAGAGAAGGTCTCATCATAGTCAATACCATGAACCTGCTAAAAGCCTTTGGAAACAAGCCTGGCTTTGTATCTGCTAATCTGTCCATCTACTGCACTCTTGGCCCTGTAGACCCATTTTCATCTGAAACGTTTCCTCCCAGAAGGAAGGGGAACCAGATCCCAAGTCTAGTTCTTGAGGAAAGAGTTGTACTCCTCCTGCATGGTGGATTCCCAAAAGGGATTTCCAACAGCCTCGCCATAATATTGTGGATCTGAAGACTGAACCAATAAAATATACCTGGAGGGAAATGGTTCAGTGGTAGTGAGTGCAATAGGAGGCTCCTCTAAATCAGATCAATTCCTCCTAGTATAGATTGGATCACCAACGAGATCCCCTGCATCTTGAAGAGTAGTTTGTGCCCACTTGGGCATCTGCTCTAGCTCTACAATTTCATCTAGATGCTCTGAATCTGCATCTGACTATAGTGACTCTAAATATGAATCATCTAAGTCCTCTGAATCAGAACCCTCATCTGAAGAAGAGTCAACATGTGCATGCTCATCATCTCAAACAAGTGGAAGAATGAAGTTGTCTTCATGCGACTGTTGAGGTGCATGTGAGACACTTTCCTTGAATTGTACACTTCGCTAAATGATGAGCCGGAATAAGGAAAGATCAATAAGCCTATATCCCTTCACACTGTCGAGGTATCCAACCAAAATACACTCATTTCTCTATGGATCAAGTGCCTTCCTCTTTTTAGAGGGAATCTAGGCCCATGCATGTGAAACAAAAATGCGAAAGTGGGTCACTTCCGGTTTGAGGCCACTCCAAGCCTTGTAGGGTGTCTTATCCTTGACATATCTATGGTGAGATCTGTTTTGGATGTATGTTTCACAATTACGTGCTTCATCCCATAGTCTCTGTGGTAGTGACTTTGCATGCAACATGCAAGATGCCATCTCCTTTAGAGATCTATTTTTCCTCTTGGCAACTCCGTTTTGCGGCGGAGTATAGGGAACTGTGTGCTGCAACTGAATCCCTGGCTCATGGAAAATATTGTGGATCTCATGATTTACATACTCTCCCTCGTTATCAGTTTGGAAGAATTTGATCTTCTTTTTGGACTATGTCTCAACCAGAGCTTTGAAATCTTTGAGGTGTTGAAAGAACTTTGATTTTTTCCTAAGGTAGATCCATGTAAAACATGAGAAAGCATAAAAAAAATGAGAAAAAACCTCTCTTTTCTGATGGATGGATATGAAAAAGGACCCATAAGGTCACTGTGGATCACATCTAAAGGTGTGGAACCCCGATGAGACTTTCCTTTGTCGAATTTCTCTTGAGGGTGTTTTTTTAGAACACATCCCTCACACACTCCCTTATAGAAATGGATGTATGGTAGACCATCAACCAATCTGTTCTTGCTAAGCTATTGCATGTATCTGAAATTCAAATGTCCAAACCTTTTGTGCCATATCCTACTACTTTCATCAGCATGAGTAAACAGTAAAGAAGAATCATGGTCAATGAATTCAGAAAATGTATACAATCTAGACTGTTGATTTACCTCACCGGTAGCAACCTTAGAGTTGGTTTGCATGTCATAGATGTCCACGGAATTTGGTGTGAATATGACTTTCTTTCCAGTGCAAGAATTTTTCATCTGATACATAGAGAGAAGGTTGACGGAAAGTTTGGGAACGTGTAGCACATTCTCGAAGCTTCCATTGGTAAGTTCAATCCTTCCTTTGCTGATGACTTCGACAGAAGAGTTGTCCCCCATTAGACTAGGAGGAACCTTGCATGCATACAATGAAGAATAGACTTCTTCTGAGGAAACCATGTGATGTGATTCTCCTGCATCAATGATCCAATCATCGAGAGAGGATTTGATGGCAATCAAGGCATGGCTAGAATTTCCTTTCTTGGAATTCAGATCTTCTGGGTTCTTCTTCTTGGCACCCTTGGGGATGCGATCTCCGAGGTTGTTTTGATAAAGTATTTGAGACATTATATCAATTTTATTTTCCATGCATGTGGATTCTAAATGGAATCCTTTGTGACGGTACATGCATTTCTCCCTTTTTCTTCCATTTTCCCTTTTGGATCTAGAGGCATCGGTGAAGGGTTTTGTGTACCCTTCCTTCTTCGAATGTGCATGAGATTTCCATTTATATTTATATTAATATTTCTGATATTTGTGGCTGCCATATTACATAGTGATTGCATGCTCCCTTGGGCCTTTGATTGTGCCCATGTTGATGAGCTTGGTTTGCTCTTTTGTCAAGGATTCAATATAGTCCTCAAGAGAAGGCATCTTCTAGGTGGCTCCAAAGGCGAATATGAAAGAATAGAATGTGGATACAAATATAGAGAATTCGGGACAAATATTGGAGAGAATGATGAGAACCATTTGTTTCTCCTCCTTTGATTTATCAACCCCGCAAGTTTTGAGTTGCGACAGTAAATCCTTGAATTTTGTAAATAAATCTTGGATATTGTCGAAGATTTTTGGGTCTAATGTGAAAAGTTCCACGTCCAACATGTGTCCCCTCATCTCATATTGTTTTCCAAAGAGCCATTCCATGTTGGTATAGGATTCATTGGGAGTCTTACAGGAAGATATGTGAAAAAGGAGATCAAGAGAAATAAGACTGCAAATTGTTCCGAGTGCCTCATCCATGTGATTTAAATACATGGATTTTTCTATGGATGATGTTGGTTATGTATATATATTCAAGGTTAACTTGTACAACCCTCTATTTTAGATATGAATAATTATTTTCTCCTTCCATGCAAATTAGGTGTAAGGTGTAAGAATAAATTCTTTTTGGAAATCCATCTTTCCGCTGTCTTCAATCTTTTGTACCTGCAAAAAAATTTGGTGTAGCTTTTGATTAGTAGTCTGTCGGCTCTGATACCATGTAATTTTTTTGAAACTACACAGAATATATGTAGCTAAACAATAATACACACATTTGCAGACAATTTGAGAAAGAAGAAGAAGGAGAGAAAGGCATAAAAGAATTCTCATTAACCGTTATGAATAATGAATAATTTATACATGATATACTATGTATAACTCAATGAGTGCACACTGGAGGAGAACTAATGTTCCATAGTGGTGGTATAGAGTGATCTGTACACACACCAACATATACAGGAGTGAACTGCCACCTAGTCTAGTCTCTCAGGCAGTTACGGGAGTGAATTGCCACGTAGTTGAGTTAACTAGTCAACTAGTCTTCAGTTAACTGTGATGCAGGAGCATCACCAATACATTAAGCAAGCCAGCATAGAAGGCAAGAGACAGCTGGACGAGCGCCAACACAAATTTTGAAAACACCTTGAAGTTGTTGCGCGATCTTAAATGAGCCATTAAGATGAAGTGCACTTGTATATTGTAAATGGACCTTGAGCCTTTAGCTCTCATCCTTAGTAGACAGAAGGCATTTAAAGTAGTTAATGCAGGTAGATAGAATTTAATTCTAGATTAGACAGTTGTAGAGCACAAGAGGGAAATCGGATATAGACACCCTCATTATGTATTGTAACATTATTGCGAGTTAGAAGCATTTGAGCAAGAGCATGCAGAGAGCTGTGTAAGAACACCCATGTACAGATATTTGGATTAATATAAAGAGTTGATTCAAATTCATGGTTTTATGTTGTTCTCTATGTATTGATGCTGAATGATATGCTCATGAATGTTTGTTTTCTGTTATACATTTAATTTATATGCTATGTATATGATTTCATGGTTGAGTTTGAAGTCTAAAGGGAAGAAGGAATGAGTTTCAATTGTTTCTCTATCTGAGCTAGAGTTCCTGCAAGGAGTGCAGTCAAAGTGTCCACAAGGAGTGCGTTGACAAAGGGTTGAGGTAGAGATAGATTTTGTTCTCATTCACACCAAATGTGCAGTTGAGCACAGGATCCATGCAAGGAGTGCACAGGCTGAGTGAAGTTCAGGGTTGCGAACCTGAGTGAAGCATTGAAGGACTGTTGCTGCAGGTGTGCACAGAGTCAAGAGATTTCAGCACTTGAACGTGGTTGAAGGTTGTCGCAAGGAGTGTGAGAAAGAGGCTTCTTTCTGATAACTTGAAGCCGTGGGAAAAATATCAGGAGGCATAGAACCTTCGAGTAATCGTCAAGACAATCACAGGGAGGTTGTGCCGTGAAGTGTTTAAACAAGCGTCGCAAGTAGTGCACAGGTGGACAAGTCTTTGTGGAGGAGTACTTGGTTCATTTCGTAGAATTCATCGGGAAAGATAGACGGTCGGTATTCTCCGAGGAGAATTCACGACATCCCGTGGGTTGTCAGATCTCACAGAGGAGCAGGGAAGTTACAGTGAAGGTATCGAGAGGCTAAAATCGCAGGAGGGGGCAGAGCCGTTGATCCAAGTCACAAAGCCCGTCATATTTGCGCACAGATTCGCACATCGGGGTTTCGTAGGTTGAAGCCCGTAAATTTGGAACTAGGAATCGCGATATTACGATACGCGATATCCCAACGGCTAAAGGATAGTGTGGGGCCACAAGGGTCAGAGAGGTGGCACGCCATATTGGGTTTTCATGGCGTGAAGTTCCGAAACCATTACCTCAGGATTCACGATACCGCGAGATCCGAAGTGTCGATAGGATGAAGTGACGTGAAGGGTCCAACTCGCACATGCGTCAGATTTTTGGCGTATCGGGTTCGGGACTCGATAAAGCAAGTTGCTTGACATCGCGAGTGGCGAAATTGTGATAGAAGAAATCCTGATAGGAGAAGGGGAAAGGTCAGCGTTGACTTGTATCGGCGTTCAGGGATTCGAGAATCAAATGTTCAACCACTGACCTCGCAAAGCCACGAAGTCTGATCCCCCGAGTGGAAAGAGGGGATTGTGCGAGAGTTTTGTGGGTGCTGATTTCCTGATAGGGAAATAGAAGAGTCTTAGAGTTCTTCGGGCCAGTAGAGAAGAGAAGATCCTATGAGCGGACGTTCTTGCAAGTGTGTACCTGCGTCAAAGTGGTATCAGAGCTCAGAAAGTTTCTTTGCTTTCTGTAGCAGAGAAGGAGAATTCACCATGCCGCCAAGGAGAGATAGACAATCACCTGATCCAGAGGATAGGGAAATTCCGCAGAGACAAGGTAGGTAGATGACTGATCCAGTCATGGAGAGACAGATGTGTGATTTACGAGCAAGACTCGAAGACATGGAAACAACGCAAAGACGCACAACCAGTGCTGGGGATCTCAGTGATTCTGAAAGCAAAGTGGAGGTTGAACGTGAAGAAGAAGTTGCAGCTGAAGATGCATCAAACGAACATTTGATCAAAGCTATTGTAAGGATGGGTGCAAGAGCAAAGATGGACATTCTAGTTTACGAGGGAAATATGGATGCAGAAGAGCTTCTAGACTAGATTAGAGATCTAGACACATACGTCGACTATGAAGATGTCGAAGAGGACAAGAAAGTCAAGCATGTTGTCACAAGATTGAAAGGACATGCACCATTGTGGCAGGATGAGCTACAAGCTGACAGATGCTGCAAGGGCAAGCAAAAGATCAAAATCTAGATCGAATGATCGCGAATATGAAGGCGAAATCCATCCCAAGGGACTATCAAATTACTTTGTTCAGGAGGATGCAAAACCTGAGACAGAAACTAATGACAGTGAAAGAATACACTGAGGAATTCTATAAATTGAACATCAGGGAAGGTCATCAGGAGAGTGATGATGAGAAGGTTGCTAGATACATGAATGGCCTGAGATATGATATCCAGGATGAGATGAGCATGGTAACCATTCGAACAGTGGAAGATTCTTATCATATGGCTCTGAAAGAGGAAGAGAAGCTGAGCCGAAAGCAGAGTCAGAGGGGCCAAGGCAGAAGTCATCCCAGAGGCAAACCAGTTGCCTAGGATAAATATCAGAATCCCAAGGAGGAATGGAAGAAACCTTAGGCTCGAACAGAGAGAGGTGGAACCTCACAGAGAGGGACATATGTTGATTAGAGAGGACAACATACTGAGAAGAGAGGAGATTATGCTGACAATAACACTTTTCCTCGTACTAGAGGTAGAGGAAGAGGAAGAGATGGAGTAATCACATGCTTCACATGTGGGAAGAATGGGCACAAGTCTTATGAGTGTCCAGAGAAAAAGAAGGACATTGGAGAAGCTCACATCGCCGAAGCACAGAGGTGGGATGTTGAAGCAGAAGATGTTGAAGGCGGAAGATCGTTGATGATGCGAAAAGTCCTTTTGACACCCGAGAAGGAGGTGGAAAGTTCATTCCAAAGGACCAGACTTTTCAGGACTGCTTGCAAGACCAAGGACATGGTGTGCAAGGTCATCATAGACAGTTGTAGCATGGATAATCTCGTTTCTATGGAGATGGTAGAGAAGCTAGAGCTGGATACGACTGATCATCCAAGCCCATACAGAGTTTCGTGGCTACAAAAAGGACACTAGGTAACTGTCACTAAATAATGCTTGGTTGAATTCAAGATAGGAGGATATAATGATAAGATCTTATGTGATGTCATTCCTATGGATGTTTGTCATCTATTGCTGGGTAGTCCATGGCAATATGACAGGAATGTGATTCATGATGGGAGAATGAACACATACACCCTGGAAAAGAATGGGAGGACACACGTGTTGCTTCCAATTAAGGATAAGGAGGTGAAGCTGGAAATAAGCAACACAATACTTCTCATGAGTGGGAAGGAACTTATGACAGAGGTCAAGAAGAAGGAGGATCCACAGTTCTTTGTGGTCAGAAAGACGAGGATTGCTCTGACTAGTACAAGGGTGGATGATTTACCAAACGAAGTTCAGGAACTGCTAGAAGAGTTCGTTGATATAGTAATGGACGAATTACCTCGTTCGTTGCCACCAATCAGAAGTGTGAGTCATCATATTGATCTCATACCAGGAGCCAGATTTCCAAATAAATCCGCGTACAGATTGATGCCGCAAGAGAATGAAGAGGTAAAAAGACAAGTCCAGGAGTTGTTGGACAAAGGCTTGGTCAGGGAGAGCTTGAGTCCATGTGTTGTTCCAACAGTACTCAGTCCGAAGAAAGACAGAGGCTAGAGGATGTGTACTGATTCAAGAGACATTAACAAGATAACCATTAGGTACAAATTTCCATTGTCGAGGATGGATGATCTGATGGATTGCTTGAGTCGATAAAAATACTTTTCAAGGATTGATTTGAAAAGTGGTTATCACTAGATTCGCATGAGAGAGGGTGATGAATGGAAGACATCATTCAAAACAAACGAAGGGTTGTATGAATGGCTTGTTATGCCTTTTGGCTTAACAAATGCACCAAGTACCTTCATGAGGTTGATGAACGAAGTCCTAAGGGAGTTCATCGGAAAAATTTTCATTGTGCATTTGGATGACATACTGGTTTACAGTAAATCAGTAGCAGAACACTTGAAGCATTTGGATATAGTGATGCAGAAGTTATAACAGGAGAAGCTGTTGATAAATGTGAAGAAGTCCTCATTCATGAAGACAAAACTCATCTACTTGGCGTTTGTTATTTCTGCAAAAGAGTTGAGGATGGATCCAGATAAGGTGGAGGTAATTAAGAATTGGGCATCACCAAAGAATATCTTTGAGGTGAGAAGTTTTCACAGATTAGCTAGTTTCTATCGAAAGTTCATCAGAAATTTCAGTGGAATTAACACAACGATGATGGATATTGTGAATAAAAGACACAAGTCTTTTCACTGGACAGAGGAAGCTGAGAAAATCTTTAATCTGTTGAAGCGGAAGATTACGGAACAACCAGTTTTGGTGTTTCCGGATTTCCATAAGACATTTCAAGTGAAATGCGATGCAAGCGAATTTGCAATCGGGGCAGTCTTGAGTCACGAAGACAGGCCGATAGCATATTTCAGCAAGAAGTCGAATGAAGCGAAATTGAAGTACTCCACTTATGATAAGGAGTTTTATGTTATCATACAGGCATTAAAGAAATGGAGGCATTACTTGATCCCGAAGGAATTTGTCTTGTACAATGACAATCATGCACTGTAGTTTGTGACTCAATAGGAGAAGTTGAATCAGAAACATGTCAAATGGGTTGAGTATATGCAGAATTTCACTTTTGTGATTAAACATATTTCTGGTACTGCTAACAAAGTTGTTGATGCTTTGAGCAGGAAATGTTTGTTGTTGTAGGAGTTCAGAGTCAAAACGTTGGGTTTTGATGACCTTAGGGACATGTACACAGATGATCAAGATTTCAATGAAGCGTATGAAGCAGCTGAGAATCCAGTTCTCAGAGACAGAAGCCAATGGATAGAGTATGTGATCTAGGAAGGATTACTGTTCAGAGGTAATCAACTGTGTATTCTGAAATGCTCCATGAGGGAGAATCTGTTGAAGGAGAAACACAATGGGGGATTAGCAGGACACTTTGGCCATGACAAGACGTTCGCAAAGTTGAATGAGTCATATTTTTGGTTGGGAATGCGAGCATATGTCAAGAGATTTGTAGACAGGTGTAGAATTTTCCAGCATTTTAAGGGAAGGAAGAAGAATGTGGGATTCTATCAAGCATTTCCCATACCAGAGAGGTCGTGGGACGAAATTAGCATGGATTTTGTATTGGGGTTGCCAAGAACACAAAGAGGTGTTGATTCAATCTTTGTGGTGGTGGATAGATTTTCCAAGATGGCACACTTCATTCCATGCCAGAAGACGAGTGATGCAACTCACATTGCGAACCTGTTTTTCAAAGAGGTCATTCGACTTCATGGGTTTCCAAGGAGTATAGTTTCGGATCGAGATGCTAAATTCATATGGAATTTTTGGAGGACCTTATGGAAGAAGCTAGGAACTAATTTGGCATTTAGTTCAGCTTATCATCCTCAGACGGATGGACAAACAGAAGTGGTGAACAGAAGTCTTGGAGACTTGCTGAGGAGCTTGGTGACAGAACACCACAGCCAGTGGGACTATATATTGTCGTAGGCAGAATATGCGTATAACGACTCAGTCAACTGGAGCACAGGGCAGAGTCCATTTCAGGTTGTTTATGGTATGTAGGCGAGAGGAGTTTCTAAACTGAGGGATTCAGGATAGACTGCGACTAGGAGCGCTAATGTAGAAGAATTCGCAGAGGCGATGAAGGAACTTCACAGCCAGGTGAAGGAGCGACTATAGAATTCAAGTCAGGAGTATAAGCACAGAGCAGATCATCATAGAAGACAACTTCAATTTGAGGTTGGTGACTTGGTTCTGGCACATTTGAGGAAGGAAAGGTTCTTGAGAGGAACGTATAATAAGCTGAAAATGAAGAAAATCGGGCCATGTAGGGTCTTGAATAAATTCGGGGTGAATGCTTATGATATTGAATTACCTGATGGGATCAGAATTTCTCCGATATTCAATATCTTAGATTTATACCCATATAAGGCTGGGGAAGCAGAGACTGGATATGAGCAGCCAGTGATCCAGTGGGCGAAGTAGTTTCTAGTTGCAGATAAACCACAGATGGAGTGCATACTGGATAAAATAATTGGTAAGAAGACCAGGAGGAAAGAATACTTTGAGTATCTGGTCAAATGGAAGAACCATCCAGTGGAAGATGCCAGCTGGGAGATTGAAGCGGAGATACAGAAGCATGGACAGACTGTGCAGGAGCTCATGGATAGGAGCCCATGAAATTTTCAAGCGAGGGAGTATGATGCAGGAGCATCACCAATACATCAAGCGAGCCAACGCGGAAGGCAAGAGACAGTTGGACGAGCGCCAACACAAATTTTGAAAACACCTTGAAGTTGTTGCGCGATCTTAAATGAGCCATTAAGATGAAGCACACTTTTATATTGTAAATGGACCTTGATCCTTTATCTCTCGTCCTTAGTAGATAGAAGGCATTTAAAGTAGTTAATGTAGGTAGATAGAATTTAATTCTAGATTAGACAGTTGTAGAGTGCAAGAGGGAAACGGGATATAGACACCCTCATTGTGTATTGTAACATTATTGAGAGTTAGAAGCATTTGAGCAAGAGCATGCAAAGAGGTGTGTAAGAACACCCATGTACAGATATTTGGATTAATAGAAAGAGTTGATTCAAATTCATGGTTTTGTGTTTTTCTCTGTGTATTGATGCTGAATGATATGCTCATGAATGTTTGTTTCCTGTTATACATTTGCTTTATATGTTGTGTATATGATTTCATGGTTGAGTTTGAAGTCTAAAGGGAAGAAGGAATGAGTTTCAATTGTTTCTCTATCTGAGCTAGAGTTCCTGCAAGGAGTGCAGTCGAAGTATCCGCAAGGAGTGCGTTGACAAAGGGTTCAGGTAGAGATAGCTTTTGTTCTCATTCACACCAAAGGTGCAGTTGAGAACAGGAACCATGCAAGGAGTGTGTAGGCTGAGTGAAGTTCAAGGTTGCGAACCTGAGTGAAGCATTGAAGGACTGCTGCTACAGGTGTGCGCAGATTCAAGATATTTCAGCACTTGAACGTGGTTGAAGGTTGCCGCAAGGAGTGAGAGCAAGAGGCTTCTTTATGAGAATTTGAAGCTGTGGGAAAAATCTCAGGAGGTATATAACCTTCGAGTAATTTTCAAGAGAATCACAGGGAGGTTGTGCCATGAAATGTTTAAACAAGCGTCACAAGTAGTGCGCAGGTGGACAAGTCTTCATGGAGGAGTACTTGGTTCATTTCGCAGAATTCATCGGGAAAGATAGACGGTCGGTATTCTCTGAGGAGAATTTGCGACATCCCGTGGGTCGTCAGATCTCACAGAGGAGCAAGGAAGTTACAGCGAAGGTATCGAGAGGCTAAAATCTCTGAGGGGGTAGAGTCGTTGATCCAAGTCACAAAGCCCGTCAGATTTGTGTGTGGATTCGCACATCAGGGTTTCGTAGGTTGAAGCCCGTAAATTTGGAACTAGGAATCGCGATATCACAATACGCAATATCTCGACGGCTAAAGGATAGTGTGGGGCCACAAGGGTCAGAGAGGTGGCACGCCATATCGAGGTTTCGTGGAAAGAAGTTCCAAAAGCATTACCTCAGGATTCACGATACTGTGAGATCTGAAGTGTCGATAGGGTGAAGTGACGTGAAGGGTCAAACTCGCCTGTGCGTCGGAGTTTCGGCATATCGGGTTCGGGAGTCGGTAAAGCAAGTTTCTTGACATAGCGAGTGGCGAAATCGTGATAGAAGAAATCCCGATAGGATAAGGGGAAAGGTCAACATTGACTTGTATCGGCGTTTGGGGATTTGAGAATCAAATGTTCGACCACTGACCTTGCGAAGCCACGAAGTTCGATCCCCTGAGTGGAAAGAGGGGATCACGCGATATTTTTGTGCATGCAGATTTCCTGATAGTGAAATAGAAGAGCATTAGAGTTCTTCGGGCCAGTAGAGAAGAGAAGATCCTGTGAGAGGACGTGCTTGCAAGCACGTACCTGCGTCAAACTGACTGAAAATAGAGTAGTGATGAGTTAACTCAAGGAATCAAGGGTAATGTGCCAGTCTGGTGATGATCCCAAGGCAAGTGCGCATTATTTAGTGATGATCCCAATTTTGCATGGTGACAAAACCAATGCAGCACCTAAACTCAACTCAACTAGTCAAACTTAAGTGTCAACTGAAAGAGAATATTCTCTAGGTGGAATATTCTCCCCTAAATATAGGAGACTAGATAATGACTAATTATGACTAATAAACAAGGAAAAAACTTAGGAAAAATGAATCCTATGTGTGTGTGAAGTAACTCCAACATCCCAGATCAACGACTCTCGGGAGTTCGGGGTCTAAACACTCCAATTAACACTCACTACTCAGAAAGGCCGACTCTGATCAATGACATGGATTAATTTGGGCTCAATGCGCATGGATCTCAACCGTCTATTCCTTTCCAAAGGATTTTGATGATCCTTGGACTTTTCCTTTCATATTTATGTGCACTATCTCTTCTAAGCTTTATCGCTTCGATGAAGTGAACTCCGGTGCACACTTGCATTTCCTTCTTGAACTTTGGCCCTTAGATTTATTGTCCTCTGGACTCCTTGCACTATCTCTCTAGAGCTTTGGACTCTTTAAAGGTCCATATGCACACTCCTTTCACTTTCTCTGTGCAGACTTTGTACTATCCTTTCTAAACTCTAGTTCTTATAGAGTTATGAGCTCTGCACACATTGCATTGGCTCTATGCACAACTTGCATTATCTCTCCTGAAGAGAAACAATTGAAACTTAAAACAAAATCACAGATTCATTCATAAAACTGGAAAAAACACACATGTACAGAAATAAAACCACATAGTATCTATTTAGTTTCAGAGGAACACAACAAGTTTATAGTCTCTTTTTAGGATTTTTTTGGAGAGCATATTTTTTCCTTTTCTTCTTAAAAACTTACTTACAACATAGATTACATTTATTTATTCAATATTGGCTTCTCAAGACTTCTTCTCTATATCATTCTAGTTCTTTCACATCTCATTAAGTGCATTCATATCACAAATCTATCACAATAAATGTACATTCACAATTGCATATATGAGTCGATGCTCAAAATCTGTACAATCCTATATCATTTAAAGATGCTTTTACAACCTTCCTATGTATACATTGGTTCTAGCCTTTTGATATCAAGGGATCTTTAATTACAATGGTTTCAAAATTGATGTTGTGCATTCCTTGGAATCCTAAACAGTTAAATGTGCACGATGTTATACGACGAGTCATGTTCCACAATGTCTCATTATTTTTTCTAATGTTTCTCCTACATCAGACTCCCCTGGTATTCATGGGATCTTGTCGATGGGTTCCTCAACTATTTTCTCACGTTTTTGAATGTCTGCTTCATTCAAATAGATGGCATATTCTACTAGATGATTCTTCCATTTGACCAATTATTCATAATAAACCTTCCTCTTAGTTCTTTTAGCAATCATCTGATCTAAAATATTTTCTATCTAGATATTTTCTACTATGGGAATCTTTTGCATCCACTGGACCTCATCTTGATCATATGCTTCTCATGTGCCATCCATTCTATAAAGATATAAGTCTTCTACATTAAATATTGGTGAAATGCCAATGTACTCTAGCAACTTAATCTCATAAGTATTTGCAGAGAATTTCCTGAGTATTTTACAGGGCCCAATCTTTTTCATCTTCAATTTATCAATTTCCCTCATGGGAATATTTCCTTTCTCAGATGTGCCAGGACATGTCTCCAACTTAATATTTTACTTCTCTCCTTTTCTGATCTACTCTGTCTTTGTATCTCCAGTTTCTATTGTTGGTGCAAGTTTGATCAGACCAGTGTCCTTCTCAGGTTACCAACAAAAGGTACCATGTAGTCTAGAGTGTTGGCATTTTCATCTCCTCCAAAGAGAAGAAGTCTCACTCGAAGTGTTGATAAGACAGATAGATAGGGAAGGGTAGGGAAAAGACTTAAGAGGATCCATAGAGCCTTCAGGACTCATTCCTGATCTTGTGCAAGAGACATGAACAGATATGAAACATACATGTGCAAGAATCGAACCCACTTACATTGCTAGAAAGCATTTAAACATAGAACCATCAAATAGAACTCATAAGCCATAAGGAAATACTGTAATGCACAAGTAAACACAAAGAGACACATGATATTTGAAAATTTAGATCCTTCTTCATATTATCTTCAGAATCTTTCTCTGATTACAAACTTAGAATTACACAGTAGTGTGTTGTATAGACTCTTGGCTCTGGACTCATGTCGCAGAACTCCAATTCTCCAACTAATAGATCCCATTCATTACAGACTCAAGACTTGACTTAAATCAACTTACAACAGTCATCAACAACTAATCCGACTAACCCAACCAACCAACCAACCTTTTACACTTATTTTCAACCCTATATATCTCTGGGTTGTGTCTTCCTTCTCGGCTTGGACACTTTCTTGTTCCATTGCAACTGTTTGTTGTTTAGCTAGCATTGCGCTGACTTTCACAACTTCTTTTTGTTTCTCTTTCTCCAGGCATCTGATGAAGCTTGTGTAACTTGTTCTCAGTCAAAACTTGCGCAATTCCTTATCCAAAAAATGAAGGGCCCAACAACTATTATGTAGCTGGCCTTTGGTCTGTTCATGCAATTCCTACATTTTTGTAGCAAAGTCTTCTGCTCCTACACTCCGAAATTCATCTTGTCCCAAATCTCTTAATTCAAAAATTCCTCTGGGGTGCATTCCATGTACTATCTAGAATGGGATCTTACTAGTACTCCTATTCGGTGAAACATTATATGCAAACTCTTCTTGAGGCAGAATTTGATCCCACTGACTCTTATGTTTAGTCACCAAATTCCTCATTAAATTTCCCAATATTATATTCAGTACCTTAGTCTGTCCATTTTTCTGAGGGTGATATGATGAACAAAAAGAAATATTAGTCCCCATCTTCTTCCACAAATTCCTCCAAAAATGTCCTACAAATTTTGTGTCTATGTCTGAGACTATGCTCCTAGGAAACCCTTGCAATCTCACAATCTCCTTGAAAAAAAAAAATTCTAGGTGGGTAGCATCACTTGTATTGTGATAGGGTATAAAATGTGCTATCTTTGAAAACAAGTCAGCTACCATGAAAATTGAATCATGCCCCCTCTGGGTTCTTGGAAATCCCAGAACAAAATCCATACTTATGGCATCACATGGCCTGTTTGGAATAGGAAATGATTGGTATATTCCTATATTTTTCTACTTCCCTTTAGCATATTGAAATTTTTTTCATTTTTCAACAAAGTTATTCACATTAGATCTCATGCTTGGCCAATAGTATGAAGAACTCAACTGTGCATATGTCATATCATGGCCAAAATGTCCATCCAATCCTCCATTATGCTTGTCCTTCAACAAATTGTCCCTGATTGAGCATATCAGAATACATAAATGAATCCCTTTGAACAACAATCCTTCTTGGATCATACATTCCATCCATTGACTTATATCCCTCATCAAAGGATTTTCACAAGCTTCATAGGCCTCCTTGAAATCTGGGTCTTCCTTGTACATTTCCTTGAGGTGTTCAAACCCCAAGGTCTCCACTTGGAATTCGTGCAAGATAAACCATCTCCTACTCAAAGCATCTACAACTTTGTTAACATTCCCATTAATATGATTAATAACAAAAGTAAAATTCTGCATGAATTCTACCCATTTTGCATGTCTCTGATTCAACTTTTCCTGTCCAGTTATAAACTACAAAGCATGGTTGTCAATATACAAAATAAACTCTTTTGGCATAAGGTAATGCGCCAATTTTTCAAAGCTTGTATTATAACATAAAATTCCTTATCATAAGTTGAGTACATCTTCTTATAGTCATTCAACTTCTCACTAAAATAAGCAATAGGCTTAACATCTTGACTTAAAACTTCACCGATGGCCACTCCACTTGCATCACAGTTGACTTGGAAAGTCTTCTCGAAGTCTAGAATAATTAAGATGAGTTGTATTTTTTCTTCTACTTTAACATTTTAAATCCTTTCTCAGCTTCCTTTGTCCAATCAAAGGATCCATGTTCTTTCTTTATAGTATCCATTATGGGTGCACAAATACTACTAAATTTTTTGGTGAACTTTCTGTAAAAACTTGCCAACACATGAAAGATTATTATCTCAAACACACTTCTAGAAGAAGAATACTCCTTTATATCTCTCACCTTCTTTGGATCCATCTCCAATCCATTTGGATAAATCAAAAACCCCAAATACATAAGTTTTGTCTTCATAAAATAACATTTCTTCAAATTTATCAACAACTTCTCTTTCTCCAACATCCTCAACACCATCTTCAAGTGTCTCAAATTCTCCTCCTTAGTATTTCTATAGACTAGGATATCATCCAAGTAAGAAATTACAAATTTCCCAATAAAATATTTAAGCACTTCATTAATTAACCTCATGAATGTACTTGGAGCATTGGTTAAACCAAATGAAATAAAAATCCACTCATACAACCCTTTATTTGTTTTGAATGTTGTTTTCTATTCATCTCCTTCTCTCATCTTTATTTGATGATAACCACTTTTCAAATCTATCTTAGAAAAATAATTGGCTCCACTCAACAAATCCATCAAATCATCCATTCTGGATAAAGGAAGTCTATACCTGATGGTTATCTTGTTGATATCTCTAGAATCTGTGCACATTCTCTAGCTACCATCCTTCTTTGGAATCAACATAGTTGGTACTACACATGGGATTAGACTTTCTCTAATCAACCCTTTGTCCAACAGCTCCTGGACCTGCTTCTTGACCTCTTCATTCTCCTGAGGGGTCAACCTGTATGTTGCTTTATTTGGAAAACTTGCACCTAGAATAAGGTCAATATGATGACTAATACATCTGATGGGAGGTAAAGTATGAGGTAATTCGTCCACCAGAATGTCAACAAAATCATCTAATTGTAACACCCCTAACCACCGACAGGCCAGGAAATGTCACTTATGAACGTCTCTCTTTGCTCAACATACCAATTCATGACATCACCAACCTTAAATAAACAGGATAGTCCATGCCATCGAATATGTTTCATGCTCTGATACCAATATATTTATAGAAATATCTATCTAATTTAATTTAAATGGTTATAGCACTCTGTTCATACACTTATTCATGTGGAAACAACATTAAACATACATAAAATATATGCAGACAATTCCAGTAACATTATAACTTGTTTTCGAGATACACATCATATAGATAACATAGATTTGGTACTTATATTTGAACAAATGACCACCAACTGATTGTATACCTACCATGAACCTCCCAGCTTTAGACCATGCTACTCATCACTCTCAGTAGTGGGTCACCCCCAAGATGGGACTAAACTCTACTAGGCAAGGGATTCCTAGGCTTGGCAGGGACAAAAGGAAGGTCGCACATATCAACAGGTAGGATTTTCTCCCAGGAGCCAGCTCACATTAACAACCTTCAACCTCGCATTCCCCACATACTTGTCCCACCCCAGGAAGTGTGCCCCTACTCTGCTCAACAGTCCTTCAGCTGCCCCACTTCCCTTCCAGGGCTTCAACAACAGGTCAAACATGAATTATCCAAGCACTATAGTGGTCGTTGGGATCCCTTTGGGAAAGTAACTTCCCTAAAAACCTTTGTAACCTGGAGAGAGTTTCTTACAGGCTTGAAAACTTGCTTTTTTAGTCAACAGGCCTGACAACCTGCCTCTTCAAACCCATAGGCCTGACAACTTTCTTCTTCAGTCCAACTCCTAAGTCAATTCAAGTGAGGGTGATGGAAACAATAATCTTGATATAGAATAGATGATGGTAGCAATCCATGCTCAATCAAGGAACTACATTGGAAAAAAAACTATATCGTTAAGGCACGGTATGGACTAAGGAAAAATATAGGTGCATTTTGATTCACAGGAAAAGTATGGGATAGCTCCAAGTGCCTACAGGTTCCAGGGGTGCGGGAGTGATGCAGAGGTCGATTATGAAGGAAATGGCTTAATGCGTGAATCAGTGGGGAGTATGGAAAACATGCGAGAATGGAGATGGTCTCTAGAATAGTGAGGGAAACCCACCCCCGAGATCACTTTCCCACTTAAAAATGCATGTGCCCAGGATGACACATGTCTTCCTGAAGCTGCATGATTTCCACTTAACACTCATTCCCCTTCCTAGGAACTTAGGACAACACAGATTATGTCAACCTTTTGGAAATAATAATATAATATTCTCCCTTTAGAGGTAAGCCCTCTAGCTTAGGCCCTATTCCTAGGCACTTAGCCCCTTCCCTTACCCTACCTAGTGGAGCTTAGTCCCCCATAACTCTTTCTTCATGGTCGGTCTACACGCAACGATGTAATTTTATTAATGATGTAAGTATTTATATATACAAAATCAGGCTCATGGCCTTAAACATCTAGGATTTATAGCCTAATAAGCATATAAGTATTCCAACTTATAAACACTTGGCTCACCAGACTATAAACATAATTACAATTCTGAAGGGGCTTGGCCTTGGGGTGTTACACTAATAATTTTTGAATTTCAACAGGAAAATTATTCATGGATTTATTTATGAGTATAGCTCTCGACTTACCAATAACATCAAACTACATATCCTCTTCATTTTTAACCTCTTTCAAGAGCTCCTTCTCACTCATGAGAAGTATACTCGAACTAACCTCCTTTTTGACTCCCTTATCTCCTAGTGGTAGCAACATATGTCTACACCCATTCTTCTCAGGGTTATAAGTATTCTTTCTCCCATCATGTATGGAATTTCTGTCACAGTTTCATGGAATTCTCAACAAAACATGACAAACATCCATAGGTATGACATCACATAAAAATTCATCCTTACAATTTCTGATATTAAATTCAACTTTACATTTCTTACTTACCATGACTTGATGTCATTTCTACAACCACGACACCTTATATGGATTCATATGTGTTGTCATCTCTAGCTTTAGCTTTTCCACCATTTATGTGTACACTAAGTTATTAATGATCCCACTATCTATAATCACCTTGCATACCCTATCTTTTGACTTTCAAGCAGTTCTGAACAGACTTTTTCTTTGTACTGGTTCTTTCACCTCCTTTTCCAACTTCACAAGGGATTTCCTCATCATGAGTGATCTTCCCTCTTTAGCATCTTCTTCTTTTGTCTCTATTTCCACATTATTATGTCGAGACTCAATAACTTGGGCTTCTATAAAACCTGTAGTTTTGTTTTTGGGACATTCCCAAGACATGTGTCATGTCCTCCCACAAGCATAACAATTAATTTCTCCTCCTTTGCCTCTTCCTATGCATCTTGGAAAAGGCCTCCTTCCTCTATATTCTCCTCCTCTAAATATCTGGTTGCTAGAGATACTAATTTATTCCCTTGTCTTCTAGAAATTTTCTCTTGTGGTTCCTTTTCCTTGGGTTGGATTCTTTCCCCTGTTCTTCTGGCTATGATTTCTTGCTAGTTTTTCTTCTTCCTTCAGGGTTACCTGATAAGCATATTCTACAGTCCTCATTTTTAACATACTAATATCATCTTGAATTTCGTACCTCAACCCATAGATATACCTAACAACCTTCTCTTCATCATTTTCCTTGTGTCCTGCTCTTATACGCAACGTATAGAATTCTTCAGTATATTCTTTCATTGACATACCTTTTTATCTCGGATTCTGTAATCTTCTGAACATATTCAGCTGATAATATTTGGGTATGAATTTATCCTTGATTTTAGCTATCATTCTATCCCAACTCTTAATCTTGGACTTACCTTTCCTCCTTTTGTCAGCTTGCAACTCATCCCACCATAAAGCTACATGTCCCCTCAACCTGGTCACAACATGCTCTACTTTATTCTACTCATCAATCTCCTCATAATAAAAATATTATCCAAGGAATTTATCCATTGAAGAAATTCTTCAACATTTGGATTACCTTCATACATTGGGACTTCCATGTTCACCCTAGTTCCCAGCTCGAAAATATCTCTAAGAAGTCATTTTTTTGTTGCTTCCTCTTCTTCTGGATTTTCACTCTTAACATCGCTAACATATCCAACATCTGGTTCTCTCCTTTGTGTTGCTTCCATGTCATCTAACCTTGCATGAAGTTGTTTCATTTCCTCTTCCATATCTGCATTGACTACAAGCCTCTCCTTGTGTATCCTCGGCAGCATGGCTTCTTATATATATCCTCACAAATCTTTATCCTTCTCTGATACCACTCTTGACATAATCCAATTGGCTAGTGTGTGAACTCCTAGTTTAGGATCGAATCTATTAGGAGAGGAATTGGCTCTCGGGATCCCATAGACCCCTAAGTCTTATTCTCCCCATGGTATCTTCAACACACTGGCATGGAATTTCAAATTTTCAAGGGTCTTGTTGCTTCGAGAAAATCATGCTTGTGACCATGGGATGGAACCTGCTCCTTAACTGAAAAAGAGTTTTCTCCATCAGGTTGTTGGAGCCAATAAAACTTTGTGCTTCAAATTTTCTCGAAATCAAACCAGCGTAATTTGGTCATAAAGTAATGTGACCGAAAATTATGGATCTTACCTTATTCCTCCACTTCTCCAACTTCAACGACTAGATATGACTCATCGAGATCTGACGACTGGTGGGGTTTTGGGGTCCCAATGGATGATATTTACCATCCTGTCCTGTCCCATATCTATGGGTGAATTTTAGTAAGGATCTACAATATCAATGACCCTAGGGAATTCATAACTTCTTTATCCTGCACTCTCCTCTTTTCCCCAAATGGCCTAACCCGATTGACGACTGGAAATTACTAGGAACCAAGACTCCTAGATAAAAAAATCTCGATATTTTGGGTTCTAAACCATCCAATTAAAACTCACTACTCCTAAAGGATGAATCCGATCAATGAAATGGATTAATTTAGGCTCAATGTGCATAGATATCAATCATATGTTCCTTGCCAAAGTATTTCTATGGTCCTTGGACTCCTCCTTTCGAAATTCTGTGCACTATCTCTTTTGAGATTTATCACTTTGATGAAGTGAACTCCGACACACACTTTCACTTCCTTCATGAACTTTGGCCCCTAGATTTATTCTCCTGTGCACTCCTTGAAGTAACTCTCCTAAGATTTGGACTCGTTAAAGGCCCGTCTGTGCACTCCTTCTGCGTTCTCCATGCATAATTTGCACTATTCTTTCTGAAATCTAATCCTTAGAGAGTAACGACCTATGCACATATTGCATTGTCTCTATGCACACCTTTCACTTTCTCTCCTGAAGAGAAACAATTGAAATTTAAAACAAAATCACAATTTCATTCATGAAACAAGAAAACACACACATATGCATAAATACAACCACATAGTATGTATTTAGTTCTAGAGGAGCAAAAAAAGTTTATAGTCTCCTTTCAGGATTTTTTTTAAGAGAAATTTTTTTCCTTTCTTCTTAAAAACTTACTTACAACATAGATTACATTGATTTATACAATATTGGCTTCTCGAGCCTTCTTCTCTAGATCATTATAGTTCTTTCACATCTCATTAAGTGCATTCCTATCACAAATCTATCATAGTAAATGTACATTTACAATTGCAGATATGAGTCGATGCTCAAAATATGTGCAATATTATAGTCAGTTAAAGATTCTTTTACATCCTTCCTACGTATACATCGGTTCTATCCTTTTGATCTCAAGGGATGTTTAATTAAAATGGTTTCAAAATTAATTTTGTTCCTTCCTTGGAATCCAAACCAATTAAATGTGTTTGATTTTGTACACTGAGTCATCTTCCATAATGTCTCATTAATTGTTCTGATGATGCTTTTGCATCACTCTTCTTTACTGTCCATAGATACTATTTAAGGGAAAAGATGGAAAATACCTAACGAAAGTTTCAAAAGGCGACTTACTAGTAGAAGTATATATTTCTCTATTATAAGAGAGTTGAATGTAGATTAGATTTTCATCCCATCTCTTTGGATGTTTTTGATTGTGACCCATAAAATGTTGTACCAAATTCATGTTGACTAATTATTTATGTCTATCTATTTGTGGATGAAATGTTGTAGATCTCATCAGTTTCATGTCAATCTTATCCCAAAGTGTAGTACAAATGGCACTAAGAAATTTGGTATCCTTGTTTGAGATTATGATCCTTGGTATCTTAAAGTACACCTAGGACCTATTCAAAAAATATTCTTGTTGTTTCATCTCCTTTGATGGAATTTTTTCAAGGCATAAGAATGCACATCTTCTTGAACCTATCAACTACCACAAACATATAGTCATGTTCGTTCTTAGATATTGGGAAACCACCCATAAAATCCATGGAAATGATTTCCCAAAGTCAAGTAGGTATATGTAAGGGATGGTATATACCTTATGTTGAAACAAATCTTGAATTTTTAATCTTAAACATAAAAATTATCATATCTTTGAGACTTTACATCATACAAATTTTCGAAAGACAAAATTCATATCCAATGAAGTCACGATGCCTTTATGGTTCGTTGTTTGAATAAAGAATAATAAAGAACCTAAATGTATATAAGTTTTCCAATACCTTTAGAAATAATATTTCAAAACAGACATTGATTCAAAACTTAAGGTATATCAAATTACATCAGGATATCGGGATTCAGAGTTTTGAATGAACAAATGTTCAACACGAATCAAATAGCGAAACCCCGATTGTCGATATTCCGATACATTAATCCTTAATTAAAAACATCTTTTACTTAAATCTGTTTTAAAAGGGGGTTTAAACTCTAAGATAGTCTCATCGCAAAATCGGGATTCGCGATTTTGTGAGAACAAAGAAACTCGTCATCATATTCCCTGATTTCCCGATCCCTGATTTTAATTAATTCTTAAGTGAGGTTTAAAATTAATTTAATTATTGTTAAGTACGATTAAGAGTGACTAGTCATATCGGGAAATTGCTATTTGCGATTTCGTGAGCAACAATTCTCATATCATTGAAATTCCCGATTCCCCGATTCCCGATTTCTCGATTTCCGAGCTCTTAATTAATGAAACCCCGAAAAGGTAATCTGGATTAATTAAGATAATAAAATGTTTGACTTAAATAATAGATCGCGATTTCGGCAATCGGTGTTTTGCGATGAGTTATTTTCTTAACATCGAAAGTTCCGAAACCCCGATGAAAGCATTTTCAAACTTAAGTTAAGATTAACGATAATAAATCATTCTCAGAAACAAGGTTTAAAGTTTCAAACTTTTAATAAATGATCTGTATACGGCAGGTTTCTATTATATTTGAAAATATCGGAAAATCTCAGGTACAAACATTAAATGCATATTATCGGGAATATCTTTCGCATTTATTTCATAACAGATGAACAAATCTCGAAGATTTTATCATATATTTGAAATAATGTTTAGAAACGTTTACATTATTTTGAAGTTGAATTCTGCTCTGCTACAGGAATCCAAGTAAACACAGAAGTGTATCCTCTTCTTTGAGCTGCTGCACCTTTGGCATTTTTTGTTTACTTCAGAATCTTACTATTCAGATACTAAACACAGAGCTGGTGAACATATAGTTATGGCACCCAAAAAAGATTCAAAGAAAGGCGAAGAACAACCGGAAGGCGATATCATCTCAGATACTACTGCAGCTGGAGTAATACACAATGTCAAATCATGGGCTACAATTGCAGATAAAATGGAAAAAGAAATCTCATATTCAGATAATGATGAGGAAAATCATCTCCGAGATATCGCCGACACTGGTCTTCATAAAGTTGCTGCACGCCCGAGACTGGTTTCGTATACGGATATGGTTATATGGGAACTGGATAAGGTAGACGTTCCAACAAGGAGCATACTAAACGAGCAAGGAGAGGTCACCGGCTCATTCAGGCCCGAGCATATCCAAGTAATGTATAAGTTATCACCCAATCATATGCATACTTTAAATTCTAAGTTTTTAGCCGCATTTCAACAAAAATAATGCGTTGAAGGAGGCCAATCATACCCGGACATGATAAAAGAGTGGGTCAGAGACAAAAACAAATTTAGGGCCGATGCACAGGGGATATATGCCACTGCTTCATTGAATGATTATATGAGGTATTT